>JAIXMF010000007.1:600000-992476 GCA_025201365.1 Syncephalis plumigaleata | reverse complement strand
ACGAATAGTGTAGAATCATTTTACATCAATGAGTGTACTAATATGAGTAATGATTTAGCGGAATTATGAATTACGAGCGTAATTGGTCATCCTACGATGCTATACAATGGTTGCCCTAATGAATTGATAACAGTATTTTAATGATATGAAGACACAGCTAGAAGATTACAAATATTTAAGTGACTGGAAATGACGCCAACATTGTCGATACGGTGTCATATTCGGATGATCTGCTAAAGGAGAAGAAGTAGGAGAAGTAGGAGATGACGGCAGTAATGATGAGGCTACTGGTTGTACACAATGTTCATCTGCCTCAATAGTATTAGTATTAGCAGTATTAGCAGCAGTATCAGTAGTAGTATGAGCCATGGCCATAATAGTGGATGGTGCATTCAATGGAGGTTCCTTTCGATATACTGAATGAAACTCATGCAGATTAGATCGTATCTCATTGACATGACGCGGTAATGATTTGCTATCCATTGATTGAGCATTCTGCTCCAATTTCTATATTATACGTATACACACATATATACACATGTAAAACATTTATCATTAATAAAATACTCTACTAATCTATAGATCGAATAACTTACGGCAAATTGTAATTGTGCTTCTAATCCACTTTTCTCTCGATAAAATTCCCGTTCTCGTTGTTGTCGCTCCTGTTGCGTAGTCTCCTTAATCATCATCATCTCCTGTTGTAGACCGGCCAGTTGATCCATCGTCTAGTCATTCATATAAGTAAGTAATTATGTTATATGTCATATGTCTATTTACCTGTTGTAATTTTTGACGTAATATCGATATTTCACCATCTTTCTGTAGAATATTAATCTCTAATGGATTGGGACCTGGTTGTGTCATAGGAATACGTAATGTCTAATAAGCATTAATGATTGTTAATGGATATGTCTAATCTACGATAATTAACATCCTACTTGAGTGGGTGCCATTTCATCATTATAGGTATCCATGATTCTCTCGTAGTTATTTAATGTAGACACGTCATCTTGTTGCTGATGATGATCTTGTTGTTGTTGTTGTTGTTGATGCTGATATTGATGCTGTTGTTGCGATAAAAAGTTCTGTTCTGTTATTTCCAATGCACTAGCCATAGCATCAAAGTCTAGTGTATCGTCGTCGTCGAAATAGTCGTCATTCTCGTTCATGTCATCCGAATTAATTGAAGCAGTAACCAAACAGGCTGCACTTTCTGTAGTATTCGTTGTTGACACCTGTTCTACATCCATGTTGTTGTAATAGTAATTAGTAAATACTGTAAGTTGTTGTTAAAGAATGAAGAGCATAGTTTTTGCTAGTTGAATAAAGAGGAAAATATTAAGTAATTGATAGATATTATTTTTTTTCCTTTACTAACCAAATATCGTTTTTTTTATTTCTAATAATTACAACACTATCCTTGATACCCGTTCATTCTCTTAGTATTACTAGTAGGTCATGCCGTGCCAAGGTTGCGGCGGCAATACGTTCGAGCATGATGACGTTCAAGGCAATGCATTCTGTGTGCAATGCGGTGTGGTATGTTATAAAGATAAATAAGCGGGCATTCTTGATTCACTTACACGATGAGTATCTCCTATATTGTTATTGTAGGTGTTTGAGGAAAATGCCTTATCAAAAGAGGTTGAATTTGGAGAGAAATCCAATGGTGCTGCCGTCTTAATGGGCTCCTACATTGGTGCCAACCAAGGTAAAAGAGAAAGATATGACATAAGCATGATAAATGGAAAAGTTAATTGAAATCAATCAATATATCGATATAGGACGTGCCATGTCTTTCGGTTTAAATAGACGACAAACAACGATGGAGTCAAAGGAGCAGAGTATGGCTAATGGTAAGAAGTAGCGTGCATGTTCATGCTCATGCTTTGTGATATAATCCATGTAACAACTCTACTTACAATTAGTCTTGATGACTCGTGTTTATTAGGTCGACGTCGTATCCAGGCATTGGCTACCGCATTACGCATATCGGAACGATACGTTGATGCTGCACAGAGATACTTTAACTTGGCATTAGCGTATAACTTTACGCGTGGTCGTACGACTCAAAGTGTGGCTGCAGCCTGTCTATACATTGCTTGTCGTATGGAACGTACTAGTCATATGTTGATTGATTTCTCGGATGTACTTCAGGTAGGATTGACATATAGCATTGATTTGACAAGGAATGTAGCAACGCTAATAATACTATAGATCAATGTATTTGCACTGGGTAATACATTTTTGAAACTAGTAAAGGAACTAAGTCTACGCTTGCCATTGGTCGATCCATCGATTTATATACATCGTTTTGCGGCAATGTTGGAGTTTGGCGATGCTACACCTGTAGTGGCATCGGATGCTTTACGTCTAGTACAGCGTATGAATCGAGATTGGATTCAAACGGGTCGACGGCCAGCTGGTATATGCGGTGCATGTAAGATTATTTAATGGTCTCATATAGTTTACCACTCGTACTGACGATGTAAACAATCATTTAGGCCTATTGATTGCAGCTAGAATGCATAATTTCCGTCGAACAAGTGCCGAAGTAATGCGAGTAGTTAAGATTGGTGATGCCACTCTAAAACGACGGTAATTGCTCATTTGTATTATTGTAGCCGATTAGACATGCTAATTGTAAGCGATCATTCATTTGTCAATTAGTATGGAAGAGTTCATGGCCACGCCATCAAGCAAGCTGACCATGGCTGATTTCCAGTCAATGTTCCTTGAGGAATCCTACGATCCACCGGCATTCATTGTGGGCAAAATGAGAATGAAGCCCTTGATAGCGGAGGTGACCAACACGGAAACAGATAGTTCAGCACAGGCACTATTGAAAGAGGCAGCCACCGCACTCATGTCAATGAATGGATCAACACCGAAACAACCGGAAATGGAGAAAGGTAAGTAACAGAGCATACGCAGATATGTAATGATTGATGACACCGGCATTACTAATATGTACACCTATATTATTTAGTTGATGAGAATGTCGAGAATTGGACAGATATTGATGACGACGAGATTGAGCAAGTATTCCTAACACAAGATGAAGTGGTCATGAAAACAGAGTTATGGGAGGAGAACAATCGAGATTATATTGAGAAAATGGCGGGTGAGTTCCTACTTTGTTTATTTGATTGTATCAATATTCAACGTGTATACTGATGATCATATATGATGGATGAGTGTAGAACGCGAGAAACGCGAAGCAGCAGGAGAAAAGTTTGCACCACGTCCTTCTCGTAAGGTAGTACAAACAATTCACATACTTGTCACAATAGTATTACTTACATTACTACTACTATTATTATTATCTATGTATATAGAGACGACGACGTGGTGATGTACCGGTGGATGAATCATCGCGCTCGGCGGCAGAATCAGCCAAGAAAATGTTGTTTACCAAAAAGTTCTCACGTAAAATTAATTACGCGGTCATCGATGCATTATTCGACGATGAGCCGACAGCTACTGAGAAAGAGGAGGAAGCTGCTGCTGCAATGTCACCCATTAAATATGAGATTGTTGAGGAACCAGGAGTTGAACCAGTTAAATCGGACATGTCAAATAATTCTTCATCGGTAGCATCGCCGGAAAGTGGTAAACCATCGCAGGATAATACGAATAGTAGTGAGCTACAGATCAAGAATGAGGCACTTGCACAAACAACGAATACGACAGCAACTACAACAACAGCAACAACGACTGAAGCAGCAGCAGAGGAGGAAGAAGAAGAGGAGGAATATGATGACGATGATGATGACGAGGAGGAGTATGGCAATGATGATATGCATGCTTACGGCTACGACGAGTATAATGACTATGACTAATGTTATCGCAGTCACTGTTTATTCTATCTAATTACAATGTTCTCCCAACTGATCAACACTCTTAGCCTTTACTTTTGTCTTTATTAATAAATAAATTTGCATATTCGTTAGCACCGATATATTATTCTGTAGAATGATAGTCAAATGATCAGCTCTAATGTGTCTTACATGTCTCCACTTCATTGTGCAATATTATGACAATAGTCTTTTATTATTAGTAGATTCAATTCTATTTGAATTATATTATTAAACTCAGTTTAGAGATCCAAAACGGTGGCTTAATCAGCTGTTGGCGTAGATCGGGTATTAGATCGTTGCTGTAGTTGTCCCAATTTCGCGAATGTTTCTTTCAGTCCGGCGATTAGCGGTTTCCATTCATCATATTCCTTTTGTAGATGCAATAATCCATTTTCCATTTGGATTAATATTATTTTCTGTTGAGTTGTTCGTGTCTGCTCGGGGATTGGTTTTAGTTGCCTTATTATCTTTCGTCGTTCGGCTATTTTCTGCTCCATTCGCGATGAACCTTGTTCCATTAGCACTAGTATCTGTCGCAACTCGGGTACATTGAATTTATTGAGTGCAGGTTCTAGTCTTGTTATTATCTCTTCCTGTAGCTTTGATTCCTGGTCCATGCCATCTTGTTCCAGTTTTCTTTCCGCTAATATCCGATCCAGGTCCGCTGGTGTCACTTGGGATGTGGGTGGCTGGTTCTTTATCAGTCCCTGGCTTGATGCTCGTTTTAGGCCTCCTATCTGCCCTGCTTGCAGCTGTGGGCTGCCCTGTCCGCCAGTTAGAGACTGGGAACCAGGGGTGAATGCATAGGAGCAGCACTGGCACAGCCAAGGATGGCCAAGACTACGATGGCGGTGAACGATAATGACCGGAAGGAGACCATGTTGTTGTATAGAACTGTCGATAATCCGTTAGAGCAAGTTTAAACGTTACTTGAAAGAAGAGCGATAGGTGAAGGTGTGGTCGTTGCAGTCGTTGTAGATGAGTGTAGAATATCGAATAAAGCCACAAATAATACGCTGCTTTTATGTTCGAGATGAGATTGCTATTCGCGTGTTAACCACTTACACAACATCTTCAGTATTCATTGGGGTACATGTTTTCAATAACCATAGTATCCTCTTTTCTCTTTCTACTAACCATGAAGTTCTTATTGTATCAATACGTGTGGAACCAATGTGCGTCATAAGAAACCACGTTCCTAATCTAATAAGGGAATTAAACAATGTAACATTAGTAAAGGAGCGAATCAATCGTTTCTTAAATTTAGCACCATGCTGTAACCATGATAACTGCGACAGCAACAGAGCGTTATGCGGAGTAAGCGAGGCGGCAAAGTTGGAAAAACTATCTCGTTTGTATGGTTGGCCATGCTGTCACATTATGTCGTGTATCCTTTTTAAGGATAAATTGATGAAACATATTGTGTTTCCACTAGCTCTATGCTTGTTTCCTTCCTTTCAACGACCTCCAAACTGCTAATAGAGAGAGCGGTTATCATGCTGCTTACACCCCCGTAGTATTGCTAAACACCGTCTACTTGACTGAATCAACCATGCTTACAATCTATAGACAAATCTACAGTAGCTATCGCGTAACATTCAAGAGTGCTTTATTATGAATAGCGCCAATCGTTATTGTATATTAATTATGATATTTGTGAGTGTACTATTCATTTGCATGAGATTTGCTCATATACTTGTTGTTTTATATTGATTTCTTTATCGATGGATAGAGTGTTCAATGCTAAATAAGCGATTATATTACATCAAATGAATGGAATAGTTGTCAGTCATGCTATTACAGATATTCGCATACTCCATAAGCAGCTGACTGTATTCAATAAACAGTTAAGACCGTGCATTTATTCAATAAACTATGATAATAATGCTTACGGTTAATTGCATAGATAGCAACGAGTGAACAAATAGAATACACGATAAACAATGTAATAAACAAGCAGTAACTAGTAGAATGACTGACTTGTCACGAACGAGCAAGGAAGGAGCGAGGAAGAGTACATGAACACGTATGTCAGTTTATTTGGAGAAGCAGCGTATGCTTGTAGGTAAATAGAGTATGTAGATGGCAGTAAACAAATGAAAATACAAATAACAGCATGACGTAAGGGTGGCATACAAACAGATGACGGAAAAGAGTGGTAAAAGTAAAAGGTACATATTACAACGAGAGCAGTGAACGCTTAAACATTGATAAATAAGCAGGGCAGTGATGGAAAACAAAAGACTAGAACGAACAATAAACAATGCTTATTGGTATAATAACAATAACGACAAATGAGCATGTAGATAGTTTAGAGCAAGAGGAAAACAGAGAGATAAATAAAAGTCATAGAGATAGTATGACAGAATAGCTGCTATTGGGAATGTGTATGCTAAAATGAAAGAGAAAGTAAGTGGAATGCGAATGACACGAAGAAGACGCGTATTACTAAGAAAGTAAACAGAAGAGAAAGAAACAACTAGCATATAATTGAGATGAAGTAGACGCGTGTTGTTTAATGACAAGTGGAATGTAGTTGACATAAAAAAGGCACTTACTGTTTAGTGGTGGTAAGGGAAATGACAAGGAAATGAGGTTGGCACGAATAAGACAGTACGTGAAAGAAGTCAACGACAAGTGGAAGGTAGTCAAGGCTAAGAATATGTGTATTGTTTAATGACAAGTGGAATGTAATTGACACAAAGAAAACAACATTGGTAAAGAAGTAAAGGAGAAGGAAAGGAAGAGGGAAACAACAATGAAATGGATACTTAGAAATGGATTAGTAGATCGTTAATGCTGTTAACGAATGTGCAAAATTGTAATGTGGTCCTTCAGACTACAAGAACATAGAATCTAACTAGTTTGCTGTTATCGTTTTCTTTTATTACTTAATCGAAAAATAAAGCTATAAAATCTTTCTCCCCTATAAAAAGGAGCTACATCTGTCATGTATATGTTGATTCCTTGATCATCTCGTAACAAAAATGGTGGATGGAAGAAGGATGTAAGACGTTACACACTAGGAAGGAAGGAATAGAGGGATGAAGCGATAAGTGAGGTCTTACGTAGAACGAGATCGCGAGAGAACCTTATGACACAAACTACACGAACTCAAATAATAAAGCAAGTTACGAATAGTCAGAAGTGTCAAGAGAAAGGTCATATATGGTTATTGATATGTGTAACGTCGTTAGTTTATATACGCAACATCCGCCGCTCTATGGACGTAGCAGAGCTACGTTCTCTATATCAAAAGAGACTTCTCCAGTGAGAAGTGCTTAATCGGTAGGAGGGAGTGATGTTGAGTAAGATGAATATAGCAACGTTAGTGGTGTTAAGGATAGCGTTAATGATTATTTGTCTAAAGAAATATACAGAGTACAGTATGCTTTTCCATTTTCCTTTTCATTTAACCGAAATAGTAATAAAGTAAATCTTAAAACTATAAATAAAAGTGCCACCGTGTCATGCAAATAAACCTTATCCTGCTTTCGCGGTTTCTTTATGGGTGGGTAATAGAGGCTGGGTAACTCTATACTCTGTATATTTCTTTAGACAAATAATTATAGTATGGGTGGTGACGCCGATGACGACACTAGCTATTATTTTCATTCACAATAAGTTTTCCTTGAAATTGCTCAAGTCCGTCGGATTTTACGAGCATGTACCTATATAGTGCTGTAATCATCCTTTCATTCTTTTAAACGAAAATAAAACCGTCTTAAACTTCTAGAAAGTTCTTAGCGCTCTATTATAAGAGTGCGTAAGGACGGTGTACTGAACTAATGCTCTTTGATCATGATTGAGCCGGTCATGGGAGGGATGAGGTAGGAAGTTATATAGGTACATGCTCGTTTAGTCCTCTGGACTAAACTACAATTTCATTGACAAAAGGCAGTCATGGAAGCAAAGCCGCGTAAATTGACACACAAGTCACAGTTATTTCGTGCAGGCCCATCACAGGCAGAGGATGAGTTCCAATATTCACATCGACGGATCAACAATCAGCATCGAAACAGGAGAGGGAACTTTCACGGTCATAACAACAGCCGCCGAGACCCTATCACGCTGCAAACAACAACAACAACAACGGCCATCACCCACAGAACAACCAGTAGGTGATCGCCTACACAAGTTCTACACAGCTTGGATACGTCTAACCAATAACAAGGGGGTACACTCGGTTGTACACGACGATTTTCGTATACACTTCAACAAAACACTTTCCCTCATTACTCAATCCTTTTCTACCATCCCTTTTTCAGCCTAACAAACAAGATACTGGTTGTAACAATGATAATAGTGATGAGTATCATCATCGCCGTCACCATCGATACTCTTATTATTATTATCATTCTTATTCGCACTGTAAATACATGCTTCCCTATTTTGCACTCCCTTGCGCAGGAGTTGCCTTGAATACACAACTAACTCCGCTACAGCTAGCGAGTATACCAGAAGACGAGTATGTAAACTTGCCTTCTTAACACAGCTATAGTAAAATAGATAACCTTTCTCTTAACGCGTATTGACTATTGAACTTTCTTTATTTGTGTTTGTGGTGATAACATGCATGTTTGTGCTTGCGACCCGTATTCGTAAGACGATACTCCTCGCGCCAATCTTTCTATTTTTACCCTTTTAGTGTGTAACGTCTTACACCGTCCTATTTTTCGCCGAAGAAACAGGAACTGAAATGGTGGAGGGACAATCTCAGCAAATGGAATGGACGATCTTTCGTTACATCAGTATCAACGCATACGGTACACGTGAACGCCAGCGACATAGGATGGAGTGGCGTGTATTGCAACAAAACGATACAAGGACTGTGGACTCATCAAAGCCGATCAGTCGATCATGAAATCCGATCGTGGTACCTTTAGCTACGCGGGTTCCTCTGACGCCATTTCACGATCTATCGCTAACGACATCTTGCGGAGTCCCTACGAACTTTCGCTAATTCTTATTACCCATATTAGTGTCCTCTTATAGCAAGGACTATTTCTTATTCTTATCTTATTTCTATCTCGCTAAATTGCTCAACATATATTCAGTAGAAAATGCACGGCTTCCCATGGTCGCCACGCGCACGAAAAACAAATTACAACACCAGATTCTAATCGAAGAATCTTTGCTCTTTTATTTTTATCTTTTATTTTCTTATCTTCTTATGAAACTAACGAGAACGCTCTATAAATAAAAGCCGTAACCAACCTTAAATAAAGTATTACTTATCCATCTTTACCTACGAGTCTCTGTGTGCACTCTTCGAGTGGCCCTGTTCTAGTTCTATTGTGTTCCCTCCCCGAGTGACTGGTGGAGGAGTAACGAGTATCCTAAGGGACCAGGATACGGCGTTACAGTTTTGGCGCTCCCGGGTGGGCCACGAGAAAGCGTTAGTGCGACACACCCCCCTATACCCCCTTTTTACATTATCTTTATACTTACGACATGAACCCAGCGGTTGGATGGCTCGCCCGCCCCGAGGTCTTCGGAGGAACCAAGGACGAGGACCCCATCCACTGGCTCGAGACGTTTGAGCGTAGTAAACGCATCAACCAATGGACTGACGAAGTTAGCCTGAACATCGTCGGTGCCTGCTTACCCGCGTCGCTGATGCCTGGTTTCGCAACCAGGCATCGGAATGGGCGCAATGGTCGGACTTCGAGAAGACTTTCCGTGATCGGTTCATCACAAAGGACTATCAGAAGAAGGCTCGACGTATGGCCCTCACCTACCGACAGAAGGAATCCGAGACGATCGAGGAGCTCCTGATGACGTTGGACAACCTATTCGACCGAGGCAACATCAAGGACGAGGATATCAAGCTTCTATTGCTTGAGCAAGCCATGCAGCCCAAGTATCAACGCGAATTCAACAAGAAGGCATCAGACACGTACGCCAGAGCCAGAGCGATGTTACTGAAGGAGGAGTAACGAGTATCCTAACGGACCAGGATACGGCGTTACAATCAACTGGAGAGAACTGAAAGCAATCGAATTAGTGCTGAAATTTCTAACACAGATATCGAATACGACGATTCTGATACGAACCGACAACACAACGGCGAAATCGTATGTGAACAAACAAGGAGGCACTCGCTCACGTCAACTGAGCACACACCTACGTATAAAAGCTTCTATGAAGCACGTTAAATATAATCAAAAGGTAAGTTCCGTTTGAATAGTTTATTTGCGTGTGCAGTATAGGAATCTATTCAAAACGGATTATTTCAAGATCTTTGTGGAGCCCAGTTGCGCTATCCTCGACCGAAGCCGAATACATGGCGACGACCGAAGCGGCAAAAGAATCAATGTTATTGGAGTCTGATGGACTTTAGAATTTTCTGCCGATATATAAATATATATTTTCAGAAGATTGTATGTAGCCCATCAGACTCCAATAACATAGAACCCAAACTCTTCTGTGACGCCTCTCACTCAATTCATTGACGATCATGATGATACTTGTAGTTTAGTCCAGAGGACTAAACGAGCATGTACCTATATAACTTCCTACCTCATCCCTCCCATGACCGGCTCAATCATGATCAAAGAGCATTAGTTCAGTACACCGTCCTTACGCACTCTTATAATAGAGCGCTAAGAACTTTCTAGAAGTTTAAGACGGTTTTATTTTCGTTTAAAAGAATGAAAGGATGATTACAGCACTATATAGGTACATGCTCGTAAAATCCGACGGACTTGAGCAATTTCAAGGAAAACTTATTGTGAATGAAAATAATAGCTAGTGTCGTCATCGGCGTCACCACCCATACTATAATTATTTGTCTAAAGAAATATACAGAGTATAGAGTTACCCAGCCTCTATTACCCACCCATAAAGAAACCGCGAAAGCAGGATAAGGTTTATTTGCATGACACGGTGGCACTTTTATTTATAGTTTTAAGATTTACTTTATTACTATTTCGGTTAAATGAAAAGGAAAATGGAAAAGCATACTGTACTCTGTATATTTCTTTAGACAAATAATCATTAACGCTATCCTTAACACCACTAACGTTGCTATATTCATCTTACTCAACATCACTCCCTCCTACCGATTAAGCACTTCTCACTGGAGAAGTCTCTTTTGATATAGAGAACGTAGCTCTGCTACGTCCATAGAGCGGCGGATGTTGCGTATATAAACTAACGACGTTACACATATCAATAACCATATATGACCTTTCTCTTGACACTTCTGACTATTCGTAACTTGCTTTATTATTTGAGTTCGTGTAGTTTGTGTCATAAGGTTCTCTCGCGATCTCGTTCTACGTAAGACCTCACTTATCGCTTCATCCCTCTATTCCTTCCTTCCTAGTGTGTAACGTCTTACATCCTTCTTCCATCCACCATTTTTGTTACGAGATGATCAAGGAATCAACATATACATGACAGATGTAGCTCCTTTTTATAGGGGAGAAAGATTTTATAGCTTTATTTTTCGATTAAGTAATAAAAGAAAACGATAACAGCAAACTAGTTAGATTCTATGTTCTTGTAGTCTGAAGGACCACATTACAATTTTGCACATTCGTTAACAGCATTAACGATCTACTAATCCATTTCTAAGTATCCATTTCATTGTTGTTTCCCTCTTCCTTTCCTTCTCCTTTACTTCTTTACCAATGTTGTTTTCTTTGTGTCAATTACATTCCACTTGTCATTAAACAATACACATATTCTTAGCCTTGACTACCTTCCACTTGTCGTTGACTTCTTTCACGTACTGTCTTATTCGTGCCAACCTCATTTCCTTGTCATTTCCCTTACCACCACTAAACAGTAAGTGCCTTTTTTATGTCAACTACATTCCACTTGTCATTAAACAACACGCGTCTACTTCATCTCAATTATATGCTAGTTGTTTCTTTCTCTTCTGTTTACTTTCTTAGTAATACGCGTCTTCTTCGTGTCATTCGCATTCCACTTACTTTCTCTTTCATTTTAGCATACACATTCCCAATAGCAGCTATTCTGTCATACTATCTCTATGACTTTTATTTATCTCTCTGTTTTCCTCTTGCTCTAAACTATCTACATGCTCATTTGTCGTTATTGTTATTATACCAATAAGCATTGTTTATTGTTCGTTCTAGTCTTTGTTTTCCATCACTGCCTGCTTATTTATCAATGTTTAAGCGTTCACTGCTCTCGTTGTAATATGTACCTTTTACTTTTACCACTCTTTCCGTCATCTGTTTGTATGCCACCCTTACGTCATGCTGTTATTTGTATTTTATTTGTTTACTGCCATCTACATACTCTATTTACCTACAAGCATACGCTGCTTCTCCAAATAAACTGACATACGTGTTCATGTACTCTTCCTCGCTCCTTCCTTGCTCGTTCGTGACAAGTCAGTCATTCTACTAGTTACTGCTTGTTTATTACATTGTTTATCGTGTATTCTATTTGTTCACTCGTTGCTATCTATGCAATTAACCGTAAGCATTATTATCATAGTTTATTGAATAAATGCACGGTCTTAACTGTTTATTGAATACAGTCAGCTGCTTATGGAGTATGCGAATATCTGTAATAGCATGACTGACAACTATTCCATTCATTTGATGTAATATAATCGCTTATTTAGCATTGAACACTCTATCCATCGATAAAGAAATCAATATAAAACAACAAGTATATGAGCAAATCTCATGCAAATGAATAGTACACTCACAAATATCATAATTAATATACAATAACGATTGGCGCTATTCATAATAAAGCACTCTTGAATGTTACCGATAGCTACTGTAGATTTGTCTATAGATTGTAAGCATGGTTGATTCAGTCAAGTAGACGGTGTTTAGCAATACTACGGGGTGTAAGCAGCATGATAACCGCTCTCTCTATTAGCAGTTTGGAGGTCGTTGAAAGGAAGGAAACAAGCATAGAGCTAGTGGAAACACAATATGTTTCATCAATTTATCCTTAAAAAGGATACACGACATAATGTGACAGCATGGCCAACCATACAAACGAGATAGTTTTTCCAACTTTGCCGCCTCGCTTACTCCGCATAACGCTCTGTTGCTGTCGCAGTTATCATGGTTACAGCATGGTGCTAAATTAAGAAACATTGATTCGCCCTTTACTAATGTACATTGTTTAATTCCCTTATTAGATTAGGAACGTGGTTTCTTATGACGCACATTGGTTCCACACATATTGATACAATAAGAATTCATGGTTAGTAGAAAGAGAAAAGAGGATACTATGGTTATTGAAAACATGTACCCCAATGAATATGAAGATGTTGTGTAAGTGGTTAACACCGAATAGCAATCTCATCTCGAACATAAAAGCAGCGTATTATTTGTGGCTTTATTCGATATTCTACACTCATCTACAACGACTGCAACGACCACACCTTCACCTATCGCTCTTCTTTCAAGTAACGTTTAAACTTGCTCTAACGGATTATCGACAGTTCTATACAACAACATGGTCTCCTTCCGGTCATTATCGTTCACCGCCATCGTAGTCTTGGCCATCCTTGGCTGTGCCATGCTGCTCCTATGCATTCACCCCTGGTTCCCAGTCTCTAACTGGCGGACAGGGCAGCCACAGCTGCAAGCAGGGCAGATAGGAGGCCTAAAACGAGCATCAAGCCAGGACTGATAAAGAACCAGCCACCCACATCCCAAGTGACACCAGCGGACTGGATCGGATATTAGCGGAAAGAAAACTGGAACAAGATGCATGGACCAGGAATCAAAGCTACAGAAGAGTATAACAAGACTAGAACCTGCACTCAATAAATCAATGTACCCGAGTTGCGACAGATACTAGTGCTAATGGAACAAGGGTTATCGCGAGTGGAAGAGAGAATAACCCAATGTAAACGGAAAATAGATGAACTGAAGCAAGCCCCCCAGCGGACACTAACAATCACGGAAAACATACTATTAAACAAAATGGAACTAGAATTACCGTCTCTACAGCAGACGTATGAGTCACGGCAAAAAACTAGCAACACACTGCGACTGCAATTAGCGCAATTGCAACGGCCAGTGGCTTGAGTTTCTAAACTGAGTTTAACATATTGCTGAACAATAATAGAAGCAGCAATAGGTAGACTATATATCGCCAATGGAACAATGCCTTGGATTAATAAACAATAGATGAAGCCAAATAACTAGTGTATATATATACACTATATTATGTAACATTGTCATTTGTATTGAAATGCTTTGATAGAGAAACGAGCAATGCAGAATGGAATGAGTGATGATCAAATATCATGGCAAGCATTATTTAAATGATACTATGATGGCAAATTAACCTAAACACATATCAATATAAATAAAGATATGTATCAAGCATTTGCAACCGATACATTCCATAATATCTTATAATAGATGGACTATCACGCTATTACAATTTAATGACCTGTAGAGCAGTAAAACATCAGACACATGTCAAGAACCTCATATCAATTCTATAAGGTAAACGATACAAGTGTACTAGTATAGTTGGATATTGCCATGTACTTACAGTAGCAATAAACTAGCATGGAAATATGAATGATTACTAGCTATGCATAATACAAACTGATATTGGACAGATTTATTGCAAATAAAATAGTTTATGCACTGACAAATGGCTAATCTACCACTATTTTAGTATTAGCATGTTGATGTCCTTGTATTGAAAGAAGGAAAGTCCGATTTTATTACATTTATGTAATGAAGCTGTTATGCATCAATTCAAATATAATTGAATTCCAACAACTCGTTATTTTGAATCTACGCTATTGTCTAGAAATATTATTGTCCTTCATACTTGCTACTCCCATTGCATGACATCTAGTTATGACGTGGATTCTACTCCTTTCTTAATAGTATTCTATTGTTACATTTCATTATTCTCTCATTATTCTCTTAATCTTGCTGTAATTTATTCAAGAAGAAATTAGCAAAATCATAGGATTGCTTATCGTTTAAACAATAAACTAAGCCTTTGGTCCAATCATGTTCTCGGGACGGACCCATGCGTCGAATTCTTCGGATGAAAGTAGATTAAGGGCGAGTGCCGCTTCTTTAAGTGTAGTGCCCTCCTTGTGAGCCTTCTTTGCAGCAGCAGCAGCATCTAAATACATCACATATAATTAGCATACAAGAACCATTTACCTTGATATATTCAATACTTACTATCATAGCCGATATGAGGATTCAAAGCAGTGACTAACATGAGCGATTTGTGCATAATCTCGTCAATACGCTTCTCGTTGGCTTCGATGCCCACGACGCAGTTCTTACGGAAGCTGTCGCAAGCATCGGCGATCAAACGCACCGATGACAATAGATTCTTAATCATTACTGGTTTGAACACATTCAACTACGGAAATAGTGTGAGTATAGCTTAACCATCAAAGCGTGTGCCACACTTGTAGATTACCTCAAAATGACCATTGGAACCGGCTACCGTGATGGCCGTGTTATTACCCATAACTTGAGCGCATACCATGGTGACAGCCTCGCACTGAGTGGGATTCACCTTACCAGGCATGATCGAGGAACCGGGCTCGTTTTCAGGTAGCAATAATTCACCCAAACCACAGCGTGGTCCAGAACCTTATCAGTCATTATCATTGCCATTACTATTAACATTACTATCGTTATTATCATTCATGCACTTACCAAGTAGACGAATGTCATTGGCAATCTTCATCAATGATACGGCAACGGTATTCAAGGCACCACTAGCCTCAACGATGGCATCATGAGCTGCTAATGCCTCAAACTATACAAATGATTAGTTACTAATGTAGGTATATGTAGATACATGTATGAATCAATTACTTACCTTGTTTGGTGCCGTCTTAAATGGTAGCTTGGTTAGATCGGCAATGGTACCGGCAATCTTTTCATCGAATCCTTTACGTGTATTCAATCCCTATTTTGTCATGAGCATTATTAATTGTCACATAGCTTGTTAGTTTGCATATCATAATATATGTTAAATGAAAATAAATGACTACTCACCGTTCCTACGGCTGTACCGCCTTGTGCTAGCAAATAAAGACGTGGCAGTGTTGATTGTACACGCTCAATGCCGTATGTCATCTGTTGAACGTAACCAGAGAATTCCTGGCCCAAGGTTAATGGAGTGGCATCCTATTATCATCATATACAAAATGAATACACATATACATATACATATATACATATAGAATTATCGTAATTACAATCTAATTACCTGTAAATGAGTACGACCAATCTTAATGATATGATCAAATCGATCGGAGCAACGTTGTAGTTCATCTCGTAGTTCCGCCATGGCTGGAATGAGACGATTTGCAATTTGAGTGGCTGCGGCAACATGCATCACCGTAGGGAATCTACGATATATTACATGTTAGCACTAGTGATTCTGTCATAAACACTAGTAGTGATAAACACACACACACACACACAGATACACTTACGTGTCGTTAGATGACTGTGACATATTAACATGATCATTGGGATGAACTGGCTTCTTACTGCCTAGTTCACCGCCTAGAATCTCGATGGCACGGTTGGAGATGACCTAGATATGATAGTGTTAATATGATTCATTCATGCTTACTTGTAGCATCAAGTGATTACCTCATTAGCATTCATATTGCTTTGAGTGCCTGATCCAGTCTGGAAGACCACTAACGGGAAATGGTCGATTAGCTTGCCTTCAGACACCTAAATAAATGAATGATAATGAAGCTATATCATTAGTATATCGATCATACGACATGCTGCTTATATTATTACCTCGGTGGCTGCCTGAATAATGGCATTACCAACACGTTCGTCGAGACCATATGTTAGGTTGACTTGCGCAGCAGCTCGCTTTACCACACCAAAGGCTTGCACCACAGGTTCTGGCATACGTTCAGCACGACCACCGATATCAAAGTTTTGCAAGGAACTAGTGTTAGCAAGCATAATGACTAGTTAGTGAATATGCAATACAATAGATAACAAATAGCTAGCTATAAGCAGGTTAGTTATTTACCGTTGAGTTTGCGCTCCCCAGTACCGGTCGGCTGGCACCTTGAGTTCACCGAACGTGTCACGCTCAACGCGGAATTGTTGCTGCGAAGAAGAAGTAGAAGTATCCATAGTAAGTGACAAGAGTAGGTAAATGAAGAAACCGTGTTATAAAGTGGAATAGAAGAGAAAGAAGAGAAGGGTGACGTCAACGGCCTGGTTGAACAGTGTGTTGCATAACACATATACACGCACACACACACACACAACATGGTTCCGTCTCTTCCACCTAGCCAATAGTGTCATTCCTCTTAACGACCACTTACCAATAGGGCGACAGAAGAGGAGAAATGACGACGTGCCTAGAATAAGTATAAACAATATAAGCGGACGTTGAAGAGACGCGTGTTTATAATATACACTTGTTTGAGGTTAGCTTCTCACTTACAGGTAATGAAGTGTGTACGGCGCGTGCCGATACAGACGACGAGATAACACGATACATTTTAGTATTCGCTTAAAAGCGTAGTAAATAACAAGTAATAATAATAGAAGCAGAAGAAGTAGAAGTAGAGAAAGCGAGAAAAAAGAAGGAAAGTTCCCCGCGTCGTGTGAGGGTGATTAGCACTTTCCTTCTCTCTCTCTCTCTCTCTTGCTTTTCCGCTGTGTCTGTGTCTGTGCTCAACCTCTTCAATTCTATACACGAAACGCGTGATATGCGCGAATCGGGATAAATCGGATAAATTCGGAAAGTCAATTATTTGTCATTTTATTATTTTGTTGTCGTAGTTGTCATCACATCCTCACTAGAAGATGCAGTCGATGGTGTAGTTATAGTAGGCCACTCTCCACCAGTAGTTGCTAGATAGTCGCGTATATATTGTTGAACGCTATTCGTCACGTATTCCGCCGAGTAATCCTTGCCATAAAAGTCGGCTAGTTGACCGTGTGGATCCATCAGGTAGAAGAAGATCGAATGGTCTACGAGATAATCTTCACCTGCGTCCATTTTAGGTGGCTTACTATAGTAAACACGATAGGCACGAGCTGCTTGCGCCACTTGTTCATGAGTACCCGTTAATCCCACCATTTTCGAATGGAATTCTAATCGCTCAGTTAGTATCTAGAAATAAACGATAAACTACTAGACATATCCTATGGATAGCGTACCTTTAACATAATCGCGTACACGTTCAACGGTATCTCGTTGTGGATCACATGTAATAAACACGGGAATTATTTTATCCTTGAATTCCGGCACTTTATCTATACAAGCATTATTTAGCTAAATAAACACTTGATACTGACTAGTATATCAATGTAGGAATGAATAACCCACCTAGTTCATCGACAACCTCAGCCATTTTATCCAATTCCTCGGGACAAATATCGGGACAATGCGTGAATCCAAAGTAGACTAGCATGAACTTGCCCAGGAAATCACGATCAGTGCGTACGTTGCCATGATGATCAATAAGCTCAAATGGACCACCTAGCTTTGGTTTGCCGTAGCTTTTCGTAGCAAATTGTTCTTTGCCTAATACATGAATTGTTTGTCATTACATATTAATACAATTGTATTATAAGACTTTTTAACTGGTCTGAATAACTTACGTGCTTGTTCAACTTTAGCTTTTTCATTTCGGAAATACCAGAATAGACCGGCACCCGTAAGGACAAACAACGCAGATGATTTCCAATTGAATATCTAACAAGTGGTCAGTACATGATGCTGCTGCTATTACTACTACTTGAGATATCAATGATATGATGCTACCTACTCCAATAAGTGTTTTAGCGCGTGCTTTACTCGATTGCGGGTCTACAGTATAAGCACGACGTGCTATGGTAGTGGTTGGTAGTGTTGCTACGCGATAGAACGGTTGCTGCACAATACTTGGGCGTAATGCTCGTGTGCCCAATAGACTAGGTGCAGTGAATTTCGAGGATAATGTACGTAACATGGTTGAAAGTGAATTATAAGAACGAGAGAATGCTTCGTCAACTTTTTTCTTTTTTTTCTTAGTTTATTTATTATCGCTATTTTACTATAATTATTATTATTATGCCATCAAGTGAACAATCAACAGCAACAGCAGCATTGCATGGAATGACGAGTCAGCAAACAAAGTTATCCAGCAATGGTCGTCAACAGCGACGGGAAGTTGCACGACAATTGCAGTTGCAACGTGCGCAATTGCCCATTACAATAGGTAAATAGACAACAATCAAGGAGAGTAATAGTAAGCTTATTATATTGATATTGAATAGCTCGTAATGAACTTGTCAAGGAGATAATGGCACACGACTGTACGGTTGTGGTGGGTGAGACGGGTTCAGGAAAAACGACACGTAAGTACTATTGCTGCTAACAATAATACTCATGATATACGATGATTCTAACGTAGTGATATACATGTAGAAATTCCACAATTCCTGATGGAGGCTGGTTTAACAACGTATGGCGCCATTGCTATTACACAGCCACGTAGGGTGGCAGCCACTAGTATTGCGAAAAGAGTGGCAGAGGAAGTTGGTTGTAGATTGGGCGGAAGAGTAAGTAGAGGCGTGTGTGCGTGTGCTTGTAGACGTTGATGGATGTCAATATTGATTAATACCATTTATGATAGGTGGGTTATGCCGTACGATTCGATGATACCTCCACACCTGCAACGCAATTACGCTACATGACAGATGGTATGCTACTACGTGAACTGTTATCCGATCCTATGCTTGATCGATACTCGGCGATCATTCTCGATGAAGCACATGAACGGACACTACGTACCGATATTCTACTCGGTATGGTGAAGCGTATTCAACAGCAGCGTAGAGAGTTGTCCAAACAGGACGGGAAGCATCATCCGTTGAAGATTATTGTCATGAGTGCTACACTTGATGCGGAACGTTTCTCGGAATATTTCGATGGGTAAGTAGCTTACTAATTCCTACTCGTAGATGACACATTGCTAATACCATTGTTTAGAGCCAAGATTCTATATGTATCAGGTCGATTGCATCCAGTGTCTATATTTCATACGACAGAGCCTCATGCTGACTACTTGGATACTGCACTGGTAACGATATTCCAAATTCATCAAGAACGAGCAGCCGGTGACATTCTTGTATTTCTAACGGGTAAATATTAGTATGCAATCGGGATGGGATGATTTATAATGATACTAATACATCATGCAGGTCAAGAGGATATTGAAAGTCTAGAGCGACTTATACGTGATTATGCTGCTCGCCTTCCTGAGAATTCGCCACAAGTAAGTGAATATCCTACGGTCTAGTAGAGTGTAAACATGATTCATAGATGATTGCTAGTTATTGCCTTGTCCGATATTCGCCGCACTTCCTCCATCGCAACAAGCACGCGTGTTTAATCCGGCTCCAGCCAATACTCGAAAAGTAGTACTGGCCACGAATATCGCAGAAACAAGTATCACGATTAGTGGTATTCGATACGTGATTGACACGGGATTGGCCAAGGTGCGAGCTTACGATGCACGATTGGGTAAGCTTACTAGGATAGTGCTACGTATTGATCTATACTTACTAATGTAATGTGCAATAATCAAATCACCACATCAGGCTTGGAGACATTGCTGGTACAGCCAATCTCTAAATCATCTGCACGACAACGAGCTGGTCGTGCCGGTCGTGAGGTAATTCATCTAGTAGAATAGATCATGCATGACAACTAATAAACAATACAATCAAAATAGGCAGCAGGTAATTGTTATCGATTGTATACGGCAGATACATTCGAGGATCTAGCGGAAGATGCAGAACCTGAGATTAGACGGTAAGTATATTAGAACTATTACTAGTAGTAGTAGTAGTAGTAGTAATAATGACTTTGTAAATCTATAGATGTAATCTGGCATCGGTTATACTTAACATTAAAGCATCTGGCTGTGAAGATGTACTCTCATTCGATTTCCTTGATCGACCATCACGCGAAGGCTGTAAGTCATTGTATAGAGTAATGAAACATCATTTGATGACTGATCTTATTTCTCTTCTCCTCTTCTTTCTTAATAATAGTAATGCGAGCATTGGAGCAGCTATTTGCCCTTGGTGCTCTCAATGATAATGGCACACTTAACGATGTAGGTCGTCGTATGGCGGAATTACCATTGGATCCAACTTATGCAAAAGTATTGTTTCAAGCAGAGGCAAGTGTATTATTAATCATGATTGCGACAAGTATTTGATCTCATTGTACTAATGCACATATATATATATATATTTGTGTGTGTGTGCATTGAACAATAGTTACTCGGTTGTGTTAGCGAAGTAATCGATGTCATTGCTTTATTATCAGTTGACTCCTTGTTCTATGCATCACATGAACAACGAGACAAGGCTATCGAGGCACGTCGTCCATTTACAACACGCGACGGTAACTATTAGTAATGATGAGGAAACAATGCTAATGATTTACTAATTAAAAATAATGATAGGTGATCATTTAACACTACTAAATGTACTCGTAGCCTATAGACAAATGGATGGTGATCGTGAATGGTGTCGACAGCATTACATTCAAGCACGAGCCATGTCACAAATTATGGTAGGTGTATCATTCACTAGTAATATATATATATATATATATATATTATGACAATCGTGTATGGCAATGACTAAATGAACACTTAGGATGTGCGTAAACAACTTGGAATAATTTGTGAACGATTGGGCATGGATCCACAATCATCTTGTGGCCCAGATCGTGAAATGGTATTACGCTGTTTCCTAGCAGGTTTCTTCCAGAATACCGCGCTACGCCAACTGGATGGTACATATCGTAGTGTAGTGGGAGGACAGGTAAGTATACGAGCATGGAAAGTGCATAGGCTAATCATATACACTGTAGACGGTTAGCGTTCATCCTATGTCCACACTGTTTGGTCAACGACCCGAAGCTATCGTATATGATGAATTGGTAAGTAGCATGCTGCGTAGATAATAATAATGATTATACTTTATTCACACTATCAATGATGACTATAGGTATTTACTACAAGGCAATATGCTAGGGGAGTATCTGCCATTAAGGCTAGCTGGTTACCTGAAGCAGCTCCTACTTACTTTGATCGTGTTCGATTAAGTCAGCCATCGTCACGATAGCAGTAATAGAATATATATATCTAGTCAAGCTTTATAATAAAATTGCAATTATCAATATTTAGCAGTTATACAACAATGAAGGTTTCACAGAAGAACTGTAGGTGTAACAAATGAATCAGAGAGAATGAGACAGCAAGGCGATGGTGTAGATAATAACATTAAATAGGAAAGGTTCTAGCACTTTCTATTACATTTTATTGATATTCCTTATTTAATCGATCAAGTACATTGTATCGACTTGTTTGCTTCTTCTCGAGTTGAATATACTACATTCCTCCTTTTTATTTTACTTTATTTCTAGGCCAAGAAGAAACACAACGGTTTCATGTTGTTGTTGTTGGTTTACTTTTTCATTCCGTGTATACTAGAGTAATGGATATAGGCGTCTATTGTATTCTCTAGTATTCTATTTTTTAACATTGAGTTATAAACGCTAGAAAAGTCTCGTTATCCTAACCTAGTATCGCTAGCATGTCTATTATACTCTATTGTCATTGATATTGGAGATTGTGTGGCTAGCGTGTGCATAGGGTTCTCTATCCATCTATACTGTTGTTGTTGTTGTCGTTATTTTCTTTCTGGCTATTGAACAAACACTATTCTTCCATTCAACATATCTTCCTATGAGTCGATATACGTCGTCATTCCAAGCAAATAAGCACCCTAATTCGTTATCGCATAGCAACGCTGTTCCAGAGCTTATATCCTGCATGAATAGCAATAGCGGTGCTAGTGCTGGAAAAAGATCACGTAGTGACTATGATTATAATGAAAGTAACGAGTTAAGCACGAATGCCTGCTCAACAAAACGATTACGTGCTCTTTCTAATTGTACATCCACATTTGGCGCGGAACAAGCACCATTGCAACAATTAGGCGTTAAACGAAAGCTAGCTAATACTGATCATGATGACGATTTTATTAATAATGGGTCGTCATTGCCAGCAAATGAAGCAAGTAGCAATTTGGCACAATCTCCATCCAACGAGCTTAGTAATAATACGTCATCATGGGTAAAACGATTACGTGCAAATTCACCGTTTACAGGATACGATAATAAGTTGAATGAGGATCGGATATATGGTGATAATACACGATACTTGCCACATGGAAATAATACGCGAATTCTATCCATGGACACCTGGGAGCCGCTGCCTCCACTTGCTAATCATGAAGTTCAATCGTTAAATCAAACTGGGGATGCACATTCTTCTTCCTCTTCTTCAATGACACTAGTGCCATGGTCGGGAAAGGTATCGTCGTCACCAAGATTACCGGATAAGATAATTCTACCAAGTTCATCAGAAAATTGGTGGTGTCCAAATGGTCATTCGTCGCCATTATCTATGCGATACTGGCCATCATCTAATTATAGGGAACAAGCGAAAGTAGGAAACGAGGAAGCAGAAAGCAATGACGATCATTCTAAATATGCAATGGTACTATATCGACCTGATGACTATTATCCTACAATGACGCACTACGGTGATGACGACTATCATGGTCCTATCATCGAAGAGTTATCATCAGAGGATAGTACAGGCGAAGAACAGGATCAAGTAGTTGATATGAACCTGGACTGATCATCATTCATACGCTAACACACCTACATACACACCTACATACATACATACATACATCATATACATATATCTGACGTGTCCATAACAACTAGGCATGTAAACATTAATCTCGTAGTAAGGCATTTCTTTTGCAAATACAGTTGATAATCACAGAGTATAAACTCATACTAAAATTAATAAAATATCATATGCTTCATGTAAACTTGTTGCTCATTTAGTACAGTGTTTTTCCATCCAATTTGCGCATTTATCCTTTAACATTTGCAGTTTATTAATAAACAGATTCACACAATTGTTAACACCATTATTACCATAGAAATGCCAATTGACACAGCACGATAATAATAATAACAATTCAGTATTAGTAATGGATTATTTATTGATAGCGATAACTATCATCATCAATTCTATAAGGTAGATGATACAAGTGTACTAGTATAGTTGGATATTGCCATGTCATGTACTTACAAGTAGTTATTGATTATCGTTTATGGAATCGGGATATGGCTGCATGTCTGAATTTTATTCAGATTATCCGCAGTGTTCGTGAGGACAACCCTATTCCAACACAATTCCAACGAGGTGCCGTTTCTCCTCCTGAGCCTAGTACATCCGCCAAGCATTCACTAAATGAAGATCAAGATCAAGATGAGCAAGATCAAGAGGAACACAAACATCAAAAAACGAATTAACCGGATTGTATCGTCAATCCTCAAAAAAAATACGGGGTAGCAATACTGTAAGTGTTAACTATTATTTATTCGTAAAAACAGAAGGCTAACTGCGCAAATTGGATGGAAAAAGCCTGTAAATGAAATGTTATCCTTTATTATCGGCTACATTTATTATCCCCTTTCAAGTCGTGAAATACTAGGATTAGGACCGAATAAAAAGATGAGTTCACCATCGCTGTATTTGTTTAGGCAAATATCTATAAACACTCAATTGTAAATGTGGTATTGACCGTGAAGTACATACATAAGCACTTACCATCTGGTGGAATACTAACAATCCAATCGTCTTTCGTAAAATACCGTGTTACTAAAAGAAGTATGGTTAACTCATGAAGTTGCATGATTGCGAATGACATACCCGAGTCTGCCTGCATGAGTTGATCACGATGAAACTGCCTGCCATTTTGCTCATAGTCTGGCGCTTTAGTGAGATCCTTCAATGTTCGATCACACCTATTCAATGTGATATAACAGCGATGCGTTCTGGATGGGAACGCACCGATTGGCAATGACATCCGTTTTTTCACTGGGTCTGCTATATCTTTCCTGATCACTGGATCTAAAAGATACTGAAGGATTAAAGCGTTAGTTGATGTATTTGAGAGAAAGTAAAAAAGAGCACTACGCGAATTACCTCGTAAAATCCAACAAATAAGATTTCCGTATGTTTGCTCCACAAGTGATGTAGACCCTATCTGCTCTATTACCAAGGGCGTACATTCCATTAAAGATGATCTTTTCCGCGTCTTTTAGGTAGGGCTCTTTTTCAAGCCTAATAATTCTCCTGGTAGTACCGGTGGAGCATCTAATATTTCGTAATAAACTATACCAATAAATCATGTTAGCAACTAGCGGTAATGAATAAGTGAAAAAGGGCTAAACATACCAGGATCGGTATACTTTAAACCTGGAATGGCATTAGCCAATTTAATGCCATGGATGATGGTGAAGGCGGCAACAACGGCCAATTTAATTTGCGTAAACATTAGCGTATATAACTAATAGACAATGATTAAAGCGGATGAAGCGGAAAAAGAGTATCGTTTTTGCGAAATGTCCGCCTCAGAAGTTGATTTAATAGCCCGTATCATGTTGAATGACAATTCCAAAACATCTAACACGAAGCACGATGATAAGCGCAAATGGAATACACCATGTGCCATGCTTACTCTAAACGGATGCATATCATGTACATGATACCATATCGTATCAAGTCTATAAATAAATTGATCCATTTCCAGTTGATATAAATGATGATGAATGATAACTATTAGGTATACACATGCAGTTTACTCTATCAATAGATTCCTCGATTGCATTTGGCTTGAGTAGCACTTGTATTTTCTACTTGTGCTATTCTACAGCAATGCTCAATCATGTAACTTGATGTTGTCACTTGTATCTACTAGTTGATAAATTGTAATTGGATATTGAAGTGGCATTATACATTTGCAGCAATGTTATTTATTTATTTATTGATGTTTGTTATAATTCGCCGTATTCTTCTATCACTAGCGTATGCCTTCATTGGAACTATATATTGTACTGACTATTGCATAGTCAGGCAGGTCCGAGCTCATATCTGGTATTTCCAATTTACGTATTATTTCTTTTGTATTGATGTCTACAAGCAATTGACTTTCTATACCCTTACGTTTTTTAAGGTAAAAATATATAGATCCCAATAAGATTTCCAACGTATGCTGTATCCGGTATTTGTAGTACTTGATCGTCGTTGTAGGATAAGTCTGTCCATACTTTTGTTGGTTTGGAACTGAATGTGAAATATTTGCATCCAATCCTTAATAATGATATGGTATATGAGGTTAGATAAACGTAGCAATTACGTGGAGTATGGCTTTGACCACTGGATGCTACACTATGGATTATGTATGGATCATGATCAGGATTATATAATTTGATAATCATATGCGAATCGTATGAATTATGAGCAAGATATATCGACATAGTCGTTATTTCCTCAGGTAGATAAAACCACCATTTCGCAATTGTATAACAGGATTATTACTCGAGAACTGGTATATACCCATCAATACGATCGTATCATCCTTGACTATCTTGCCGTATATACTATTGCTGTATTATTGGTTGTTTTGTAGAAACAAGTCGCATCCCATGTATCACCAATGCTTCCTGGACACATGATACTATTATCTATATCGAATACCATTACATTGGCTAGATCCATTGATTGTTAGTACTAGTTATATTGCATTATTGTATAGTTACTACACTTACTTTTCCAACTTAGCAAATCATCATATACTTCTTGTGATTCATGTACTAATAATGCCCATTTCCCTTCGATTGTCACCACTTTATATGGTACTGGAACATCGAATGTAGTGAAAATACCACCATGCCTGCGAGAAAGTATTTTTACATTATATTGGTATCGCTCGAATACCTAGGAAATACGGCTATGTAATGGTCACCCAGGACATGAGTATACTGAACTTCATTACTACGCTAGCGAAAGAACGTTTGGCGACGCGGATAGCGTACTGTTATACATAATGTTATTGCTTGATCTAAGATCTGAATGTGGCGAATATTCTAAAGTATAAATATGGCTTGGTGCCCGTCTAAGGACTTTGGTATGTAACTAACTATTATCTCCATTTTGTAATAACATATTCATCCTTGCCAGATTCATATCGATATGCGTGTATTGCATCGTCCATATCGCCAATTATTCTCAGTGCTCACTCGTCGACGATATGTGTTGTACCAGTCTACATTCTCTAGTAGATCGGCTGTTTATCCGATGTACATGGATTGTTGCATCCGTGCGTATACACCATAATACGAATCCATTTCTTTGCATAATACCTCCCGATAGGAAATCCCTATGGTATAGTGCTTGCCATAATATTTATCATGTCGAATACTGTTCTTAACGAGCGACAACATGCTGATAAACGCACTAATTCGATATGACCAATAGACTACGGAAGACACGCTGGTCATGAAATGGAAGAGTATTCAGACAAACTAGTAATCTACAAGACGAGTTGGAATTACTCGATATTTCAGTAGGAGTAGTAGTAGACATAGTGGAATGGAATAAGAAAGGCGATATGGGGTAGAGTAATACAATGACGTTATTTTAATCAAGAATACACAAATAAATCATAGGCAAGTGTGGATAACAATGAAGCATGGTGTTTAAGTTTTTCTAATTGACGAGATATCCTACTGTCACTTGTCATGCCTTGTTAATATGAGTATAATCTATTACAATATACTAATTCATTATTCTATTAGATGCACACATCATAATTGTAAAGGTGACATGAAAGGTAAAGGATTCGAGTATCGTGTATGGAATCGGGATATGGCAGCATGTCTGAATGTCATTCAGATTATTCTCAGTCTTCGCAATGGAAGTGGTGTTCCAACACAATTACATCAAAGTGCTATTACTTCTAAACGTTCAAGAAATGAAGGACAACAACAAACAACTTATTCGTGATGGTTATCGCTACTTACATCAAGTTTTATTATCACTAATTGCAATATATGATATTGCGATCATTAACATCTCTCT
The DNA here is from genome assembly GCA_025201365.1 of Syncephalis plumigaleata. Classification (NCBI taxonomy): domain Eukaryota; kingdom Fungi; phylum Zoopagomycota; class Zoopagomycetes; order Zoopagales; family Piptocephalidaceae; genus Syncephalis; species Syncephalis plumigaleata. The sequence continues at coordinate 964,600 of JAIXMF010000007.1, read as the reverse complement.
CAGGTGCTTGGGTTGTGACATGATACTAATAGAATATTTGGTTCTACGTAAAAATATTCAGCTATCTGGTTTGTGTAATGTTTATTTTAGTATAGAAATAAACTACTATTCGTTTCTCTTTCTCTCTTCTTTCGTCATTTAACAGAATGCACACTCTTACACGCCAGGAAGAAGAAAAGCTGCTCGAGGAATTCGGTTAAGGCTCGGAAAGCTTGTGATCTGGACATTAAAGGTAGAATTCATCCGTTAAAGTGTTTGCAACGCGTATTCAATGGTATATCGTCTAATACTTGTTATTATTACTGTTAAAGCATTCGCCGCTTGTGCAGCAGGCGTACAGTTAGGTGATATTTGCTTGTCGCGACTTACAAAAGAAAATGAATGCCTGTCTCAAAGCCTAGTAAGTATATTACCATATACTAATAGTAGTTGTCGACGACATACGTGATAACTGAATCGTATATCAACACATATATAGTGGTGAAAGCGGTGAACTTGATAAAATGAAATTGGCTCGACTACAAGAGAAGCGGCGTTAGCTTCTACCGCTAATGTTGGTTCGCAACAAGCCTAGTTTGCTTATTAACATAGGAGTAATGCCACGCAATAGAAATGGTCGACTAGCAACGATGTCACTAGTAAACGCGTAATTGTTCATCTATTTATCCGAAACACCGGCTTGTTAACCGCGTAGCAATAGCATAAACAACTTGTTAGCATGATAAAATAAATATCAAGTATTAACCTAAATAAGTGTATATGCATAGAAGCATACTAAATAGTATTTATTGCACGATAGCATGCTATATCATAGAGGAGTAATAAGAAAGCAAATACATCTGCTGTACTGCTTGTAGCCTCAATCATATGTGCATATTTAATATCAATAATGATTCTGATATTACGCTTATCCGATGGCATACAAGGCGACGTGTGACCTTACCAAACACATGGTCATAGTCGATAATTGCTGGCACGAGAGAGACAGTATAAATACACGCAAGTGTTGAAGGCTGGCATTCATGAAATTAATTAATTGCCTAACACGCCACAAACATTTCATCATCTTTCTCTTTTGTAACACCACAATAGTTCAACGTTTACACACCGCTCTGTACTTGCCGGTGTCATTTCAGTGTCAGTATGCCTCGTTATAAAGCCAATGCTCATGAAGCGGGCACTCACGACCACCAGCCAGCAACTATTGAAGCACATAAAGGCAATGACAAGTCATCAACTTCGTTGTTCAAGGGGAATCAGACTTCAGCTGTAGTAAAGTCAATGGCACAAGTGTCATTTAGTCAATGGCTACTTGTGATATCGCTAATTATGGGTGGCTGCTGTAGCAATGTCTACACGCTAGAGAGGATAATAAGGTAAAGAGCAATTTGATACATACAGTATATATTGTACTTACCATAATAATAACAATATTGATATACGTATTAGCGATGTACCAAAGAGTGGCAAGTAACATCTGACCGCTTAGTTAATACTGCATTGATTAATAACAACAATAATAATAATGATCTAATATGTATTGTACAACTATCATTAGGCGATCTAGTAACGTTTATACAGTTTGCATTTGTAGCGATAGAGGGATTCATTGGTCATGTTCAATTTTCACGACATGGTCTACTCAAACCACGAGCTGTTCCTATCACTAAATGGATTTATATGGTACTATTATTCTTTACGCTATCCACGTTGAACAATCGTGCACTTGGCTATCGTATATCCATACCGCTTCATATTGTGTTTAGATCGGGTGGACTATTCGTTAACATGCTATTCGGATGGTTACTAGCGGGTAAACGGTAGGTCTCGCTTTTATATGACTATGATGATTAGCAAGTATTTGCTAAATACGTATCATCTATAGTTATAGCATCATGCAATTTGGATCTATCATGCTAGTGACAGGCGGTGTCGTGTTGGCTACCATCTATTCTAGTACATCATCCGTATCATCGGTAATATCGACATAGTAGAATACAATATATACATACGAATGACATCAACTAATCATTAGATTGATATTAGATGCAGTTGAAGACGATACTTCATACTCGGAATGGCTTATCGGTATTTCACTCTTGATTACAGCCATGTTCCTTACGGCAGGTCTAGGCTTATTGCAGGAGCGTACCTATGCAACCTACGGTAAACACTGGCGCGAGTCTATGTTCTACGTGGTAAGTAGTAGATCAACTAATCAATCAACTAAGCACTAATCGCTAATACATATATATATCTAGCATTTCTTATCGCTACCAATGTTCTTCTAGTACGAAGTGATATCATGCAACAACTTGCCACTGTCAATGCATCGCCTACATTCGTCTTGACCAATGGATACGCAACTATCTGCCAAAGATATGGCGATGCTTGTTAATTTATTGATGCCACGAATGGCCATACCAGAATTGTGGATATACCTGGCACTCAACGTGCTTACTCAGTAAGTTATCATAGATCCACTAATGTCCCATTACCACAATTGACTTTTAATGCACTTTGATAGATATGTGTGTATCACTGGTGTAAATCGATTAACTTCCATTACTTCGTCGTTGACTGTCAATCTTGTTCTGAATATTCGTAAAATGACCAGCCTACTACTATCTGTATGGTTATTCGGTAATCATTTGGGATTGCTGGCTAGTCTAGGCTGTCTTCTCGTATTTATCGGTACGCTTTTGTATTCCTATGCTAGTACAAAGAAACCTACCACCACTACCATCACTGCTAAATCATCGACTGTAACATCGGATAAAACTGATTAAACAGCAATAGCTGGAATGACACTTCAATTATCACATTATTATACACGTTAACAAAGGAAAACTACTTATTAAATAATCGTATAATAAACGATACATTACATTGAACATATTAACAAATGTATATCCTAATTTATAATCTTCTACTTCAATATTAACTAATAGTTGTAATTTATTGTACAAATGAATCTGCAAACATCATCGTATCCACTCTCTCTATATATATCTCTATAAATCTACTTGTTATTAGGACATTTCAGCTTCAATCTCATTCTGAAGCCAGTCATAATTGTCATCATCGTCATCATCTGCGCCACTATGACCATTATTAGCACCATCATGCTCCTTCTCCTCTACACCTTCCATGGCTGCCGCAATAGCACTCTCTAAATCATCTATGCTCATTTCAGCATTATCATCGATAGGTGACTGAATGGGTGGCAATGGCTTTGCTATAACGGCACCATCTTTGTTTAGCGGCACATTCGACGTTCCATCCTCGTCCGAGTCGGTCGACGAGTCAGAATCATCTGAACCGGATGACGACCCTGAACTACCAGAACTCGAACTACCACTATCAGAAGATGTACCACTAGCATCATCATTATCGTCATCGTCGTCATTATCCTCAGAACTAGTTGACGAGTAGATATCGGTAGCGGTGGCAGTTACATTGGTCGATGAGAATATGTTGCTTGCATTCACGGTAACTGGTGCGTAGATGGGCGGTTTCTGCTGATTAATTGATCCAGCTGTATTCCTTGCCATGGATGAGGAACTCGGCACGGTAGGATCAATCTCAATGAACACGTCTTCAAAGTCATCACATGGTGCAGATGGCGAAGAAGATGGTTTGACCTTTTGATTTGTCGATACAGATTGCGCTGATTTCGCTGTTCTCCTTGACGGTTTTACATGATCAACACTGGATTTTGTAGTGTTAGCATTAGATTGTGGTGTAGGCAGTAGTAATGTCGTGCTATTAGTCTTTGATTCTTCTGTAGTGCTTGCACTATTACGTGCTATTGCGGTAGCAGTCGATGAGAACTGATAAATTTGCGGTTGATGCTCTAGTGTAAATGACTACATACATCAACAAGCACCATTATTATTTATTAACAAATATTCATGACAATATAAGAAGCTTATACTCACATTGGTGTCGGGATCAAACACTAGTAGACACTCAGTGGCACGCGCGTCTGCTCTCTTTCCTGTAAATTGTAAACTAGTCTATAGCCAGCGGTTAATGAATAGATCAATTCCAATCTCACTATTATCTAGCATATTCAACTTACAGCTGCATTATCGCCCCAACTTAGTAGTGCATCACCTGTCTTGTCATTACACAATAGTGTGCCATGTTTCGTAGTACCAGTCGCTTGCTTATTGTCTATAGCGTATTCAGCTATTTAGTTAGTTAATATTATCATAATAGAATAACTTACACTTTAGTATGACTAGACCGTTCTCGTTTCTATTTGTTGTTTCCGATTCGGCAAGCAATTTATCGCTAACTATAACGTCAAAAGTGCCTTCAGTAGGCAGGTGTGATTCCATGGTGTAAGGAAATGAAAGTGAGAAAGAAAGAAAGAAGGATAAACATTGAACTACACTGTTAGTGAACAATCTACACTCTTCACCATCATCTTATTTGTATATCAGTTTATTTAGTGTAATTATTCCAATGAGTAGAATGCTTATTAACCCTGATATCTGATTTATTGTGCTCCACGATTACCACCACGATGACCACGTCCTCCACTGCCTCGATAAGCATTGCCTCGATAGCCACGAGTATGTCCATTACCTCGTGTGCCACCACGTCCTCTGTGTGGTGCACCATTTGGTTTAGTAGATGTATTCGTAGTAGTATTCGTAGTGGTATTAGTAGTGGCTGCTGTTGATGGTCCTGTATGATGATGACTACCACGTCCTGATGCACTATTACTAGCACCACCACGTCCACGTGGATGAGCATAACTACCACGACCATTACCACGTCCAGGATGCTGATGCTGATGCTGATGATGATTTGCTGGATGATGTGTATTGTTAGATGGTTTACTAGGTTTATGTGGATGTGGATGACCATTAACTAGTTTAGACCTTGGTACTGATGTATTCACTGGTGTTGGTTTACTTGGTGTTGCAGTTGCTGGTTCCAAGCTAAGCGGTTCAAGTAGATTAAGCACCGATAAACGAGATACCTTCATACCACGATATGGTGAACAGCTAGAATGAATGAATAAATAGGAAGCATTAGGGTTAAACTGGTATATTTGCAACCCCTCACTAATAATTGAATACTCACCGATCACCTAGGGTTGTTCCACTCATAAATGTTCGATCAAACACAATATCCAACTGGGTGCCTTGTTTACCGACAACCGTACCTTCAGCAGCGATAGGTACATTGCCCGAGTCTTGTACGTAGACTACACGATCACCAAGTTGGAATTGTTGATTCGATAGACGAGTAGCAGCAAATGAAGGTTTTAACAAAGCCTAAATATCAAATATTAGCAATGAATAACCTGTATATAAATATGTATATTATATAATGTTGCTTACAAAACGTGGAATATTTTGTATTGTTATGGAACGGTATCCCGTTGATGCAGCAAGTATCTTATCCGTTGCTTGTTCAATCAATTCTACCGTTTCCTTTGTTTGTTGTAAATGATGATGATTAATAGTTCAATTATTAGTTATACTTTTGTAATATGTATGTGCGTGTATTAACTTACTTTGCCAAGTATTTCCGCATCAATTGGAACACGCTCCTGATTACGACAATCTAATGTCTTTAACCATGCTTTAATCTCTTCAATACACTTGGCAGCTGTTTCTGGTGGGAATATTTTACGTGATTTGTAGATATCATCATTGACATCACGTTCTAGTTTTGCAATAAACTCAGGGAATCGACTCTAATAGTAATTAAAGCAAATGGATTAGACTATATATATATTGTACAATTTGTTTATGCAATTACCTTGTATTCCTGAATGACTTGGATAGTTTTCTCGGAAAAGTCCCATCCTCGTATGCCCTTACGCGAATATCCATGTACCTTTTGATTCTTTGTACTGAATTTAAGATTCAGTCCTAAATTGACACGTTCCTCGTCATTCGCACCGGTAGTCACATGTAGTGTCGAGGTGATTTTACTCAATAGTAATGGTGACATTTGAGCTCGTTTTGCTGCCACGTAACTTGGAACGAATTGCATGGCACGTTCAGCTTGCATCGCTATTAAACGACCATACTCTGGTGGAAGTTGCGGTTTGCTTGCCTTGATCTATTTGCAAATGACAAGTAATCTTAGTGTTGGATACAAGTTTATCATCTATATAAAATACTTACGATTAATTTGACAGTAAGTAGATCACCGTTATGTTCGAGTACTTGTCCGGGTGAACCATAGAATTGATTACCCAAAAAGAATATTTGTGAATCAATGGGGAACTCCTCCTCAATTGATAATGGTGGTCGTTCCTATGAATTCATTAATGAACACTAGTGTCTCAAGAGTATCAACATATCAACTTACTTGGAAGCGTGGATCGACATACTCGACACGTTCTACAATTGTTTGTAGAATGTAATCCTGCTGCATACTCATATCCTCGTATTCCTTAACGAATGCACCATCGTTCATTCTCATCAATCCTATGATAATGTCAGTTATTGTTCAAGTGAATAGCTATATATATATATATATATATGCTTATCTTTACTTACCCTTAATTCGTCGTACGTGTACAAGCGTGTTTACATTGCCCACTACTATGCCCAATTGTTTACTATTATAGCGTGTAAGTCGATCCACCGATCTCCTCCAGTCACTAGCATCGCGTGGAGAATGTTCAGTTGCTTTCACTGTTTTCCCATCAAACTCGTAACGATGTGTAGCATCAGACACTGCCGATACCATGGCCTCTGATAAGAATGGCCAATCTATCAATAATGTAATAATCGATTCATTAATCATTTATTACTCTTCATGATTACTATGTGACCTACCAACATAAACAACTTGACCCAGCTTAGTCTTGGCCCATGTCTTTATATCGATATTCTCGTATGGGTTCATCAGGGTAAGTACCATTGTTTCATTCCTACAAGTAATATGGATTATGATAGTGAAATGATTAGTAAACAATATGCACTTTTTATACTATTATATATATATTACCTGCTCTCTTGTTGGAACACTGTGATGCCATGTAATTTCAATGCTGCCACATGTGGAATAGTATGGAGAGATGGGAATCCCGCCATAGCATGCACACCTAGACGTACCCCGTCACATAATCCCTTGACGAAATTCATTTCTGCCGATAGAACTGGCAGTTGATACGGCAGTACCTGACAATGACAATGGTAGATATCTAATCATGTCATAGTTAGTATTTCCTACATAACAACAACAATAATATTACTAGTAGCAATGATAATTACCTGGGAATATGCCTGGAATGGATGAAATGAAATGCTCATCCATATTAGAGTCATAGGTGAATATATAACTACAACCGGTCGAGTTACGCTGTTTCTCCTCATCTGTCAATAAATGCTCGCGTGCTAAAGGAATAATAGATAGTTATGTGTATAAGCAAAAACTGCCTATTTACTCGTTTAATGACTCGCTTACCTTGCATAGACGATAACAGTCGATCCTGATCAATGAATGGAATACGTACTACAGCTTCCCAATCCGCCTTTTTACCATTCAAATCTTGAGAAAAGTCAAGCGGGTAAAAGTCAACAATGGGCGAGTCGGCACTGTACATTAAATCCTATAAAATAACATCTAATAGTCAATGTCCATACATGTAAAACATTCCCAACTACTATTATATCTACCTGATATACAAGCGGTATATGCTCTTTACTGGCAACGGGCAATACACCCATCAATTGCTCAAATGGTCTAAACGGCTTGCCTTGTTCAAATTTGAATTCAAGCTCACTCAGATTAACTAGATCTGTTGTACGCGGTGCATAGTGATAGGGGTAGAACCAGCCCCATGAGACCACGCCATTATAGTAGTAGTGCATCACCCATTGAAGACCCTCGATGTAGTGTAATACGACCTTCCTAAGGTGTTCCGTATCATCCTGCTCGATATTCATTTTCTCCTAGTAGATTATAAATAGTTAGCGTTAACATTTGATAATACTAGAGTATTTCTTTCTGCCTACCTGATAATAGCTCTTATTCCATTCAATACGCTTCTGCGCTAAATGTTCCTTTTCTGCCTTTTCCACGTCTACATCTTCTGGACCTAGTACAGTCAGATCCCTAAGCTGTGCCAATATCTCCTTGTATTGTGCTTCCGTTTTATTCTCCTCCCAATGAATGCACAAGTGATAAGTATCGTCAAGGTCACTGGGATCCTTGCTGCTTTCTTCCTCTTCTTCCTCCTCCTCTTGCTCTCCCACTTTCGTCTCTTGCTCAGCTTCTTCTTGTTCTTCTTGTTCTTCCAATTCACTGTTATCTACATTACTTTCGTGTTCGCTAGATTTGTCACCATTGATGTTGTTGCCATTCTGTTTAACAGACTCATCGGGTTGTTCGTCGCACACTAGGCCGAATCGATCACACATGATATAAACAAATGCTTGATCGCCGGCTGATAAATTTGACGTGAGATGTAGTTTCTTGGTGCCGAATGTTTTGGCATTATTAATAAACTCCTCCATTGAATCTATGAGTCCTGCCTGTGCCTCGGTGATAATTTTCGGTAATGGCACTTCCTCGAACGTGTCAACTTCCTGCGCCTTCTTATTGCGTCGTTGTTTCCTAGACGCTCTCTTGCTTTTCAAGAACATTTCATTGTCTTGCTCCTGTTCGAAGGCTTGATCCTCCGTGACGTCTAGTTCACGAATAAGCAACTCGGCCTTTGCAAAATCGATCACTCCGCCATCGTTTAAGTAGCCGTCTAGTTGCGGCAGTATACGCTTATACGCCGAGAACATCAAGGCCATAGCACCCTCGTTGATGTGAAGATATGGAAGATGAGGTAGAAAATCGTTACCAATAAACATGGCCATCATTACGTAGTCATCAATGATACGTTCAAAGTCGTAGGGGAAGGGAAGCACCTCGCGAAGCTCTTGGAATTCATGTTCCAAATATTCGCGTAATATCGATAGATGCATTAGGAAGAATCTTTGCGTTTCTACCGTTCTATTCATTATAGTATTAGTAAATAAATATGTACTAATGAATAACTAGTCATTGCTTGCTTCTTACCCGCGTTTCGATGATTGTTTGCCAAATTTAACTTCTTCACGCAATAGTGCAAAGTGTGGCTCGTGCGTAACTAATCCTAACATTATGAGATCGGCATCCAATCCGTATAGACAATGTCGAACATTTGGATCATAGTCAGGCTGTGCCTTGGATAATCGAATATACTCCATGATCTTATGTTCACCCTCGCCTGGTACCTCATGACCAGACAGGATCACTTGTACATTCTGCCAGTTAGAGTCTTCACTAATCTTCTTTCTAATGAAATAGTGCAACTGCTTCGAGAGTCTCGCCATAAATGGAGTTCCTAATGAATCGTGACAATTTACAATGGTTATCAATCAATATTCCCCTCCTAATCTATGCTAATCGTATTGATATTCACCTGGTGTAATACAATTACTATCAAATGCTTTCTCCTTTGGTAAAGTTTCACCTCGTTGCTCTGCCATACGCACTAATTCCTGCGCTTCCTTTGCTGTTCGGAAACGACGACTACGCTGTTGATTCATCTTTGCACGAGGTGCCACACCTATTCATTTAATCCAGCTAAATAATCTATATTCTACGTGTGTGTATACGCGCCCTCTATTGCCAATAGTCCTTACCATCAATAGCCAGGAAAAACACTTTTTTTGGCTTAATTTTGCTAAATAAATGATCGATATAATTGAACATATCAAGGAACATCTTGTCTTCCGTGATGCGAAAATGCGCATCTCCTCCATTAGGATGCGAGCAATTATGGATGATGCCATTCATATCAAGATAAAGATTGTCTATAGTATCGCGTAATGATAAATGATTGATTCATGATTAGTATGCTGTCTTCTAACTAGTACATTAATCTAAAATTAAATACCAAATTCTGGAATTCGATTCTCCTTAATAAGCTGGCTACATAGCGGATAACGCTCGCTATCATTGATAATGTCACGCACACACTCAATGGTAAGTAAGATTATATGCAGTTGACACTTGTGTCCTACCTGATCCAGCGAAAGAATTTAGGAATACCCATGCTGTCGTTGTCTGTATGAGTGTGAGTGTATGCGTCGAGTAAGGATAGTTGCACCAAGTGAACAGTGGACGACTCTTTCTAGCAGAAGGGTAAACACGCCACAAACGCGCCAATGCCTAGATGAAGAGAGTGAATACGAGAGTATAATACTATAAGAAGATATCGAATAGGATAGAATAGGATAGGATAGACTACGTGATGAGGAACGGAATACGGAAAAGATATTAATCAGGATGAATAGCACGCCTATCAATGATCTTTACCGTTGCCGTATTGAACTGAAATGTAAGAAATGAAGATTGAAGAGGAACGGGAAAGTGGTGTGATTATTGGTGTAGGGTGAAAATAGCGGACTAAGTGAATGAATGGACCGAGCCACACTCATTCTACTTACACTGCAAATGTGACTGTGCGAGTGTGAGTGTGAGTGTGTATGCACTAACAGTTGAATTGGATAAAAGCATTTATTAGTTGTTGTTTTTTTACAAAGTTTTCTTTTTATTTATCCATTTATTATTCTACTGAGAGTTATAGAGCTATATCTTTGTTATTAGCCATGGCTTCACGTTATACTGGACGTGTAATAGCAGTTATTGGCAATACTGGTGTGGGGAAATCACAGTTAGCCGTTGAGATTTCGAAAGCTATCAAGGGACAAGTCATTAATACGGATTCACTACAGGCAAGTGCACTTCTTTAATAAGTATTTGTGTATTAACAAATGCTACTAGGTGTATCGTGGATATGATATACTCACCAATAAGATGACAGTGGAGGAACAGCAAAATGTACCGCATCATTTAATGTCATTTATCGATCCGAAATCGACCGAGTATCGTGTTGTGCAATTTGAACAAGATGCTCATCAAAAGGTAGCGTTATCTTTTGTATAGCTTACTACTGATTAGCACGTTAATGACGTAGTAATAATGATAGATTGCTAGTATTCAGGCACAACAACAAGTACCTGTATTAGTGGGTGGAACACATTACTATATACAATCTTTACTTTGGGATCAATTCCTCGTTAATGAACAGCCATCTGCCATAACTGCCGATGTATCATCGACTAATGAGACAAATGGCATCGAGGACGCGTTGAATAATGAGGAGACGGGTGCACTCTATGAACGACTACAACAAGTTGATCCAATAATGGCACAGCGATGGCATCCGAATGATCGACGCAAGATTATTCGTAGTCTACAGGTGATTACCAATGAATACGTGTACTTTATGAATACTAAGGTAGTCAATATTCACTGTAGGTATACGAGAAGACAGGTCGACGTCATAGTGATATTATGCTAGAACAGCGTAAAACATCATTAGCTGATCGATTAAGGTAACATCATACACAGTATGAAATAAGCTACTTGTCACTTTTATGATGATGATCATGATGATGATTAACATACATTATTGATAGATATTCAGTTTGTATTATATGGATACACGCTGATCCAGAATATTTATGCCCTAGACTAGATGCTCGTGTGGATGATATGATCAAGGTAACTAATAGTCTACACAATTATACTTTCCTTTTAGTAATGCATTATTATTATTAGAAAGGTCTTTTGGAGGAGATTGCTGATTTACGAAAGATGGCACGTGATGATACGGGCACTGTCGATTATCAAAGAGGAGTTGCTCAGGGCATTGGTAAGGCATTGCTATAAGCATTAATGTAATAATAGCTAACAGTTGAATGAAACATTAATAGGATTCAAGGAGTTTGCGCCTTATTTTGATGCATTAGAATCGGGCACATCTACCGGTATGTTGTATAATCGAGAATAGTTGATTAGTAAAGCAGATGATTAACTGGTGTTATCTAATGCAACTTGTTTTTTAGATGAAGAATTGAAGCAACTGCAAGCATCATGTATAGAACAGATGAAAGCGGCGACACGAAGATATGCTAAACGGCAAACTAGCTGGATTCGTAATAAGCTACTTCCTGCTTCACTTTGCTCCAAGGGTGAGAAGAGTGCCTCTATTTACATATTGAATGCCAATAGTAAGTGATCAATCGATGAAATGTATCAGCAATTGCCATAACATTGACGACAATTAGATTTGGATCATTGGGATGAACAAGTACGAGAACGAGGAGTAAGGATTGCCAAATGTAAGTTATACATGCATATCCTATCATCTCATAAATGGGAGAAACACAGCATTAATCAATGATATAGCATTTATCGATGGTGATACTATACCGGAAGATTGGCAGGTACATCCGGGTGATATGCCACAATTCAGGACAGATCATTTGTAAGTAGTTTAGTATCACGTAAGAGCGATGCTTAACAGTGTTATTTATATGGTAGAGATGGTTATAATACGGCATTGGAGAAATGGAAAAAGTACACTTGTCCCATTTGCATTCAACGGGATGGCAAGCATATGGTATTATCCGGTGAAGCTGAATGGAAGGATCATATTAAATCACGTCGTCATAAACGACAAATAAAATACGAGGAGGGTGAACGAGCACGAATAGAAAGGTATCGTGCGAGTAAAACAGTCGAGAAAATACCGCTACCTACCGAGCCATCTACGTGATCAGCATTATAATACTTTGCCTCATCTATACACATATACATCTAATAAATATTTGCACATATTCTATGAGGTTAATGTACTACAATTGTTTATTCACAATTTACTATTAGTAGTAGTTTGAAGTGCTTCGATTTCTTGCCGTATGTAATCGCCTAATGTAAGATCAATTAGTTATAGATTGATGTGGTCAACTAGTAGCTTACCAACAAGTTCAGGTTTCTCCATTGGTACCTTATCACCATTGTAGCAATTAATAATTCATTCATCTATCTATCTATTTATCTAGCTAGCTAGCTACTTACTAAATGACCAACACCATCAAGCATAACTACTCTACCGTGTTGACAACGTTCCGCGTTATTCTCCGTATTTCCCGGTGGACTAGATCGATGTTGTATTAGTAGTAGAATGTGTATACTAGTGTACCTAATCATATGTATGCCTACTTGTATTCTGACGCGTATCCACCGATAAACAATACGGGACACTGGATCTTTGGTAGTTCATCGCACGATTTCTTTGATAGATTATTGCCCAGGAATGTATTCTACATGAAATGAACCGTATACATTAGTTAGACTAGCTACGATGATTTCCATTCGATAACTTACGACTTCTTGTTCGGGAGTGCATTTCAGTACAACCTCACCCGTGACAGGATTCTTCTTTAATCCATGTTCCTGTAGAGGATGAAATTAGCTGTCAAGTTTAATGAATAGTAAGGGCTATCATGACATACCAAATGTAAATCAAGCACTTCCTTGTCCCATACTTTGAAGAATTCTCGGCGTAAAAATTTCTCTCTTGCTTCTTCGCTAATGTGCGTTAATAGAAAGCGTGTAGATATGAGTGGGTGATACTAGATTATAGACATGCTATAATGATGATGATGATCATGATGATTTATACTTACCGATCATTCCATTGGAAACGACGTTTAGCTGATCGACCAATAATGAATTTGGCAGTATCGTCATAACCAGGATCATCAGGTGAAAATGGACTACACACGGGATCAAGCGCAATCAATCGTTGAAATGTACCCGGTGCATCCTCCTCCATAGACAATCTATCCAATCAATACATAGATACGTATACCATTGCTGTATTAGTAATAGTAGTCATTTAAAAAGTAATCAATGTTGATTCACGATTCATTTACGTACACGCAAGCACCACCAATCGAATGACCCACGCCCAAAAGTGGTTTACGTAACTTCAAATGACTAATAATACTTTGCATATCAGCGGCATTCTGCGTCCAAAGAACTAATCAACGTGTATATATTATTGTCGCATTTTCATTAATAATGGCACATGTAAGTATGATCACATTTTCCTGGTACTTACAGTCGTCTTTACCAATCTTATCGGTGTTTAATGCCGCGCTATCTCCCTGATTACGAATATCATAGGCGATGAATCGTGCACTGGCTGAGGCAAGATGTTTAATTACCGGATGCCATAATTCCTTATGATATCCATTGGCATGTGCCAGTAACACATCTACCGTTGGTTTCGATGTACGTGGTGTGTACACGTTAACTGCTAGTTTCAAACTACCATCGCCTGAAGCCGGTATAATATGACGTTCAATAATAAATTGTTCCATAGTAGTAATAGTAATGACCAAGTCAGTTAGCTAATATTAGCAGTATTAGCAGTACTAGCAGTAGTAGTAGTGGTGGTGGTGGTCAATATAGGGAGAAAGTCAAGGCGTACGATTTTTTTTTCATCAATTCGTACATCGATTTATTATAAAATTACACTTCAATAAATCCTACGCAATTGTGGTAAAGATTACACCGTTTAAAAACTATGATGCATTTGCTGGGACGTTAATAGTCAAGGCGTACGAATTCTTTATTAATATCGGTAATCGGTACATGTACAGGCTTTTTCCATCCAATTTGCGCAGTTAGCATTTTGTCTTTACGAATAAATAATAGTTAACACTTACAAGTACAAGTACCCCCGTATTCTGTTTCCCAGCCCTCCTTCCCTTGGGGGAAAGACTGGGGTGATAGCGATAACCATCACGGATGAATTGTTTTTTGTTGTTTGGACCCCCGTTGTCCTTGCTCATCATTGCTTGAACGTTTAGAAGGAATGGTACTTCGTTCAAATTGTTCTGGAATACGGCCTTTAGCACGAAGACTGAGAATAATCTGAATAAAATTTAGACATGCTGCCATATCCCGATTCCATACACGATCATTAATAGCTACTTGTAAGTACATGACATGGCAATATCCAACTATACTAGTACACTTGTATCATCTACCTTATAGAATTGATGATGATAGTTATCGCTATCAATAAATGATCCATTACTAAATACTGAATTGTTATTATTATCGTGCTATGTCAATTGGCATTTCTATAGTGATAATGGTGTTGACAATTGTGCAAATCTATTTATTAATAAACAGCAAATGTTAAAGGATAAATGCGCAAATTGGATGGAAAAACACTGTATTACCGCGCTATTTAAGCAATGTCAAAACATCATCATCATCATCATTGTCATTATTAATATTAGAACTTTGGTTGGCTCCCCTTTGTTGTTACTCATTTCTCACCAATATTGATTCCTCTCCATTTTATCGGCAAATAGATTGCCGCATCCACGTGACTACTATTCAAAGAAGCGATCCATGGCCGACATAATCATATCATGATGTGTTTGCACTATGACATGCGTACCACCTTCAATGGTTACCAATTCAGCATGAGGCACGTATAAGCGAAATAGTGCAGCATCAGCATACGGTACAGTGGGGTCTTTCGTTCCCTAATAGTATAAATTATGGCATGATGATGAGTCGAGGAATACACTATTGCCATTATTACTTACCCAAATGGCAATCACTGGTATATCGGTGAGACGACCGAGATCTCGATACGTGGCATGCTGCGTACTTAATGGGTAATCACGTACAGTTAACGCGATAGCACGTACAGTTGATGGACAATGAGCCATTGGTAGGAAATAATACGAGCAGCAGCATTCTTCTCCTTCTCTTTCTCTTTCTTCTCTTCCTTCTTCTTATTACTTGGCTTTTCAATAGCTAGCTTAGAATTCGACATTAACTACAGTATATTAAGGTTGATTAGAATGGAATAATAAACATTGATTTGATCCTTACTATGGACATGGCACCCATGAGTATTGGCAGTAGATATCGATTCTTTGTAATGCGTCCGATAACGGATAATTCTCCAGTTATGGTGTCTTTATCGATTTTAGTTGGATCGACATTCTTTGGTAGTGATCCTATTAGACCAGCTGGTGCAATGAGTACAAGACGGTTTATGAGATGCGGATGCTTTCGTGTAAATGCCGTAGCAATGGATCCACCCTACAGTAGTATATTTACAGCATTAGCTTTGTATCCTATGCCATATCATCGTCTATTATACCATTGAATAGCCAACGAGGAATACATCCGACCAGTCGAGATACTTTAATAATTGATACAGCTGTCCCGTGTAGAGTGATTCATCATTAGTGACATCGGGTCCATCTGAATAGCCACGACCGTAATTGTCTAGATATGACATTGCTTGATATTAGATAGATATGAATGAGTAAATAAATATAATACTTGCCATAGGCTAGAACACGATAGCCACGCTGAACCAAATCGTTCACGATAGCTTCCCATACCACACACGGTGTCTGTAAGCCATGCACTAGAACAACCTAATTCAAAAGAAAAGAAGAGTAAGTCACATGTCGTATAAACAAATGAACCATCATTATCATCATCGTTACCTTTTGACCGTCCTCTGGTCCAAGTAGGAAATAGCGAACATCTCCATGTTCCAATGTAACATACGCACCACCTAATACATACAACATTGATTAGTTTCCCTATTACAACATGCATCCATGTCCATTATTACCTGGATAGAAATCCTCTGGATAGGGTATACGTTTTCGCTCTTCAGGTGAGGCATTTTGATATACCATACGCAAATTGGTTAGTTTGCCAGTGAGTGGCGGTGCACGCAGTGCTAAATAGATGGCTAGCGTCACCAATAACATTAGAAGACCTGAAAACAAATAGAACAAAGCCATATCGACGAGTAGTGGATGACAATCAAGGACAGAGAACGGAAACGAAACGTCGTTTATCAAATGTCGTTGCGGGTATTTGTTTTTCTCCTACATTAACAACAGGTCAAGACTGTCGGATTAACTATTCCGTACATTCATATGGATTGCTATTATCACAAAATAACACAACTTGCACGTATCACCAAGCTATCTCGAGCAGTAGTAATAATATATAATTGCTACCAAGCCATAAAAAATAATTCATTTACTTACTTTCAAATGTGGTTCTGAGTTGTGAACACCAGGATGAAATGTTTTAATTCACTTCCTAAGTAAAGTCGCATTATTGCTACTATTATCCTCCTCTTCCTCCTTTCTCTCTTGCTCTTACTTTCTCATTTTTGCTATTCTTCTACTGTAATTGTCTTAACGTCGCCTACTTCTCTCGCTATCTTTATGTAGTCATGATTGGATTCTACCACGTGTTACCCCGTCTTCTACAAACGAGAACACGTTGGTCTATCGCTATTGGTGGAATACGCTTAATGTGTGGTATCACCAGTACTGCTAGGTGCACTCGACAATCTAGCGTGACTCGACTCAATAGTAGACGCAACCAGCATGGTATGTTTCCTATTAGCGTTGCTGTTCATCACTATTTGATAGGTAGTAGCGTGTGCCAACGCTTCCTAAGTATTGATCGTGCCACTCGTGTAGACACGACCATTGAAGATGATAGCCACAGTTGTGGTTGTGCTCAACCCGATACCACTTGTCCGTTCTACATCTTGAAAGTGTCGCCGACCACTACACGTCACCAGTTGAAACGCGCGTACTACGCACGCTGTCTCGAGTCACATCCTGACACGCAAGCGACTCATACTAAGAAGCGGGTAGTCGCAGGAAATCATTCAAGTAGAAACACGCAATTCATCGCCGTACAACGTGCTTACGAGCAAGCATGCAAGCACAGCTATCGCAACAGCTATAATGCCCATAATGGCGATGGTGATGTTCAGCGTTCACTGCAACGACATCGCTCTAAAGGCTGTCCGTTAGCGGTGTCACCCGCATGCTCATCACGTACCAATGGGAATGGTTCATTTTCATCCTATAGCGCCTTTGTTAGGCGACACGCTTATGATCCGCACAATGCAGCCTATCGTCATGACGCGGGTTTAGATTTTAGTCAACACCAACCATCGAATGGACAAGCTCATCCGTTGCGCTACACGACCAATCAGCGGTTCCGTTTGCTGGTGCTTGTCATTGCAGTGATTGGGGCGAGCGTGCAGTACTGGCGCATCCAACGACAAGCCAACTGGGTTCAGCGTAGATTAGACGACTCAACATGCAAGCGAGTCAAGCGTTGAAGATGGCGCATCGACGAGCTAAAGACCTAGGTTGGGAGGGTCAGAAAGCACTGTTAGAAGAACGTATAGCGAATCTATCCAAGTAGATGATCATTTAACATTCATTGTAATCACGCACTACACACGCACACACACAAAAGTTACACATGCTTTGATCGTACAAACATTGTTGTTTACCGCGTGGTGTACATCAAGTAATCACGCATTGCATATCCTAATGGCTTATGTACGACGGCTATTGAACTAGTATAGTAGAGTGGCATGATTGCGTGTTTACTATTACGAGTGAATGAGTGATAGATGGGCAACCAGTATAGCATAATGGGAATGGACACTCACGCTGCTGATTATAGCTTTACATCAGCATTATTATAATGCTAGTCGCCACATGTAAGTATATCCCCATATTTGGCGATGTAACAATAACAATAATAATCTTTACTACTAGTTACATACATTGCCAAGTTATATCACAAAGGAATAGTGCTTACTTTGTTCATTTCTATCATTAATGAAGTAACGTTGTATGTCATCGTAGTACACATCATAGCTTATAAGAACATTCTGTAAGTATTAAAAGAACAAACAACCACGCATGATTCACCATGGATAAACTTGCCAATCCATTGTTATTGGAATTTATACTTACTTTACGTTCATTGTTTAATCGTAAAAAGTACAGCCCCACGTGTATGTCTGTGCCTTAGCGTTTAACCATTCACATTAATGGATGTTCTATCGATATGTATGCATATATCTATCTATCTATCTATGAACATACAGTATGGGTGTATGGGTGCATGTGTGTGTGTGTACGTGTGTGTGGATGCGGGTATCCATCATTACAGTGGAGTAGTAGCGGTGGTGGTGATGAGGTTGATTGCTCGTTGTCCTAAATGGCTCTTCAATATCAGCCACTTTACCCGTTTCATTCATTCTTTCCCTTTTTTACATACATTTCTCTCATCTTAACTGAATCTTCCCTATTATTACATACACCTTCGCATCTGCGACAGCATCTGACGGTGTCGAGTACTTGATTGCTTGTAGTCGCAGTTCATCGTGGTGTATGAATCTCCTTGTAAGTATTCACGTGCGTTACATACATATACATATACATATATACATATATACATATGAGAAACACTTTTGCACTAGTGAGAGTGTATGCCGCCTATTTAGTATGATATGCCATTGCTGCTATTGTGTGCTGTTGCTGCCTGATTGAACTGTGCTCTTTGTGCTATTCTATGAGTTGTTGTTGTTATTCTGGTTGAGGTTACAGATGCCAAGGCCCAGTGGTATGCACGACCGTTGACATAGAAGCTATGCTGATTCCACAACGACGACACTATAGGTGTGGGCATTGGTTGTATACTTGCCGCATATCCTTGCCATCCTGGAACAAGCTCAACACTAGCACGTCAATAGGACACACACACATACATCCTCGTGTGGTTTCATAAGCGATATCCCTTATACCTATTAATCTTTGTCCTTTATTTATCACTACTTGTTACCTCGGTAGTTTCACAAATGCATGTAAACATTCAGCACCATTAATCTCTCATTTTTTTACTTGATTTTTCCCTTCATTGTTATGGGTGTTTATCGGTTGTAAGCGCGTTACTAAACTTTCGCGGAGTAAGAAAGTATTAACGGTCAGCCCCGACTTTTCCTATCCTACACGTTTCATCGGCCTTAAAAGAAGCGATATTTAACCTTTTATTCACGCCGCTTCACTTTGTTTAGTAATATTATCGGATATATAGTAGTGCTATTGCTCTATTCAACACGGCTCTTTATTTTTAACCGTCCCTTTCCCGCTTGTAGTATTTCGATATTTTGCTCCGATAGTTTATATTGACATCTTCGTGCATTTCCTGAACCTGAAGGACCTTTTTCTCCTTCTAGTTCTCCCTCTAGTACTTTCTCTAGCCTCTTCTTATTTGCAGTGTACGTATCTATCGATTGTACGCGCGCATACGGGTGAGTGTGTTTGTTCCTCTACAGGTATAATATGCACGAGTGTATGAATACATAGTTATGGTTGTTAATTGACAACAACGTCCAAGCGTTTAGCCCCCTTTTTTCTTACAGAAAATATTGCTGTCACTACTAGCACTACTGCTTTTTTTCCTACTTTGTCCTCGCCTACTCTGCAATTGTTGTGAACTTTTTCTCCTTCTTTTTTACATTGATTGTCACGTTTTATCTTGTGTGATTCACTAATAACCTCTTTGTGGATTACTCGTTGGCATACACTATTGAGCGTGCATTTCTTTGTTCATCTGGCTGTATCGTCTTTTAGTATACATTGGTAGTGCGCAGCATAGCAGTAGCAATAGTAATTGCATAAGCCTATCCTTTTATTTAGTGTGACTTTTCTCATTTATTTTCCCTTTTATTAATTGCTTACTAATTAATATATCTATATATATACGCTTACCGGTTGGTTATAGTTACCTATTCTTTTTATTTAAACCTATTCCTCCGCGGAAGCTGTCAGAATGGGTGTAATATGCTGTAGAGAGGAGCCGATTGACTACGATAATGTTGAAGGTAAGCGAGACACATCAGTCGTGGTGTTGTAGTAGTAGTAGAAGGAGGAGGAGGAGGAGGAGTAAAGGCGACTATAAAACAAACACATCAGTCAAAAGGGAGGAAGAGGGGCGCGAATTAAGAACGTGTTGCCATTATCTTCTAGACGATGATGCATATCATCAACTAGTAGCAATAGTAGTAGTGATCTGCACTTGTCGTCGAATAATGTGTAGAGCCCTATCAATACGCATAATCATGGGATTATACTAACACTACACGATATTTCTATAGTCGAATTGGCACATTTCCATTTGTTGAGATCGGTCGGTAAGGGTGCCTTTGGCAAGGTAAGCTTTCCCTATCATTAGCGGTTAATAGCTACTTGATATTATAGATTCAATTTACTAATCGATTATGAATTATTATTATTGCACTGCTGCTACTATTGCCGTTATTTCATTTTTACAACATCATACTCCTACATATACGCATTTGTAGGTCCGAATTGTTCAACATAAACGAGACAAGAAAAACTATGCCTTAAAGTATATTAATAAGGCGAAATGTATCAAGATGCGTGCGGTAGAAAACATCATCCAGGAACGCCGATTATTAGAGGAGATCACCTATCCATTAATTTGTAACTTGCGATTCGCATTCCAGGATGATGAAAACCTGTTTATGGTGCTAGATTTGATGTTGGGCGGCGATCTACGGTTCCATCTTGATCGTCGTCAAGGCGGTATGCCCGAGGAGTATGTTCGATTTTGGTGCGCGGAAATTGCTCTCGGGCTCAACTGTCTCCATTCGAAGCGCGTCGTGCATCGTGACTTGAAACCGGACAACGTGCTGCTCGATGCCGAGGGACACGCTCACTTGACCGATTTCAACATTGCGGTGCAGTACAGCGAGTCAAAGCCATTAACAGCGGTTGCAGGCTCGATGGCTTACATGGCGCCCGAGGTTTTGCGTAAGAAAGGCTATTTCGCCACCGTTGACTGGTGGTCACTCGGTGTGGTGGTGTATGAACTTTTGTTTGGCAAGGTAAGCAATCATGATGCTACGAGTTGATCATTATACAAGTACATGTAATAACCCTTATCATTATTATTATTATTGTAGCGTCCATTCCGCGGTAAAACTAATAGCGCGCTTACTCAGGCCATTCTTCATGATGATCTTCGTTTTCCACCTGACGCGGAGGATCGTGTTTCCGCTGCATGTATGCAAGCCATCCAAGGTTTCTGTACACGCGACATTACCAAACGACTTGGATGTAACTCGGATGGATTCGATGGCGTTCGAAAGCACCCATGGTTCGAGGGAATCGACTGGCATGCACTGGAGAACAAAACTGCCAAGGCACCGTTTATCCCTGACTCTAAGCATGCTAATTTCGATGCAACCCACGAGCTCGAGGAGTTGCTACTCGAGGACAATCCACTAAAAGTACGCAAGCGACAAAAACCGAAACCCGGTCAACCAATGCCGGAACTCACTAAAGAGCAACGCGCGATGGAGGACCGATTTACCGTGTATGACTATACTAAAGCGAAACGACAACAGCAACTCGAGGAGAGAAGCTTTATCGATTTGGCAGCCATTGATAGAAGTGCCGTAGTAGGCGAGGATACTGTAATGACGAATGGCGGCAGTTCCGTGTATACAATGCAAATGATGCGAGTAGATAATGAGCCCAACTCGACAACACCCACCAATCGTGTTCCTAATGTTCATTTACCACCATCCACCGTGGCGGGAATCGATGCTAATAGTCATTCGCCCAAGACGACACATAGAAGCAGTACACCCTCAACACCAGTTGATGCCCTCTAAGAAGATGTTACGAAATTGAAACATTACTACTACTACTACTATTATTACTACTATTACTATTAGTACCATCTCATTAGTACCACTACTTCTACTACTTCTATTACTATTATTATTATAACTACAACAACAACTATTACTACCATTATTATAGGTTAGCATGAACATATATCCATATGAAACTGTTTTGTTATGAACAAAATATGTGTGTATATTTGGATAATGATTTCGTTATTATTATTAGTACTACCACTGTTTACAGCTATTACTGTCCTTACTACTACTACTACTACTACTGTTGTTGTTATTATTGGCCATTATCGACCTTTATAATGTGCCAATATAGCTGATATCAATTAAGCGGGCTTCTTGTTAACCTTCTTATCAACACCTGTTTCCGTGACATTTATTATTATCTAGCCAGCGTCAATCTGGCTGTTGTGGTTATTTACTATCAATGTTATGGTTGTTTCTCCTCTTGTTCGTTATTTTGTCTAGCATTTCCTTGATGTGGTCGTGATTTATCTATGACATGCATCAGCTTTATTATAGTTATTCGTCATTACTACTACTCTTACTACTCTTACTACTATACAGTACAGCTATCTGATTGCAGTTATGTTGTTCCCTTTATGAATGCGTTTAATAATCTAGCTATTATCGACAATATCATCATCATCATCATCAGTAACAGCAGTAACAGCAGTGGCATTAGCAGTAATTAGCAGTAATAGCAGCAGTAATAGTGCAACTATATATTTTCTCTTAATATTCGTACAGTTTACCTTGTGATTGTTCGTGTGTTTGTCTCTCTCTCTTTCTCTCTCTTTGTGTTTGGTCTTTTTCTTTAATAGACGAATTATCTTTCGTTATTAATGTTGCTTTGCTAATTCTATTATAATAACAACAATAACAATAATAATAATTGAATAGCATGTGCGAACATACAACATCTATTAATGTATACGTGTATATATGATATATGATATGCATGTACGTAGTTATACAACTCATTGATTTCTATACTATGATGGAAATACAGTTGTATATCAAATAACGATCAATGGTCAAACTATTCATATTCATATACAGGTAATAGCAACACTAGTATTTAGACAAATGGATTATTTATTTTAATTACTACTATGTGAAGCACACAACATTGTAGTAGTAGTTGTTGTAATTGTTGTAGCTTTTAACTAGCGACGCTCACGTACAAGAATATGTAGACCAAGATAGGCAGCTACTAAGAAACCCATACACATGACACTCAACTTGATGACATCAGGCCAGAATGCAGATGCATCAAATCCAAATGTTGATAGAATAGTGGCACCAGGTACCTAATCATCAAATATCAATTAGTATTAAAGTCAAATGGAATAACAAGTGTATGAACAATGCTTACATCAATTTCTAAGCCGTATTTCTTTTCAGTTAGTTGCAAGTACACCATTTCATTGACAATCAATGCTTCAAATGCATAATTGAAGAATGATAAATGTTTCAACCAACGTAAATATAAAGGAATTGAATCTAAGATAACAATAAAATGTATTAGATTACATTCATGATAATAATAATGAAATCTTACCTTTGTTTAGTAGTAGACCGCCGAATAACATACTAAACAACATCATAAGACTGGATAATAGATTGGCAATCGATATATCCTTGAATAGAACACCCAATAGTAAGCATATACTGGCGGCTGTCAAGTTGAATATCACTAGTACTAGTAGGAATTTGGCAAAATGACTAATGCCCGGTACTAGGCCCACCATATGATAGACCACTAGACCTAATAGAATGGGTGGCACAACACGTAATGGAATGATATCGAATAGAACTTTGGCCACGAAATAAGTGATGGGCGAATAGTAACCATTGGCACGTTCTCTCACAAATAGAATACGTTCCGCCGAGAATACCTATATATATATATATATGTATATAAAGTGATTATACAGGTCAGAATATATTCATTGTAGTAGTAATCGAAATACTATCAAATGATAGGATTAACTTGCCTGTAATGAGGTGAGACAACTAAATCCAAATAGTGCACATACGAAAAAGAACAATCCCATACGATTCTGGAAGCCGGAGATATCATTGGTAACATTGTAGAATAGTAAACCGCAGAATACTATGAAGAAAGAGCCATTGTCGTCGATTAAACTACAGTAAAAGCAACGGCATTATCGCTTACCGGCAAGGAATAAGCTGATAGCATAATGAGTAAGCATTAGATACGGATTACGGTAGAGATTCTTGAATGTACGATTGCTAAGAATACAGAATTGAGACCAATAAGAGCTACGTCGAGGTGCAGTCATGTCGAAGAAACTGGGCACCTCAACACCGAATGGTTCTCCATGAATTGTACTAGATAGATGACAACAGTATGAGTATGTGAGTATGAATATCAATATCAATGATGATGATGATGATGATTGTTTACCTTGTTTGTCGTTCAATATCCTCTAATGTTTGACGTGCCAATTCAGAACGTCTATACGCTTTTACAAGTCGTTTCAAGTGTAGGCTCATTATTAGAACATTTGCATCATTACCCGATTGATCGGGCATTAGGGTTGTCGTGTCTGTACTCTTCATGCTAGCCGGTCGTTCAGCCCTTGTCACACGTCGTTGTGATGCCCATGGATTGCTACTTAGACTGTTCTCCCAGTAGGCAGCCGCTCGTGGTTCGTCGTCCATATCCATGATATCATCGTCTGAATCGTAAGTTGGCATGGTGGATGGTGTGTAGAAATCGCCCATTTGATGATTGAATCCACTGGTTGGTCGATGACTACCATTCGTGTTGGATGGTAGCATGGAAGGCAGTAAGGGTGATTGCTCACTAGACTCGTGCGTAAACCGACTAGTACCCGGTTCGTCGTCATCATCATCATCGCCATCACCATTTCTTGTATTGGATGCAGTATTCATAGCTGCACCTAGTGTTTGTTTAGAGGTGTTGTTTGTCGCCGACGCGTTACTCTTGGTTACATCAACTAGAAAGTCTGCCACGTTATAGCCAAGTGGACACGAGTAGCCCGCCTGTGCAAAGTGATTTCGAGCACCTTGAGCACTGCCCGAGTAGACAAGCCAACCATCAGCGAGTAGGATAAGACGATCGAACATGGCGTAAATGTCACTACGTGGTTGATGAATAGTAAATACTATAGTACGTCGATAGTCGCGCGCCAATGTACGTAGACATTCTATGACGTTGTGTGCATTATAGGCATCTAGGCCTGAGGTCGGTTCATCGAGGAATAGAATGGCCGGCGATGTAACGAGTTCACAAGCGATCGAGACACGTCGTTTCTCACCACCCGAAATACCCCGTGCACCCGACTCGCCAATACGACGATTCCTAATGTGATAGATGCCTAACTCGTGGATTGCATCCATGACTCGCGCGTGTTTCGCATCGGTCGACATGTCGGCGGGTAAGCGTAGTAGTGCCGAGTAGAGAATAGTCTCGTAAACGGTAAGTGTGGGCATTAGCGTGTCTTCCTGGTCGACATAACCGATAACACGACGATACGTTTGATTATCGATGGTTTTCCCGTTGACAAACAGATCACCCTGTACCTCGCCTGACTTATTACGCTGTGCTAGAATGTCTAACAATGATGTTTTACCAGCACCGGATGCACCCATGATAGCCATCAATTCACCGGGTTGTACGGTACCAAGAACATTATTGAGAACCTGACTACCCGCTATAACGAGAGCATTGTGATTATTATTATTATCATCATAGTTATGTCGTTGTATAAGAAGCTTACCGACAAAGTAGTTGATTTCACGGAATGAAAGCGTAGCCGGTGTATGATCAGCCATGAGTTTACCATTCTCGTTGTCAGTATTCGGATAGCGTTCATTGTGTGCATCATCTGAATCTGCCAATCGAATCATACCCTCATTCTGTCGTTTAGCCATTACTAGAATACCTGTCAATGACCGTATTCATATAACATATCATCTATTAGTATATGACATCGATGATGATGATAATGATTGAGTGTAGATGTGCACGTATCACTTACTGGCTACACCGGCTATTAATAGTAGTACTACGGCAACAATCAATACCGCCATCAATGGTGTACTACTTCGTTTGGGTGTTCGCTTGAATCCTGGACTTGCGTGTAGTGCAAGCACTCGCCTGATTTACAATCGAGACCGATGAACGCATCACCAAATATGCTAAGAATTAGCTTGTTCATTTCTGGTTCTTCGAATTTACAATGCTCATCGATGCAATTAAACGATGCCGGTCCTTTGATCTCTTGGGTCAGGAAATCCGACAGATCGATACCACCATCTTCACCGCATAACATGGCACCCGGCTTACAGCGACACTGAATATCCTTGCATTGATACATTAAATGCGTACTATCCTCGGGATCCTGTGTGAATTGGCATTTCTCCAGCGCACATAGAATGACTCGACCTCCTTGATCCAGAATTGAAAGTTACAAGTGGCCGGTTCTTTCTGGCACGAGAAGGTGACCTGCGGTGGTCGATCCGGTAACATATCGAGAATCTTTTTGTCTATTTTATGTATTAATAAAAGTAAATATCATGCTAGAATGTTGAGCGAGTATTACTCTGATGCAATACTTACTGGTTACATTGCACATTTGATGATTTGCCTTGACTACAAGTCCTCCACGGAAACAGGTGGCATTACGGTTGGTAGGTACGAGTGGTAAACAAGCATCATCTCGTGTGCATACTATTGAATAGGCATGATGTATATCATAAATGAAATAAACATACTTGGTTAATATATCATCATCGTCATCGTCATCGTCATCATCTTAGAATGTTCTCTATTATATGTATCCTACATATTATTAGTACACGATTATCACTTACTATTACAATGAATGCCTTCCCAGCCATCTTTGCACTGGCACGAGTCACCCTCTCGAGGCAAACGATGTGTACCATCGGATAGACCACCACAGACTAGATCAATTACAAAGAGGTTAGTTTATCATAGAGCATTGCATAAGATAAAACAGTTCATCGATTTATTTACCTGGTTGCGAGCAATCCTCACCACCGAATCCTGCTGGACACGTGCATCGACCGGTAAATTCGTCACATTTACTGAAATGTAAACATGGATATCCAGGCAGCATACAATTGAAGCAGGGTGGACATTTACCGTCGTCATCTTTGGCACGACGTAACCAATGCTGCATTAAACGACTAGGATTGGGAGAGGTGGCCGATGGCATTACACGCTGCTGCTTAGCCTGGACGACGATGGTCGTGGTGGTAAGCCATAGGCTCAGTAGGACCACCAAGAACCAGTGAGTACTGGCAGGTCGTCGTCGTCGTCGTTGGTGCATACCGTCAAGTAGAAATGCTAATCAACAATATATATATACCAGAATGCTGCATAGACTATAGGACAGAGAGGGTAGGTTAAATAGGTAGAGACCAGGTTACTCGGACGACAAGATGTATAATGGAAAGAAACGGTTGTTACAGTGTGTGTTTACACAATTACCACGATTCGCTAATAAACATAGCATATTGATATGTGTGAGGTTGTAAGGCAAGAAATGCAAGTTGCATTGTAGCAATGAAATGATTAGGATAGATCATTTTAATTATTAATAGATTATTGTATTTGCTAATCCATCATGTCATAGAATGTAATCAGTAAGTCAATCCAATAATAATAGTAGAATTAAATCATCACCATCTTGTTTATAAATACAATATAAATAGATAATCTATATCTATATATCTATATAGACACGAATTAAACTATTGCTAATATATAGACTAGACTGTCATGTCTGACTGACTGACTAAACAAAGTACCTGGCTAGTAGTAGTGGTATGATAATATGGTTAACCATTTCATAATGACAGAAATATGTCAAAATAGGTTTAGATATAAACCCCCACATATGCTAATCTATGAATCTACAGGCTTTTTCCATCCAATTTGAGCAGTTAGCCTTATGTCTTTACGAATAAATAATAGTTATCGCTATCAATAAATGATCCATTACTGAATACTGAATTGTTATTATTATCATGCTGTGTCAATTGGCATTTCTACGGTGATAATGGTGTTAACAATTGTGTTAATCTATTTATTGATAAACTGCAAAAGTTAAAGGATAAATGCGCAAGTTGGATGGAAAAACACTGTAGTTGACGTACACACACACACATTACTAATGACTCCCTATAACAAGAGTGTATACGTGTGTGCTCACATGACATTCAGGATATAATTAAAAGTGGCAAACACAAGCGAGAAATAGGTTGCGCGATGGAATCTTCTATCGGTGTTACAGTACCATCAGGTACCTCCTAATTTGGAGATATGGATTGTTGATGCATAGTACACCCGTAGCCGTTCGACTAAAGCGAGTAATACTTGCAGAACAGATTTTCCCGACCACTCCGCTCAATTTTGAATAGACACGACCATCGAGTGTTGAATTCTAATAAGAACCAAACACATGTTTCCATTTTACATATGTGTTCGTGTCTATGCATTCACATCCATGTTGATTAGCATGATAGTAATGATGACAATGGTACCTTTACGGTTATTCCTATGTTTTGGGACTGAATTGTTTTGGCAAGCGTAGAATGACATGCGGTCAGCTGCATTCATTGCAATCATGTCACTTCCAATACTATGGCATCAGATACTTGCTAGACCATACACGTACACGTACACGTACAAGTATATGTACAAGTATATGCATATGTACATGCATACATGCATACGTAAAGTAAAAGCGACAATATCGAATTGAAACATGATGATTGGTGCCTTATGTATGTAGCATTTTCTTCTTTTCTTTTAACCAATATACTCAATGATAATAGCAATTATCAGTCATCTGTAATAGACATCTCCAAAAGAGATACTACTGATATCTTAATAGACACACATACACAATACATATGCAGCTATTCGGGTATAAGCCAAGATCTTGATACATTGTCAATCCAAAGCATAGCACGAGTACTTTTTGTACGAGTATGCATGCGTATATAGATATGTATACATAGGTATGATTAATGATGATGTTATACCTTGAACTACTAGTACAGCCATTAATTAGTTATTACAGAATGTGATTGCTCTTAATACAGTAATAGCAAGTATTTGTCACTCGTTATTCATCCGGATTACGTCTTGTGTTTACTAGTGTCCCTATCGAGTAGTTTACCGAGAGTCATCCCTTGTTTTCCTTTCTTCCTTTCTTCCTTTCTTCCTTCCTCTCTTCCTTTCTGTCACATATTCTCTTTCTGTCATACCATGCTGCATGTGTACAGGGCAGAAGAACTATGACGGCATCTATTCATTTGGATAGGTGCATTCTCATCAGCGTGTGTTACGCATAAATGTACGCGTGTGCATACTGCAATAGGCCGGTGACAACCCGTTTGTAAGTGAGTAGCGCGCGCGAGAGAGAGAGGCTGCAAATCAACTGCTTACACATTATGTGCCGGTAATTTCGTCAGCGAGTTTACAGATACCACGTGGGAATACAACTATCATGGCTATTTATTGACAAAATATAGCAACTCCGGTGCCGCGTAAATATTCGTCCGGTGCTGTCGTAATGCCGAGCCATGCTCTTGTTCACCAATAATCGCCATGGGATCAGCTTCACGTTGCTACCCATTGGAAGGGAAAGACCTATTGCAAAGGTAATAATAGTAGCGAATACGTAGTAGTAGTAGTAGTAGTAGTAGTAATAGCAGTATGCAATATGTCGGAGGTCTAGACCGTTGAATTCCTCGTTTTCCTGCTTGATTTGTAAGCTTTTACATGAACAAGGAAGTACGGAAAGTAAACGTGAAACATGATGGGTTGCACCATCTGCACACTTGATAAACGCGCACAATGGTGAGCATATATTATCAGTTGCAAGTATACTGATAAGCTTTTATTCAATCAAATCAAATAGTAGTGTATTAGTTAGTTAGTATATTGGAGTGTAGTAAAAGGAAACCAATAGATCGATCCTGAATGATGATTAGTTCATGTGTTATTGGGCCAGACCATTTCGATCATTTTGGGTCGATACGAAAGAGACGAAACAAGGGAACGGACACGTGTTGTGTGTGTGTGTGTGTATACAGGTGTGCGAGTGTGTGTATGTATATCCGTGTCCGTAGTCGCATGGTAATTCATCCATTTATTCCGTTGTTCTATTCCACGCCATGTAAAGTACATGGCTTGTAAGTGTAAAATGACATTAGGCTAGGGTTGGAATAGCATCAAGCATGCTTGTAATGCTTGTAATGATGGCGGTGTCAAGGCCGCATAATCCATTAGTAAACGTATGAATAAACGAATAGATTGCTAAGGCATACTCGCTCCTAATGACAATATAGGAAAACAGATCTTCTAGTTTTCTTCCGTAAAAATAAAACACATACCTGTATTTAGTAGTGCAACACAATGCATAATGTTAAAAGTGTGTAATAACCATTGCTAGAGTGGTAATCGTAGTCGGAGAACAAGTCAATCCACACGCGAATGCGCGTTCACTCAATTGTTCCTTCGCGTAGAACCTACCATTAGAACACTTTTGCCTGTTAACAAGAACCACAGCTGGGTTCACACATTGGGTTCGCATCTCTTTCACTTTTATTTCACTTATATGCTCTGCTTTCTTCTGCCTATCCATCTATTTGCCAATCTATTTGTCTGTTTGTTTGTCTGTCCCTTCCTCTGTCTCTCTGTGTGTGTATGCGTGCATAGACGTATATGTACGCTTGTGTCTGCTATTTCACTAGTCTGCTTTTCTACTTTTGATAACCAGTCGCTGCCGTTACTGTTATCATTGTTATCGTGTTAATTGTCATAGTTAGTCGCTATCATCCTATCCTTCTAAATCGCGTATTTCCTACTACTACTATTACAACAACAACACACACACACACACTTGCACTTTTCTTTCTCTTTACTTTCTCGCTTTCACTTTCACTTTCCTTTATCCATTCTTCTCTTCTACATCGTCTTATATGCACACGCACTCAAGTATTTTGCTCACATTAGTCGTTTATTGCTACATTTTACTATAATCGACCTGCATCAACATCGTGGATATTCCAATATCGCCGATATTTTTGCATCTTTGATTTTAGCCAACATATCATTCATCCACCCTTGTTGTATTTGTACGGCCCTACTCTTGTTTTCAACTAGCTTCGTTCATTGTTCGTGATAAACGTAATATCATAGACAATCGATAGAAAGAAGTAGGTTGACTAGCATACAAGTACACTTTATCTACTATACTTCTTTTTCTCCATTTTTACTTGATATATACACAATATATTCGTACGGTTTATCGTTTTAACCGTATTCTCAACTGCTTCATTGATTGATATTGACACCGGTTAATATATACATATATACAGATACACATATATCTAGTAGGTAAGTTACAATGGAACGTTGTGTGTGTATGCGTGTATGTACGCTTTAAGTTATTATTATTTTAGTACACCTTTGGTATAACGCATTCAGTCAGTCAAATGTTGTTGAACAATAGTTTCTCTATTCTATGACAATGGCTGTTCTTATTACTCTACTACTATTAGTAATGATAATGTCGAGATTGATATGCTATAATGCGCATAATTATAGCCATTATATAGGTAGACCATAGGCTATAGTGATTATATTCTACTTTATTCATTTATTAGTATGTACGAGCTTTTGTTCTACTCTATTTTATTATTAGATGCATAATAATGATGATGATAATATTAAGGGTAATATTAAGAGTGGCATCAGTCTTGTGATAATCTCATTCCTATTCCTAGTACATATTGATATGCCATTTCCTTTGTTATACTCTTGTCGTCACTTTGTTCTAAAAGGTTTGTTGTGTACCACCTCGGTATTTACTTGGAATCATTGATGTTCAGGATGTGTGTGTGCGTGTGCGAGTGTGTGCGTATGTGTGGATCTAGCCCCATGGTCCTTGATTACCTGTGGTTCCACCATGGAAATTACTAAACCCGTTTTCAGAATGGAATGCCTACATACATCGTACTCTTACACGCTTACACGCTACAGCTCGGCAAATAACATGAACGTGTAATAGCTGTCGTGCTATAATTACAAATGTTGCTTGTGAGGAAGGAACACAGTTGTCACAGTAATATCCATAATTACTATCACTATCATGATAATGTCATTATTGATAAATGATGATGACAATGGTAATATCCATTATAATCATGTTGTAAAATCATCATACATTGCTTGTATATCTTTACTATCATTATTATTATTACTAGTATTCCCTTTTCTACTAAATGAAATCCCCTTGTTTGTATGCAGTGGTAACAGTGGAATAATGTCACTTGCTGTATATACGCGTGTATATGTGTATGTACGCGTGGACTATCTTTTATCCACCCTCGCTTTACTCCTATTATCGTGCGTACATGAACTCGAGACAATCATTCGAGTCACTAAGCTAAGCACATCCAGATGGGTTTGTCATCCTTGCTTGCAGTGTCTCTCTCCCTCTCTCTCTTCCTCCCTCTAACTACACTATGCACGCCATGCCTTACTTTAGTTGTATCAAATGGCGTACTACATACACCAAATCCATGATAATAGCAGAACAACTATGAAGTAACAGTAGTAATCGTGTTGTAAGTAGGATAACAACAATAGGAATAATCATAACAATAATCATTACAGGAGAGGGAGTGGCAGTAAGATTATAATTCTCTATTGCATATCATCTCCATCCTATTGCCGTGCATGCATATTCGTTTACTTGTTTATATCTACGAATATTGACGATGACTATTATTCATGTCATCTCATGATGGATAAGCTTGTGCTTCTTTTTTCATTTCGATTGTCACCCCCATTGAATGTGGACAACGTCGTCTAGTTGATTGATGCTGGCCTTTTCTCGACAGTACTATCAATGTGATTGTTCACCTATAACACGACGTACAACAGTAATAGCAACACGACGACGTACACTTACTCATTCATACTCAACGCTGACACACTCTTTTTGTTACTTAATTGTACGATGAATGATTGTCGCCACTAGCTACAGTCAATCAATCAATCAGTCAGTTAGTCTTTCTCTTTCTCTTTCCTTCTTTGCGCTTGTCGGCGTCTGCAGTCTTTGACTGGTTACGTTTTCCCCTGTTTTTCCATTTTGTATTGTGAACCGATTTCGTCATCGTTCAACACAGAAGCTTTGAAATAATCTCTGTTCCATTACACTACCACTTAGGGCTGCTTGTGTAAAAAAACAATACATAATCATCTGCACTGATTGGTGCCACACACATTCATCCACTTGCTTTTCCCTACCTGGCTATCATCGCTGTATCTGTTCATCTACTGTCTGTTTGTCTCTACTGTTGTCTGTTTATCAGTCTATATCAGTCTTGTTTACTTGTACATCCTGCTATCTCTCTGTCTCTTTCTGTCTCTGTCTCTGTCTCTTCTGCTCTTTCACTCTGTCTTTTTTCTTTTCTCTGTCGGCAGTTCTTGGTCTCTTGTTCTCCTGTTCCCCTGTTATCTGCTTGGCGATTTCTTATTCGTTCATGACCATTGCTTGATTGTCTAACTGTGGTCATTCTATTTTTATGCTTCATTCTCACTTGTAATCATTGATAGCTTTTGTTGCATAGCAGTTATTATTATTATTAGTATTAGTAGTAGTAGTAGTAGAATTAGTGATAACAGCGTCTAGAAACACCATATTTTGTGTGCGTATTTGGGTGTGTAGTCTGTAGGTTCATCCCTTTTTTCTTCTTACTACATTGACACCATCACCACATCACTCTTATTCTTGAATTGTTCATCTACCTTTTTTTATTGTACGCCATCATCCTCGACATCATCATTATCATTATCAATTCATCATCATTATCGTCATCCTCACGTGATCTACTCTTGTTAACTAAGCGACGCTACTTTACCTGTTTGCACTTTCTTTAGTTTAGGTGCACCATAGTAATTACTATTTGTAATTACCGTTCTACTCTCGGTGTTACTTTTTATCCAAAGGCCAATCGTGCCCCTTGGTCATGGTATCACCCTGCAAGCATACCGACACGCCAGCTGTATCTTCCGTTCAGCAGACGGCGTTAAACAACTCCGGTCATAGCAACCCACTGGCAGCAGCGAGTCAACAGCACCCATTACACACTTTAGGAGTAGATCCGCAACCACGATTATCGCCACCAACATCGATCAAATCAGGTGACGAGTTTAGAGATATTTCAGCAGGTGTACCTTGTTTATCGCCGCCATTATCACAAGCACCACAACAACACTATCATCATCCTAGCCCTCCAGGACATAGTTATCCATCCTACGAACCTCAATGATGTTATCGGGGCATTCTGACGCTCCAAGTGTCTCATCTGCTACTGACAATGGCACATTATCACATTCTACGCGTGCACGTAGCAATAGCAATCTTAATTATGAGAATGATGAACGATGGTATCAATCTCGTAATACGTCAACTGCACCAGTAAACATTGCATCTACAGAAAGTGCGGGTTACCAATCACAACCACAACAACGAATCATCATCATCAGCAGTTAAACAGGCATGGATGTCAACCAATGAATCTATCAATCATAGTCAACAACAACAACATCAGCATCATCAACATCATCGTCACTCTAGTCTATCAGGGTATACTGATCCATATGGTAGAGAACAAAATCGATCACCATCTAGTAGTAATGCCATGCCAATGGAACCCACTCATAGTGGTAATACTACAATGATGGTAACTCACAATAATGGCAATAATGGCAATAGTGATAATGGCAACAGTCATCATTCATCAATGTCTAGAGATGCAGCAACTGCACGTCGATCTTCATTTACTGCATCCTACGAGCAACACCTCTCATCGATAACATCAGGTGAACAAATGATGACATCCGATTCGCGCGAACATGCATATGGATCAAATCTACATGTACGCAACTTGCACAATACTGCTACCCCTAATAATAACAACAACAACAATAACAGTAATAATGGTAATAATAATTACTATTCACAACGCTCTCCTTATGCCAGTGGATCGGCACTACCACCACCACCACCACCAGGAGCACCAGGAGCACTACCACAACCTACACCATCGCATGCATCTTATGCATCCTCTCCACCAATGGCAGGTATACAGGAACAACAACAGCAACAGCAACAACAACAACCAGGATACTACCGTGATCATCATGATCGTCGATATCAGAATGCATACATGCAACAAAGCGCGTATGCAGCACCACCACCAGGACCACCACCACCACCGCACCATCATCATCATCATCATCGTTCCTCCTATCCAGCTGCAAGATCGCCTTTGGACATGCCACCAAACAATACAAGGTCCAACTATTCACATTATGGATCTGTACATTCACATGAACCTGCTGTTACTAGTGGTGCACCACCACCACCGCCACCACCTTCATCAGCAGCAGCATTAGCACCATCGAATGTGGCACGATCTCTCGGTTCAGAATCATATAATCATTCAAATCCTATACCACCACCACCGCCATGTAAGTATCAAACAAACAAACAATAGTAAATATCACTTTATTTAAGGAAAACAAATCAAAACAAATCAAAGCCATTCTATTACCTAATTACATTGATTAATCTTGATTATTATTATTACTATGATTATAGATGGTACAAATCATGCAGGAGGCATGCCATCCGATAGACCTAATAATGAAATGGGTCATCATTCATTACAAGCGCCTGCCACATATGCAACGACATTCCGAGTGGAGGAACAACAGCAACAGCAACATCAATCTCCACATCATATGGCACGTCGACCACGTACCGTTTCATTTGGTGGCAAGCCATCATCACCATCATCACCACCACCACCACCATTATCGATGCGACACTCACCTTCTATGGGCAATAATGTTGGATCTAGTATGATACCAAGTAAACGTCCTGCTTCCATGCTCATCTCGACTACTAATAGTAGTAATGGTGGTAGTGGACCATCCAATGATATGGCAATGAATGGTGGCATGATGCCTGCCGTGTCACCACGTCCTATTCCACTCGTGGGAGGGGGACACGGTCAACACTCGGATGATCCCGGTAGAATGTACGGTCGTGATCCTTCAGCGTATCATCGTATGATGGCACCAGGTGGCACATCTCTTTCCTCCTCGACAATGCCATTCTCATCGAGTAGTAGACCCACTGGTTATCAGCCATTGACACCGTCACAGTCAGGCTCGCTCCTGCCGCCTAATAATGCGGGTACACCCACTAACTCAGCATCAGCACGACGTGCTGCTCAGAATCGTGCTGCACAACGAGCATTCCGTCAACGGAAGGAACGCTACATGAAAGAGTTGGAATACAAGGCGCGTGTTCTATCCTCGGCACAACAACGCTTGTTTGATCGTCGTTCTCAGGTTAAAGAGTTGCAAGAGTTGGCACGCGCACTCTTCCATGAAAACAAACGATTACGCACACGAATCGATTCAATCGATGTAAATAAGCATGATGAAAATATTAAATCAGAGACTGATATGAATGACGTATCCTCTGATACTGCTCACGCATCATCATCATCATCAAGACTATTAGCTTCATTATCAGATGCTAAAATTGCTAAATTACTAGAAGATGAACCAACGAATATTGATGAGGATCTCATACATCCACCTACACCATCTCTTCCATTCCCTGAATTAGATGCAGTACCGCATACTACGGCAACATCATCATCATCAACAACAACATCGGCAACAACTACGTCAGCATCCATGATGAGTGGTAATCTTCCACCTATTCTATCAACAAAGTCGGAATCATGATAAATGACAAATACATATACGCACTTATATATATATATATCCAAGGCTGATGATACAAATGTTCTACTTGTGGTGTTTGCCGTCTCTCTCCCCTCTCTCTCTCTCTTAGCATACTCAATCGTTTATAGGCAATCCTACCCTACTTTCTCTTCTTTATTGTTCTATTCGTTTATGGCTTTTTCTTCTTTTTGTTTGCGGTTTATTTTATACGTATATCCGCTCTTACTTTGGCATAGTATCGTGCCCTTCTTTTTCTCTATACATTCAAGCTTACTTTGCTTTCCTTACTCTCTTCATTATCATCATCATCATTATACTCTTGCATTATGTTCCGAGTCATACTCTATTGAAGATGTCCTTTATTCTCCACACTTGTTTATTGATGAAATAAGCATTGAAAAGATCTAATTTTCTCTTTAAAGGCTCTGAACGAATATTAAGATATAGATAACGTGTTTTTTTCATTTTTCTTCTTTTCAGTTCATTGGTATAACCGCTTTGAAATACCATTTATTTGCTTACTTCTTTAAGCATTAGCAATAATATTTTCTTTTAGTCAGTTCTACATTACATATACATACATGCATACGCATATTACACACAGCTCAAAATAGTAAGGGTAACTATTGCAATAGTAATCATAATATCATTGGATGACTGAGCAATGCTATAATGGTTTAAACGTATACTCTATTAGTTGCTTCCATTTTTACCAGATGCCATTTGATGAATCTAATATACAGGAACATATACATATACATATGTTTGTGTGTGTGTGTGTGTGTACGTTTATGATTCAACTGATTAATAGTCATTATTATTAGAGATTATTCAATGACACTTACTCGTTTATACTTTTTCGTAGGGAAATTGGGAGCAATCTCAATTGCCTCACGCGGTAACCACCATTCGAGCAATACTAGAAATAGTAGATCGACCGCTACCATTATACAGAATATCTTTCCTGCCCATAATCCGCATCCGTAATAGCGACGAAGACGTTCGATAAATGGTGGTGTATTAATACGTATTACATGTTGATACACCTAATAGAGAGTCATATAGGATGCGATTAATATACAATGCTTAATATTCATCATGGATACTTGCCACTTCTGTGCGAGCTGCTACATTAGCCCAGCTGTACATCTCTTTGACCTCGGCGTGTTGACGCATAGGCAGCACCTCTTTCATCTGGACACTTTTGACGGCTTGCATCACTGCACGTACTAGATCTACATCATAGAAAGATAAATAAAAAACGTATATCAATACATCATCATCATGCTTTTGTAGTAGTAATAGTAGTAATAGTAGTAGCAATTACCATTTTCTTCGGGTTGTGCAAAACATATCATATGCGGTGGTAGTACTTCAGGAATACCACCAACATGTGTACTTACTACGGTTAACCTAGAGAACAGTTGAATATGTGTGCATTTATGCTATTGCTCTATCAAGTAAGTAAAACTTACCCGCAACTTGCTGCTTCAACCACTGCAATACAAAATGCCTCGGTAAGACTTGTATTTAAGAAGATATTTCCTTGTACTAATACCTATGATTGATATCATTATGATTAATACTACAACGATTGTAGATGTCTAGGTGACATGATCATACTTACATTTCGTACTTCATGATGTTTCACTGAACCGATAAATCGAACACGATCGTGTAGTAAACAGTTTTCACGCATCTGTTCTAGATCTATTCGTTTCGCGCCATCACCCGCTACGTACATTCATCATATGTTACTATTATCCACAAGATTACTTTATATCATTGCTTACCTATAAGAAAGCGTACTTTTGGGAATATGGCACATACGCGTGGAATAACCGCCACTAACAAATCGATACCTTTTCGATAGGCTAATCGACTAATAACCACAATAGTAACTAATAATATAATAATACAGCCATATTTCATAGATTAATCAAAATGACAAGTCATCTAGATTCAACTCGTAATGCACTACTCACTCCAATTAGGATCAGGTGCACTTGGATCAGGTATGAATTGTGACACGGCAATGGCATTAGGAATAACCGATACATCTTCTGGATTTAACGCAGCACGTAATACAGTATTCTCCTTGCTAGACAAACACAATAAGCATCGCAATGATGATGATGATGATGATGATGATGATAAGAATCAATCAATAGACTAGTTTGTATTAGTTACCTCGTATGCGATACGCAAATGACATGATCCACATCTGAAAGTGTAAACTTTAATATCTTATTGCCTACAACATTTCCCAAATCATTGAATCCAAAGAGTGAGTGATCCGTGAAACACGTACGTAATCCCATAGTTCTAGCATGGAATATTGCTTCATGACATAAGGGTGACAATGCCTATATTGCACGAGTGTGCATATTAATAGCTATACAAATAGATATAGATACGCATTATTTATTCATTACCTGATGTCCGTGTACCACTTGTATCTGTTCGCGTACAAAAATACATCGTAGTATAGGAAGAAAGGCGAAGAATGTCGGTGGAATCGCTTGTTGATAGCCCACCCAAGCAGGAAGATAGTAGACCTTGAGACCATTGGTAACGTAGCGTATGCCTGTACGCTGACCATAAGCATGCGTCACTACAACGACCTAGGTGGCATTTTGTCGTGTTTACAATATCCATACAAGATTAATCATAATTGTTGCGAGATTTAACTACTCTACCTGATGTCCGCGTTGTATGAGTTGCTGACCCAGATGGAACAAATGCGATTCTACACCGCCCATGTTGGGATAGAAAAAGTCTGATACAAGACTATAGTCATCGTTGTAGTGATTATTAGCACGTACTCTTGTCAATCTATACCTCTTCCATTTGACTACTAACCATATGTTTAACGGGTGCATTCGACTAATGACACTAGTCTGACCATATTGCTGCTGTTGACTAGTCATAGCCAAGAGGAAAAGAGAATGTATTAACACAACAATAATAACAATAATTAACAAGTGAGATCTAAATAGGAAAACAATAATAAAGGAATAATAGCTTGATCTTACAAATGTATCTATGTTGTCCCTTCTTTATTATTATCAGATATACACGTATATACTATATACTATCAATTGTATATGGAATGGAATGTGCCTACTAATCTCATAAACACTGCTCTCACTTACTTCTTCATATTCTACATTCTAGTTGCATAGCACACAAGGCAAGCGAATAGAATGGGTAGGCATCATCACTTGCCATTTACGAGCAACACTAATGGTAATGCACACTTTATGCCTCAGTGTTGATCATGATAGCGAAAGGTTACACGGATTAGTACGAAATAGGCCATTATCATTAGTGGTAATGATAAGCAACCCTATAATAAAGCATATTTCTCTAAATACTCACTGAACAGTGACTGCATATAATTGAACATTATAGTGTCTACGTAACATATGTGTCTATACCACACGTACTCATCTGCATCTAGAATGTCATGAGACCATTGTTTTCTACGACTTATTATTACTCTCAGTATTCATCTATGATGTATCTCGTATTCGTTGCAGGAATGACATCATAACTGGTTCATTTATGAGCGAGTGTGTTTTGTCTAACCATGACAGCATTACCATGCATGCCATCCATCATATCGATATGATTGTGTAGCATCATGTACTTGACTACACTTGAATGCGTATGTGTATGGTGTGTGCCCCATAGCTTATGATTAAAGGCATGGCATGATACAGAGCACCTCACTATCCTCTATACTAGATGCATGTCATCATGTAGATTACCTTTGAATTCCTATAGATAAAACAATGTTCACACGCGAGACCGTACAGGTTGGCTATATATGCTCTATGTTACATGTCACCATCCTTGAACATGACAGATGGTACTACATGTCCTTGCCTGCTTGCCGTCTGTCTACATGCCGTCTGTCTACATTGATAGATTGACATACGGCCTTTTAAATGCATACTACTTGGGCGAATTAAAACATTTTAGGCGAATGGCTGTCCATTTCTGTCATCGAATATTGAGTGGAAGCATAAAGAACCAATCGATGAGTTATTCACACTGTGTGTAGATGCGAATGATGCGAGTGTGAGTGGAGGGGACACACGGGAGATTATCTCCACCACTCAGCAATCATTTTTTTATTCAATTCCATACACATACATCGCATGTATTCCTGACTAATTTTTACTGTGGCAAGTCATAGGATTTTTGTTATTATTTATGGGTTGGGTGCACCATTTTTTTTACCAACTTTCTCTCTCATTTTACTAATTACACATAGTCTTTCTCTTTCCTTTACGTATTCTTATCTTTTACAAAGATACTAGCGCAGTTATTACTGCTTGCTCTCCTTGGACTATAGCAAGACAATCAGAGGTCTTGACCACTTGATTGCTCTCCTCTAGTACAAGGCTAAAGACGTATTCTCACTTTATATTCCTAGTTTTGTCCCTTTCTTGTTGATTAGTAGAAGTTAAAGTAGTAGAAGGTGTGGCGTGGTGTGTATGCTTGATTGCTGAAATAGCCGCAGGACACAATTCAGCCACATTCCACACTTACTCCTCTTCTTTTCTCTTCTCTTCTCTTTACTAGAGCAGCCCTATTGCATATACATACATATATACAGTGGTAAGCTGACTAGTTGTTATTGTCTTTCCTAGCTATTCCTTACAAATAGTTAGTGATTGATATAGTTGTTTTATAGTTAGTGTTTTTGGTAAGTAATCGCGTGTAAAGTAGATTCTGTTTGTTATTGTTATTATTATGTGGTGAATAGCTGTCCTCTATGAATGATGTGATTATTAATGATGTGATTATCCATCAGTATTCCATCTTTGTTTTGATTACGGATATTGATATTGATCATCGCGTTAACTGTGCATATATGCATATATGCGTGTAGATCTAACTTCAATTTGTGTTGATTTCAGATGTTTCTTCCACGCTTACTTGAAATCCTTGTAATCAATTAGTTTTAAGGGCATACTCTTGTAAAACCAAGGGGTATAGAACGTATATGTGTATGTATAGAGTTTAAGTTCCTTGAACATGCCAATCATTAGTGTATCACTGTGTATAGATGGTATACATTAAGCTAGCAGTCATTGTTATGATTCTGTATTTTGTTGACTTACTAACAGTATATACATACATGTTGCTTTTCTCTCTCTCTCTTTACTCTCTCTCTCTACTCTATATGTAATCTTAAACATTTTCTCTTAATCCATTTATATTTTATTATTATTTGCCTGTTGACAGGTGAATATGAGTGAACCCATCATCATCATCATCATCCTATCCAACCCTACTGGTGACATGGTGTGGCTCCACGTGTTTCCATTATTTACAAATGTTGGGGTTGTTTTTTTTTGTTTTTTTCCAGTTTAATTGCTCAGTTCTAATGTTTCGATATCACATTATTTCCACCATTTGAGGGTTCTCTATTTCAATAACAATAGTAGTAGTAGCAGTAATAGTGGTTTCATCGCTCCATTGCCGTGTTTCAACGATCAAACGAGTGAGTGGGTGAGTGTAACTCTAATGTGGTTGATTTAGCCATTTTATTTACGAGTTATTCCTACATTGACACCTTGGAATCAGATGTGATGTTAGATACATTCAGTAGCTTTGTTGTTTTTGTTTTTGTTTTTGTTTTGTTTCTTCAATCAAAGTCATTGTTGTGTGGTCTTTCATTGTTTGTGTTGACGCACTCATACTGCTACTAGTACTAGTACTACTTGTTGTTGTTATTATTGTTATTGCATCTCCTTAACTACCATATACGACAGCTACTTCAAAACGCCGCATACAAACTCGTCGCTTTCGTTGAATCGCTACAATTCTTTTTTTAATCCATACTAATTACTAACCCCATTATTGATTTTTCTATTCCCTCAGTTCTCCCACCTATTGCCAAGCCAATATTATTCTATCACATCAAGCCTTACTTCTTACACGGATTACCTCATATTCCTTTGCAATATCAATAGTATTCTGATATCATATACTTCAGCATGCTTCGTTGCAATTATGAGATTGCCCCAGAGCAAGCAAGATTTGCATCGTTAGGGTCAACGCACATCACTGATATATCGTCGTCGTCATCATCATCGTCAGAATCAGAATCCAACAACGCAGCTACTATTAACGTCGGAGATACAGCATCATCAGCACAGCATCAGTATCAGTAGAAGCAATACAAATCGCTCAACGTTCTACTACTGCTTCACATCCTCCTTTATTGGATGGCACAAGTAATATTGCTGTCACCTCTACAAGTCCTCGTTGGTTATCCACTCCTATAGACAAGCTACGCGGTCGTCTGCAACGATTAGGTTCATACAACTACGCTAAAAGCAGCACCAATATTAATGACGCGACTGACACTTCCGATGCCACCATATTCGTAAAGCGATCAAAGGACGATAATGTCATTCCACGTCATAGTAATGACATCCAATCATGGCAATCTCATGTCTCATTACCTGATTGGATCAATCATAATGGTAAAGAAAATGTGTCTGTGAATGGCTCAGATTGCTATGACTACATGTGTCGTCAGCCCCAGCCGCTACCTCCACGAATCAATACACGGAATCTATCGGAAAGCAGTCACACTGATGAAAATCGACTATTTTTGTCGAATACGAAACTCGCCTATGATCCTACTTGTCGTCGATTGGTCGAGTCATCGGCAATTGAGCTAATTCCCGCCACTAATATTACTAATGTTGCGCTACCAATGAAGAAGAGCAAGATGAATTCGATTTAAAGCTACTTCCTTCTCCGGCACTTAGTGCCTGTCCTTCTCTGGATATAATGGAAGCACGGCCCACCGGACTACAATCATCGTCATCGTCAATTCATTCAGTGTTGTCATTACCGCCACCGGTATCGAA
This sequence comes from Syncephalis plumigaleata, assembly GCA_025201365.1. Lineage (NCBI taxonomy): Eukaryota > Fungi > Zoopagomycota > Zoopagomycetes > Zoopagales > Piptocephalidaceae > Syncephalis > Syncephalis plumigaleata. Next base: position 920,343 of record JAIXMF010000007.1, on the reverse strand, counting down.
TAGATCGACAGCATCATCATCATCATCATCATCGTCATATTTACCAGATACACCTGTTTCTCCCACTTGTGATTTTAATACGAGTCAACCATCGACGACGACGACGACGACAACTTGTTCTTCTTCTTCTCTCACTGAAACTACCGCACAAGATTTGTCCTATGTATATTCTGATGCATCTACTACTCTTCTTGATACCACTTCGACGACAGTCTCAACACCATCGACTACAATGGTTTCCGTATCTTCATCAACGCCATCATCTAGCGTAAAATCATCGCTAGCCCATCATCATCATCATCATAGTAATGATGGTGGTAATGGTAATGGTAGTAATGGCGGTACCATCGATGAATCAGCTTATTTGACAGAGAAGCTTACGCCCATTTCATCTGAATTGAGTGAACCATCGATGGCACCACCAATGCTACGTGAGACTAGCGGATCCTCTACAGTATCGAGTTCGGGCGATACAATGGACGTGGATGATCTTATCGAGAATGATGATAGTGAGAATGATGACGACAACAACAAAGTGAACGCACCATTCCCAACTATGCGCTACAAAGCAATACGTCAGCTGGGTAGTGGTTCATTCGCAAGCGTGTGGTTAGCCTGCGATAAACAGCAGAATTATCGTGAAGTAGCGATAAAGGTTGTTAATAAAAAGTCGGACAATCCCGTTGATATTGGTGCTGTCACGGCTAATGTCGAGCGTGCACGGAGGGAGGCTTCTTTGCTACAAGTAAGTAATAATGAATATGAACTACGAGTATACTAGTAGAAGGGTAATTTTAACTAACTGACTAACAATTCATCATTATATTACTACTAGACGATAGAGCATCCTAATATTGTGACGATATTCGATGAATTCGAAACTGACGACGTTTACTGTTTGGTACTAGAATTCGCCAATGGTGGTGATCTATTCGACTGGGTTACCAAGCAACACCACGAAACCACTAGAACGGTCCGGAATTTGAACGTATCACTCGGGATATATTCGGTCAATTGCTCGATGCTCTACTATATTTACACGCTAGAGGCATTATACATCGTGATATAAAACTGGAGAACGTACTATTGGAACATGTGCCTGTCACCGATAGTAGACCATCCGGCCTTCGAGTCCTACTAGCCGATTTTGGCCTTGCCATTGCGCAGACACCACGCGGTGAACAACCCCTAATGGCGGGATCCGATGAGTACGCGGCACCCGAGGCAATTCTCCAGTCGGCCATGTCAGCATCAGCTCCTGTTGTATCGCCGAGTAGTGGCAATGCTAGTGGTGGCTACGATCGTTGCAAGACAGACGTATGGTCGCTTGGTGTTGTACTCTACGCTCTACTCTACGGTCGATTACCATTCCTACGTAAGGCGAATCAGACACGTCGCAGTTTCCTTTATCGTGTAGCTCAGGGCGACGTCAGTTTCCCGTCCGATGTCGATACAAGCAAGGCTGCATCGGAGATTGTCCGTGCTCTATTACGTCGTAAGCCTGGCGATCGACTTTCATTGAATGAGATCAAGCACATGCCATGGGTTCAGAACTACATGTTATCTTTGAATTCCTCTGCTCATCATTCTTAATAAGTATCATTTTTGTTCTGTTCATTTCTATTATTCTATTTGTTTCTTTTATTCTCAATTCTGTTAACAACAACTACAACAACACCGCCATCATTATCATTACCAATATCAATATCTCGTTCTATGTACATCCGATTATTAACTGTCTGTCCGTCTCTCTCCCTCATAGTCATCATCTACCTATTCTTATCCTCATTCCAATATCAGTTGTTATTAGTAGAATATAATCACGGTTAATACCTGTGCTACTTTTAACAATTCCATTCCATTCCATTATCTTCTGTTACTTTTTTAGTTTATCCTTTTATCCTATTACTTTGATAATATCATCATCATCATTCAACATCATCATCAATATCATCATCATTATATCGCATTCTTTTCACCTTACTAGTCATGAATTCTTTATCCAATCTAATAGCAATATAACCATAATAAAAATATACTCGATTTAATTGACATAGAGAGATGATGGATACATGTTACGCACGTTCATAAGACATGTTGATATAATAATATGAATATGAAACTACTTTATTGAATAACCAAGTAATATAATGGCATTAATACTTGTTGAACGACCAACATTGTTGTACCGCTCCTACTACTACTGCTACTACTGCTAATATTCTTCATCTTGCTCAGAACTAGGTTATTTACATGGCGGGAGCAATGGGTACTTGGCATTCGTTGTCAAACGAGGAAATCTTCTGAATGGGCGTGACGGTCTCCGTCTCAGGATCGTAGCGTAGATCGAATGGACGACTTAGCGTGGAAATGAACTCGCGCACCTTGACTTGCACGTCGGCGAGACTTTCCGCGACAAAGTAGACCGGCTGGAATCCTGTAATGGGGAACTTTTGCAGGGCAGCCTTATGAGGATCGAGTGGTACATGCGTCGCTTTATCCGTCAAGGCAAACTCCAGCTCGGCGATGGAGGCCAACACACCGGCACCGTAAGCGCGTACTTGATCATTTTCACGACACATGCCAAATTCGACGGTGTACATGAATAGCTAAGCAGGAAAATGGGAAATGGCACGAATGAAATTAGTCAAAAACAAAAATAATAATATAACTAACTTACCGAGGAAAGCTTATCAATCTCCTCGTCTGTGGCTCCCAACGATGCTAGACCGATCTCTTGGCAAAAGGCGGCGTAATCAGGGTCGGCCAACAATGCGACATGTCCAAACAATTCGTGGCAAAGATCACTATACATACATATATATATATATATATACATAGATGATACAAATGGATCATGTTAGTGTATGTTAAAAGAGTAGGAAAACAATACGTACGGTTCAATCGAGTAGAATGGCGATGAATGATGACGGATATACTGAGTGGCACAAAACACGCGGAAAGCCAAGCAATTGAGGAATTGACGAGAGGTTAACAGACCCATCACTGGACGCATGATAAATCCGGTACGTTCTAAATGGATGAAACGGGTTAATTATTATAGTGCTTTAATAGGATATCCAATGACAAATCATCATACTTACTCTTTAGGAATTCCGTAATATCCGGCTGTTGTGGAATGTTATCCTCGCTGTAGCCGCAATACTTTTCGAGTAGCTCAAAGTTTCGCGGAACTCACGGCATGCATGAGTCGGGTAGAGTTCCTTGGACTTACGATAGACGGCACGCCTATAAATAACGAGATCATTAGAAATCTCTAACACATACTAATATACACGTGGACATGATCATCACACTTACCATGTCTCAATTTCCTTTTGCGTATAGTCAATTCGGGGCAATGGTTGGCCACTAAATCGGTTTAAATAGTAGGTGTGAAATGAATAAAAAATGAACAAAGACACATTAGTATCACTATGTTGGCAATGATACTGTAATGCAGTCAACCTACTGAAGATAGTTACTTGCAATGGCGGCGATCTCTATACGGCGCTGACGGTACTCGGTGTCACTTACACCTGGATGATCCGGTTCTAAATGAACAACAACAACAGCAGCAGCAACGAATTATTAACAACTCTATTTACTATCACTACGGCTTTTGGCATACCAAGTTCCTCGCACTCTAGATTCACTTTATCTCGTACTTCATCGAGATCCTTGGCACTACGTGGGAACGCTGGCACCTGACTAACGAGCGCTTCCAGACTGTCGTCGTCTTTGTGATCGTGCGCACGAATTAGACGTGTGTTCTTGGCCAAATTGCCGAGCACTGCTTCAAGGTCTACTTGATTCTAATGAAAACAATCGTGCACTAGTGTTAGTAGTTTTCCTCGATTCATCACACTCACAGAGAGAACAGACCCCCTTTAATTGCTACATATCGATCGATGGCTAATCGACACTCACCTTATCTGTCTCATTCATTTGCACTTGTACAAAAATGTCTTGCTCATGACTATTCTTCTGATTAGGACGTGATTCGATACGGACTAACGAGGCATTAAATGGCTTGAGCGCACTTAGACATTCGGTTAAATGGCCGATTTCACTGTCCACCGAGAAGGTAAGCGTCAAATCCCTCATCACTTTCGGACTAGGCTCAACCAGACAAGTGGTGGGGACAGTCGGACGAGATACTCGGTGCATTGTAGTAATAACAGTAATAATAATAATAATAAGGAGAACCTTTGACAGGATAGCGTGTTAAACTACGAGTGAGATCAATAGAGAATGGACGCTTGTAGCTAACAGGAAAAATAACCCTAGTTCGCTACTCTATTTATATTCAAGCGAACCGTAGCGATAGGAAAATTGGTGCGTTTTTTTTCTCTTGCTATCTTCATAATGCCAACTCTGTGTATTGCGTCTGTCCGCTGTTTTGAATTAATAGATGATAAGGCCTCATTTCGAAGTGTGAAACGAAATCTAATACATGGAAGTGCCGTGTGCGTTATCGGTCTTGCGTATACGACCAATAAAAAGACGGTGTAACAAAGAGCGGGCATGTTCACGTTGTTTTCTTGCATGCATTGCTTTGGAGTAACAAGCGCTGAATGAACGAATGAATGAATGAAGGAGGTCAATACATAATCTGCAATGATGCCAAGCCTATCTCTAATGGTTTATTCTTTTTTTTACACGTTGACCATCACATGCTTACTAGGCATTTGAATAAAAGATGATGGCAGCAATTAATGAACATGAAATGGAATGATCCCACACTGAACTCGCGGCATCATTATAGCGATAGCATGTACGATACGAGTGTGACAAATTAAGCCTCCCGTTCGTAGATGTCATATGATATTGATTGCCCTTAAGGAAAAGGAGTGTATCAATGATAGTAATAGTAGCAATAGTAGTATTAGTATTAGTGGTAATAGATTGCTGATTCATGCAAGTGACGTCAGCAGTAAACGTTGTTCAATACCGAAAAGGAACAAAGAATGGTTAATGCATACGTATGCAATTACCACCATTGATACAAATGCTATCGCAAAAGAGTCACAGAATTGATCCTTTAGCATACCATGGCTGAACAAGTGTATGAAACGCGCAATTCGTGTACAGACCAAAGTGTAATTGGCTAATTATTGGATTGGAATGTTTATCTGAATTCCTGCTATTCAATAACAATTGTACGTATCGTTTATGATTAATAATATATATATTTGTTTGTTTGTTTATTAAACATATTTAATAGAATACAACACGTAATAAAAATTGAATAATATGTAATAAATTCGAACTATTCAACTTGTTCGAATATAAGAAAATGAATAAGGAAAGAATTATCCAAACTGATATGCCATCTGCATCATCTGCATCACACCACGTATATAGAGCCCAGTCGATATAATCCATTCGTCATCTACCCATTCACATTGTATTCGTCATTCCCCGACACGATGAACGGCCTAGATGATAATGTGTGACAAAGAAAATGACACACACACACACGTACACGTACACATACGCAAGCATATAACTAATTAACTAATTAGTTATAAGCCTTCCTGATGAAGACGAGTAGCAATGTTCATGTAGAATTCCATGACATCGAAACTGGTGTGTTTTCGTGATTGTAACCAACGCCAGCAATTGTTCAACTCCCAATGATCTGCATCCACCGTTCCTAGATATTTGCCCCAATGAGCGCTAGACAAACTCACTAAGCCATCGTTGTCGCCCTCCTTAGCATCCACTACCTCCCACGGCATACGAAGTGCATGGAACAGAGGCAGAGATGATGCTTTAGCACCATAGGAAAAGTATAGTGTATCGGGATGATTAGGCGTGTTAGGATTAAAGGATTGTGTCAAGTAGGATGTGGTGAGGTTGGCATACGCCGGATTATCCAATAGCGAGCTGAGCATACGGATCATCGGTTGCATTTGTCGTGCCATTACAGTGACAGTGGGTGCAAGTGTATAGGCGGGATTCTCCCTTCGTATACCACTATTATCATTATTATCATTATTATTGCAACGCTTAGAATAGTGTTGATGCCGATGCTGCCATTACATTGAGCGAAACTACTCGACTTGTGCTCGTTATTTGCCATGCTGAGGCAGCGAGTGCACCGCCACCGCCACCACCTAAGCGTGCCACATAGAGATTGTCGCGACACCAGTCCATGAATGGACTACCGCGATGTGGGGTGGACACGGTGGTTAATGAGCGGACGCGGTATTCCTGCGGGCGTAGATGTGCCACCAAATGCCGAACATCCAGGCCGCCCATGGAATGAGCAATGAAGTTGATTTCTCGGCCAGCAAGCACGGAACTAAGCGCGCTGTGCAACTCGTTGGCACGCTTAGCAATGGTGTTAGCACCGGATACACGTGCCACATACACTTCCGCTCCTAGTTGGTATAGGGCATCTTTAATTCCACGCCAGTAATGAAGTTGCAAACTAGGCAACGCATCGGGTCCAAGTTTATCGTAACCGAATAGGCCGTGACAGAGCACAATAGGATGGCGAGGTGGTCGATAGCGTGGTGCGACATAATGTGTATACGGGATGGATTGATCTAAGGCAAGACCACCATTTTCACCTTTAATGGCAGTGACCGTTCGCGTACTTGAATGATGTCTCGTAAGGGTGGCCTGTGATTTATGGTTAAACCGAATGCCTAACGTGTCGAGAAGTTTACCGCACCGATAGGCCATAGTCTGTTCCAAGGGGATCAGTTTCACCGCCGTGACCGCAGGTGTAAAGGGGATGGGCGTAGAACCCGGCTAATTGCCGTCAGATATTGTGCCGACGTTTGTGGAATCGAACGACCCAGCTCCTGCAGTGTTTCCGTCCTTAAATGAATGTGAAGTCGAGGCCATGAACGCTTGCCTAGTATTCGTCGCCTCTGACGCAAACGAGTCTGTGCAACGGAATATGCACGCTGTAGCTGCGACGTGCATATTCAAGTAGAGGCACCGAATGCATGATGTTTACCGATCGTAATCAATCACAAATGTTGTAATACGATATAAGGAGAGTATCGGGGAATATAGATGTTATTTTGCTATTATATCTCAATGAGAAACAAGCAAGTCAACAGGTGACTATAGTTTGCTGTTATTATTGTTGTTGTTGCTGTTGCTCGTCTGTCGTTGTTGTCACTGGTATCGCTCTACACTAAATGTTATTGTCATGAAAATTTAAAAGGTACAAAGAAAAGCTATGACACCGCGACAGCGAAAAGACAGTCGTTGTGTCTGGTTGTTGTTGGAAAAAGAAATAGGAAATGCTGCAAGTTAATCAAATAGCGCGATAAAAATACGAGAAGAGAGAGAGAGAGAGAGAGAGTAGGGAAAGCAAGGAAAGAAAGACGAAAGAGAATACAATTAGCTTACTCTGCTGTAAGCTAATATGACAAGTTGCGATCAGAGAGTATGATTGTTGCCACAGTCTTGAAACGATTGACTAGGCAACCACTGAATAATAGTAAGAGAAAGTTGTGGAAAGTTAAGCTGATAATAGACGACTAGTCGCCAAGGTGTAATGCCATCGGCACCGTCTGTCAGTTCTACTGCCTAGGTGACCGGGTGCACGCACTGGAAACAGAAGCTGGCGTGTTAACGGGTGGCAATAAGCGATAATCAGGAAGAATCAGAAAGAATCAGAAAGAATCAGAAGAATCAGCGAGAATCAGCAAGCGAGTGTACGCGTGTTCTACAGTGCGAACGAGAATCGGCTGTGTATGCAGTCGAGATTACGAGGATAAGTAGGGAATATAGAGAAAGAATGAACGAATGACGTGTGGTGAAACAAAGAGGATGGAACTAAGGAAAAAAAGATATGTAGCATATACATGGTGTTTAAAACGCCATAGTGCGTATTTATATATGGTCGATTCAATCGTCGGGATTTAGTAAGTAGTTCAAGGAATATAATGGAATATCGTATCAATCATAGTTGCCACATTGGGAATGCTAGATGACACCCCATTCGTTGGAGTGCATACCCCCAATGTTTATCAGGTGGCACAACACGTGATGACCAATACTGGTTCAAAAGTGATGATATTAATGCTAATAGTGATGCTAATGATGCTAATGATGCTAATGATGCTAATGATAATGATGATGATATGTTACTATCATTTAGAGGCATTCAAGAAATGAAAGACTTGCGAATATATTTTGTATAGAATAAGAGTACTAATGCTATGAGTTGTTTATACAAATGAATCTTTATTAATAACAAGCATGATCATTATCAATCTCATTCACTATCCGACTTATCAGCCGAATTAGGTAGTGTCATCGTTAGCTGATGCGATTCAGCAGCTTCATCGGTAATGCCGCGTTTGCCTTGTTGGTACAGTTGACTTAGATGTTCCTCTAGTAGACGAGCATTCTTCATGTTGGCCTTATGAGCAACGTCGTAGAAGAAACCGACGATGGGGATGGAGCCAATCTAATCGATTAATAAGGCAATCAATTAGTTATTACTATTCTCGCGTATCTCCTGGATGAATTCATCCATGTGTGCGTGTGTTCCCATATACTTACCGCAGCATCCACAAATATATTCGAGTACATCGTCGACACAAGTGATGGGGGTAGACGCCATCGTTGTTGCGCCTTGTGTACAAGCGCGAGCGAGAATGCGGCACCGGCAACACCACCAACCACGGGGATCAATCCTAGAATGGCATCGGCACCGATACGACAGCAGCCGCAGCAAATACGTCGACCATCCAGCCATTGCGCATTACTGACGAACTCCTTGAAATACGGCCTGTCATCGGGATGGATGTGCGCGTAACGCTTGCGTGGTCGGATACGTCGCCAAATACGCCAGGGGCGTGGTCGATACGCGGTAATGTGCTCCAGCGACGTCGAATGAGCCTGACGATCCTTGGGTATATTCGAGATAATGGGCGAGATGGTATCGTTGTCGTCTGGCAAGCGTGGCGATGATAGCGTTTCCTCGTTACGCGATGGTATCGAGGATTCCGCGTCATTCCGCATGGCGGTGGAAGGGCCTGCACGATGATGTGCGACTACTTGTTGCGTCTCATGGCGACGTGGCTGTTGATCTCGAATGAGTTCGATCTCGTCTTCACCTCGTCTTGACGTCTGTTGAACATCGCTCGTTTGATTCGTATCGGGGCCCTCCATCGATGATTCGTGTTCTTGATCCAGTTGACTAGATGTTGATGAAGTGTCCGGTATGGTTGACAACGTGTTATTGAAAGATTGCCTAGAAGTCGATGGAGAAATATAGCTCATACTGTTCTCATCGGTAAGTACACCGGCATTTTTACGCTTTCTTTTGAATAACCAACGGGGCATAATAGATACAGGAATATGCTAAGGAAGAGGTCATATAGTAGTCACACATGTACAGGGTCGATAGGATGTCTTTATTAGTGAAGCAATGATTAAAAATAACATCAGAAACAAATGACGTAATTTAATCCCATTAGATTCATCACATCATCGTATTTATTGTACGAGACGAATAGTGAAATAGATAAAGTTTGAACTTCGTCAATATATCGTAAGAGTTGCCATTTCTTTATTATTACTATTCAGACATACTACCATATCTTGATTCCATAAATGGTACTCATATTCTTTACCTTGCATATTCTCTATACATTTGTGATGCACATATCGGTAATGTAATGTAAAGGAAGTGCATTAGTGCAACGACGAACACACAAACAGAAAACAATTGATCTGTGAAGCTATCGTAATGCATTTGCATGATTACATCTCTAAATGAACAAGTTTTATTATACCATACTATCAATTGTGATTATAGTGAGCAGATGCACATTCCACAAGCATCTATATACCTAAATTATTAAACAGTGCCGGAATTATTCTAATTGATTATTGCAATAGGATGAACGTCCAATGTGGTAACCTAGTAACAATTAACAGGCTGATCACCTCTTGCGCCTATCCTTACACCCTTTTTTCCCCTATTCCGCGGTAGGTATACTTCTTGACTACCAAGGTTTAGTTGCGAAGTGAATCAGCATAAAGCACTAGAAATGGCATGTTCTCGTCATGCTTACCGCCTTGCCCGTAACCAAACTCGTTCGCCACCATTAGAGGAGCTAGTGACCGAACGAGAGAGAGAGAAAAAGAGAAAGAAATGAAAGAATATCAACACATATCAACCGACTTGACAATGGTGGCACATGATGGCAGGGCCGTTGCTAATATTATTTTGCACAGGCTAAACTGCTCCATTCGGGCTAATTGTTGTTGCTATTGTTGCCGTTACCGTTGTCGTTGTCGTTGTCGTTGCCATTGTTGTTGTTGATGGTGATGATGACAATAACATTGCTCGTTGCTGCAGTAGCTTCAGTAGCAAGTGGTGTATCCTTTATTGAAAGCAAAGAAGGGAATCTAATTATTCTTGATCCTACATCAATGAAAGAACATCTACGCACACCTACGAAACGCATAGGCTTGTCCATGTTTTGGTATGTTGTACCCTTGGTGTCCTGGCCTACCCGTCTTTCCTCTTACATGCTTGTCTCTCTTTCTCTCTTTCTCTCTCTCTTTCTTATAAACGTGCAACAGTTGACTCGTCTAGCTTGAGTTCATGCCAGTATACACAAACAGACAGACATATCATACATAATTATATCGCTCGTTTAGCTATTCTCCAGTACTTGTACTCCTACATTCTCTCTTATTCTTCTTCCCCCCCTCCTCGTAACTGCAGTTATCATTCTTCCTCGGCTGAATATACAAAAAGAAACACTTGTTGTAGATAATTTATTCCTTCAGTTTGCAATTCAAATTGTACTCCATTTTATTTTCCCTAAATCAATCAATCAATAGATAGATAGATAGATATAACTTCATCGCTGTTGATATTAATATTACTAGTATTATATCGATTCATTATTTCAACATTCATTTATAACAAATTATAATTATAACAACTCCCTATTATTAATCATTTAATTTCAACAAAGAAAATAAGCAAGATGCGTATGTTTAACGGTGTTACTGCCTTGCGTAACATGCCTAATTGGCTATCATCTCGAAAATCGGAAAACACCACCAATACCAACAATGCTACCCACAACAGCAGTAACAACAACGAGAACATGACTTACACCGTGACAAGAAATGCATCCTCACTGAGAAACAACCTCATCCTCCATTGATGGAATCGTCGAATCTATCGGCATCACCGGTAACCCCGTCGTTCTTGATCTCCTCGGGAATTGTCAATAAACCGGTGCATGCCCCTACGAGTGCAATTATCAAGGCCCAGTTGCACGACTATGAGAAGCGACGATGTGACAGAAAGGGTCGCAATTCCTCGGGTACAGCCAAGAAACGACAATGTAACATTAACGTGAAATCAAGCTATGATACCATCAAAATCAAGACGGAACAAATGCAGCAATCAATTCACAAGAAGAACACAAATTGTAGCACAATCACCGTCGTCATAAAGATCATCCAATTTGTACTAGCATTCCGGCATTACTGCTAGCACTACACTACAGTACTAGTACCAATACTACCATCACTGCTGCAAATGGTGGTCATAAAAACATGTTTCTATCATCGTATCATCGACACAAGCCGAATCTTTAAGTAGATCAAAGGAGAAGGACACGTCTGACCGTAGTAAATATCGTGAATCCGAACATACCATCGCACTTAAAAAGACAATTATCGGTAGGTTGATCGAATAGATGATTGTCGTCATCATTATCATTATCGTTAACGTGTATATCATCTTGTAGAATTACTAGCTCGTGTGGCACGTAGCTTATTCGAGTCACAAGATAATTGCTCGCAAGCAATGGCACGCAATGCCAATTTACCCATACTCGAGGCATTCGTAGAATATCTAGTCATGAAGACGGGTCTCCCCTTGCATACCATTTGCACGGCAGTTTTCTATTTATACCGATTAAAGGAGCTACACCCGGAAATCCACGGGCAATACGGGGTGACCCATCGATTAGCGTTCACCTCGTTGATCCTCGCGAACAAGTACGTCGACGACAATTCTATCTCACTACGCTCGTGGCATCGTATCACTCGTCGTTGGTTCACGCATGACGCGATCATTACTATGGAGGCTCAATTCCTACAGCATATCAACTATCGTCTCGAGGTAACTCGCGTTATTTGGTGGGAATTTATTCAGAAAATCGAGCAACAACTCGAGATGTGGTATCGGAAACAAGGGAGCGCTAGCGTGTATCGGCCCTCTCTCTCGCAGGAAGTGGGATTGTGGGAGGCCGTGAAACGCGAATGGTCAATTCATCATTTACTAAATGACTCGACACCGTATCAACCCTCGTTCACACCTAGCGATACGAAACGAACACGAACACGAACACGCTACCGTCAACTGTGACCTTGTCTTTGTCTCTACCTGTACCTGTACCTATGCCTTTACCTATGCCTGTGTCCGTGCCAATGCCCGTGCCCGTCGTTGCATCGAATGTCAGTGCACCTAGTCTACCCACACCAGTGTCTAGTGATTATCGTAACACCTCGTTTGCCTCCAACTGGTCATCATCGAGTATTTGCTCGTGTTCATCCTTATACTGTCCATCAACATCGTCGATGCATCCCAATAGCATAACCAACAGTAGCGTATATTCCGGTTCGTGTCAATCGCTTGATACGATCAATAATCTACCCGTATACCCCGGTGGTGTACACAGATTCAAACGTGAATTCGCCCTTAAGCGATATCAATCCGCTCCTGACACCATGAGTTCAGCGTATTCGACTAATCATCCTGAGCAAAAATGTACACCCCAGTCATTAGCGGCACCTTATCCCAAAATCATGTCCGCATGTCAATGCTAATCGAACAGCGATTGCTCCACCCGCTGATCCTAACATCAGTCTAACGATCCAGCTATTCTACATAGGAATATGTTATCTTTTCCGTTTATACAATCTAAATCTTCCTTGCACTTGCCTACATTGATGTAAAGAGTATACTCATTACTTTCCTATCAAGATCGATTGAACACAACCTATGTTAATTGAATCAAACCATATGATTTGTTTTGTTTATTTAATATTCGACGACCGACGACGACCAATGCTATACGCTTATCTGAATCGTCATTGTTATCACTATTTATTATCATTAAATTAATTATGAATGCTGTTTAGACCGTATAGTTATTTGCCTACAAAGTTTATTAAATGTCGTTAAAAATACGCTTACGATACGCTATTTACTTTGTATTAGATCAATTGTAGATGAACAAATCATAAATGATAGCTATGATTGATAATGATGATAATATTATAGAATAATAGAATAATAGAATAGAAGAGCGCATGTCTATTGCAACATCATTACACTCGATTATGATTGAGATGACGTTTTGTCGTCAGTATCCGCTGTTGATGCTGCTGTTTTATCCTTCTTGACTGTCGATAATGACAATGCCTAATATATGCATCATAGTTAGTTATAAATTCAATATATATATATATCCTCTATTTACCTTGTTGGGCAAATAGGCAAAACCTTGTTCGCGTAATAGTTGGGCTAGTCGTTGTTCATCATTGGATTTCGATGCTAATGCATCTGCATCGGTATCTGCAACAATGGGTGCTATTCCTTCGATTTCCTTTGGTAATAATCGTGTTGAACGTCGTACAGGTGATATAACCGTATGAACACCGTATTCTATAGATAACAGGTAAATAAATAAATGTTCTATATCATATGAACCTACAACTTGCCTGATTGTTGACCCTTTGATGCACGTACCGGTGTCAGCGCGGTAAACGTGCTTACAAGTACATCGGATGATTTCTGTTTACGTCGATTACCCGTCGATCGAATACGTTGTAGTGGTCTTTCATTCGGACTAGTCTCTTCCGGTGTTCTGGGTCGACGACGTGTATTACCCTGTTTCTCGGTGTTTTCTGCGTTGAATCATAGTAGGTCCATTATTCTCCTCGTCACTCTCCCAACTGGCCTCATCTTCAGCACCATTTGTATTACTATCACTTGTAATGGATGCTACTACTAATGCATCATTAGCTGTTCCGTTGTTTGCTCCACCTTTGAACCACTCGATTCAATTTCGTCGTCATCATCATCATCATCATCTTCTCCTTCTTCATACGGAACAAGTGAAAGCGCCCTAAGATCAGTGAAAGATAGCTGTCCGTCATCACTCGCTTGCGCCAATCGCTTCTTCTCTTCCCTTGACTGTGGAGATGCAGTATTATTATTGGACTGATCATTCGCTATTATTGTGGCGGCAGGAGATTTGGTTAATTGCGCCATCGGTTGTACACAGCAAATTTCCATAGGTGGTGACATCGAATAGGATGATATTGTCGATTTAGCATCCCATTAGGCATAGGCGAGATGATACTCGGCGACGATGGCAATGGCATCTTGAACACCAACTCCAATTGTGCTCGTAATTGATCACGTCGTTGTCGTGCCGAGATGGATTTATTAGTGTCGCTAGCCGGATAACTTGCTCTTGGTTTGTTTTTATCCATATAGAAACCTGAAATCAATTAGTATTCATCTGTAATGGACAAAGCTATCGCTAATTACCGCTTCGTGCCATTCTATCGGTAAACTCTTGATGGGCATGCTTAAAGTCATCCGTACTATGCGGTAACACGGACATGGCCTCTTCGTAGACGTAGAATGCCTCGTTGATTTCCCCGCATGCCTCCTCGAACTTGCCTCGTGCAATCCAGTAGTCGGTCTGCTGATATGGCCATACATACTTGGAAGTATGCCCATCATTCGACCCATTAGTATTTATTTGCACTGGTCGTGCTCCCAATATCCACAGCATGGCACGGGCTAATTTCATCTCGCCCTGAATCGCCGCAATACGAGCATCATTGACGCGGAACCAACCTAGTAATTTCGCATTACTAATGGGCTCAACGGTAGACTTATTAACACGCAATGCAACCGGTTGATATAGATGCATATTTGTTATAATCGTATTGATTCGATCAAACTCCTCCTTGGCTAAGCGGGATACTCGCTCCTCTAGCGGCGCTGCTTCCGTCGAGAGAGAGGAATGACCCGTAGTAGTCTCGCTGTTATCATTTGCAGGATTCGCCGTATTCCCAATCGATCCAGCTGCACTCTTTCTATTCTTGTTCTGATTCTTGGTCTTGTTCTTGAATTTATCATTCGGTGAAGATCGACGTGGTGAATCTTGCTTTATAACTGATTCATTGTGCTTTTTCTGCATCGTAGATGGACTGGACTGCGTCTTGGCCGCTTTTAATTCCTCGTTCAAACTACGTACGGTGTTATTCTTGGCCTGTTTCTTTTCTCGTTCCGCCTCTTGTAATCGCGCGTGTACCGATAGCAGTCCTAGCTTCATCTTTAGATCGCCTCCCTCCCGACGAATCTGCGCCATTTTCTTTGCGGAGGCACGAAGTACACGTCGACGTAACTCGTCACTATTCGTCTTATCCGCGTTATTGCTTGGTTCACCCATTGGTTTACGAGGTGTGCCCGTGATGGCTCGCGGTCCAGATGGTTTTCTAGACGGCATTTGTTGCTGACCAGCACGAATGGTCGATCCTCCAGCGCCATGCACTTTAACCGAGGATTTCGACATGCTTGCTTTCTGCGCGGCAATAATACGCGGTCGAGTTGGAGAGGATCGCTTCTTTGGTAATGTGGCGGAACGTGATGATGATGCTGATGCTGATGCTGAGTTTAGAATTGGACGCTGTTCCGCTGGCCTGCTCTTAGGCGGTGCTGTCGCAGTTTTCTGCGTAGACTTTGATGTATCTGTACTCTTAGCAAAGAAGAACGACGGCGTCGTAGACTTGCCAGCAACTGTAGGCGTCTTCATATTGTTACTAGCACTACTGCCTCTATTAATTTGTATTATCATTATCAGTTTTACATTCTAACGTGTTTCATTATTTTTTAACCTACTTTTGCTGTGCTGCTTTTGCACGTCGCCATTCTTCCAGCTGTTGTCGTCGATCAACTGGCGTGTCTGAATTGCCTTCTGGCATACTATAGAATAGATTCGACGCGTAGTTATAAACAAAAAGAGAGAGAGAGAGTAGAGTAACGCTGACAACCGTCAAACGAGCAATAGTTAAATAGTGGCACAGGAAAATGACAAGAAAAGAAAACAAATAATTTTTATTGATGATGCTAACGATAATGACACGAGATTGTAATAGTCGACCACACTACTATATTGAGTGTTTGCTTAAAAACAAAGAGGCTAATAACTACGTTGAAATCAACTGCTCTAGAGTAAAGCATTCAGCATTAGATGATCTATTTCGTAAAAGTAAGTAAGTAGCCTCTTCAGCTACTTGTATCGACAATATATTTAATATTCATAATGTATTGTCATAGTAACAACTTTAGTATTAGTAGTTGCATAGAGTACTAGTATTTATCAAAAAACGACAACAATCCCAATATTCATTGACAATATATATATATATATATATCAATGAAGAATCCTGAACTTCATTGATCAACGTGTCCATTATTGAGTAATCAATGCGTTCAACTTGGCATCGTCGTTACATTCATCTTCGACTAGTCTATTCTCAAAATCACCATCCTATATGTGGTAGCAGAGTTAATCATTTAACCTATAGATGATATGGACGTGCACTTACACGTTGCCAACGAATCAAGGTGGGAATGGCTGTAAGGTGAAGACGTGGATCACGACGATAAAGATGATTTGGATTATTCTTCCATCTGGATGAATATGATGTTAGAGTAGCTTAGCAATGCTCTGCTTTCTACTACTTACTCGGAACGATCACCAACTGGACAGCGAATCAATAATGAATCAGGTAACGCAACAACTGTTGTGTTTATCTTATCCTCCACTAGTTATTGTTATTGTTGTTGAATAACACATAATTTAGTATTATCGGCTATCTAGGCAATTTTATTATTAGTGCATTTACCATCTACGCAATCGGGACACCAGGATAAACCAGTATCAGGATTAATGGATCCTGTAGGAAACAGTTGTTAATATGATATATCAACTATTTGATAAATAAACCAATGCTTGCCGTAAAAGTAAATAAAAGTATTCCTAGGCACTGTAGGTAGTGCAGCTAATACACTATCGAATACTTGTGGATTGTCAACAATAGTAGTACTGTTCATTCTTGCAACCGTTTACGCGTATAGCAACAATAAGAAGAAGAAAGAGAAACAAAGTCAAATTAATTGATGACGCAATTGCTCGTTTCCCTTTCATTTCATCCCTCATTAATCAATAAAGAACATTTGTAATCATCTACATACAAGATGCTTATTACTTATACATGTCACTAGCTATTACTGTGTTTAATGAGATATTTATATAATAGAATAAATCCGCAATTTTTGATACAATAGATAAATGATATGAGAGTAATGATGGTATTGTCATTGACGTAAAAAGAAAATGAAATGGAATGAAAGAATGAAATGAAAGAAATGAAATGGCACCGTTGGATAATAAAGATAATCAAGATGCCCTGCCAATCAATAAGAAGGAAACGCTACTATTTTGTCATTGTTGCTGTCATGATTATCTTATCATCGATAGTATTATAGATATAGATATAATGAGAAATGATTAAAGAATTGTTCGATTGTTTTTTCGTTTTAGCGTAATCGCAGTGTATTTGCCGATGCCCGTCGACCTGCCGGTTTCGCAACCGCTTGAACGATATCACCACGCATTCGTTCTGCCTCTGCCATGACGTAGGCAATCTCATCGCGATTCAACATGCCAGGGAAATCTTTGTAGAGAACCGCCGATAAATTCGAGAGTACCGCGTCAAAATGCGAGTTGTCAAACACGAATAGACGTCGATGCACGGCTCGCATACGAGCACGATTGTAAGGCACGCCCTGAACGGCATGATTAAGGAAGCATGTCATCATCCGGTGTAGGCGCTGTGAATCGATGCCGTGGTAATACTGACGAATACGTGCGTCGACGATGTTACGCTCGAAGAAACGACGCGACAACATGTGCAACTCTTCCTCGTTCAAACGATGTACATTACCATTAAGCGGTAATGGCGAGGGTGGCAATGGTTCCTCGTCTGTGTCGATAATATCTCCATTGCTGTTGTTGTTCGTCGCCGTCGCCGTCGTTGTCGTGTTAATCGACATGCTACCGCCACCACTGCCACCACGTCGTCGACCCTCCAATGACGACGATTGACTACTATGAATTGATGATCCTACCATGGTAGACGCGGAGAAACTACCACTGAATGGACAAATGGAGGAGGAAGAGGAGGAGGTTGGCGATAATGGTCGTATATTGGGCGACGATGGATCCGATGAAGCGGGGGTGGGCAAGTGCTGCGAATCTCCCTTACTTTCCTGCGCTCTTTCTCTTGTTGTAGACGCGCTAAACGACGCTGATAAAATGGACAGCCGCCGGATGCTTCTGCCTCGGCTGTTGCCTCCGAGAGAATATTCGAGTTGGGATAGCTACGAATACCGCCTAGGCCGATTTCAGCTGCTAACGTGTCGCTCTTACTTGTCGCGTAGTCCACCGATGATACCATGTCGTAGCGCGTGTGCTCGGCAACCTTCATAACGACAGCGGCCATTTCCGGGGCATGTCGCACGACCGCTTCACGTAAATGACCAATGACCACATTGAATAAATCGTGAGTAATGTTGTGCTGCCGATGAGCTCGTCGCATTGCTTCGCGATCATAGCCTACACCGCCAAGGGCCGAGACGACAAAGTAACGGAACATACGACGAAGGCGATCCATATTAATACCGGCGTAGTAGGATTTAGTTAATGGATGAGTGATATTGAACTCGAAAAAGTCGTTGGCAATACGAAGTACCGTGTCATCATCGAGTAACGGACTCATCGTATGAGCGACGGCCGGTGCTCGTATACGATGTCCATTAGTCGACATGATTGTTGTTGTTGCTGTACTAGTAATCGTAAAATGTAAAAATCACTAGTGTATGACTATTTCTCTAATTGGATAACACGACTCTATCCAGCATAGTAAGTCACAAACAGATAGCGGTTGCAGTAGTAGTATGAATGAATGAATCTATCACAACTACAAACACACAGACGTGTCGCTAAAGATCCCTAATCGTATTATAATTTTTTTCGCTTATGGTTAGTAAAAATATGCTAAAATAGAAGCCATTAAAATAGCAATAATCGCAAGTGCTGGTAGTAATGAAATGATAAATGTAATAACCTCAGTAATAACAAGAATAATGTAACAAGAATGATATGATGACGATAATGATAATGACGATGATGATAATGACGATGATGTTGATGATGACTACGATAATTATAAATCGTGAGATCATATGCTTATATTAATATATATTAAAAAGCAGATGAAACATTGGGACCTTTTGATCCACTGGGATATTAATACATCCGAGAATTTCCCACTTCATATCGTCATTACTTGTAACGTATTCCGTATAACAATTGTCATGATTATGCCACCGCCTTGTAATTGCTTTATTCTTCTTACCTTACTATACTTGATATCGGAAGTCGGAAGAGATAGATAATGAATATAGAAATTAATAATAAATATACGAATCAAGCAATGAAAGAAGAAGTATAAGCAGAATTTGAATGAGATATGGAAGAGAATAAAGAAAGCGAGAATCGAAATCAATACGCGTAAACACTACAATACTGCTGCGTAGTATAGTGGTGCTTCTTCAATAACAATAACAACAACAAGAATAATAATCAACTAGCTAGCCACACGTACACACGAACTAAATAGTAAGAAATAGAATGACAATAATAACGATAGAGCTCGAGTGTGTTTCCAGAAACAACAAAAAAACAGCTCATGTCAATGGCAAACGTCGTCTATTTAACGGTTAAATGATGCCTCGGCTAGATTTGGAAGGAAAAGAATTTCTTTCCATTTGACGTGTACGTGCGGATGGGCGAGGACCAAATCTAGACATTAGTCCGGTGCCATTTACCGTCAAGCCGAAACGATAAACTAAGTCAAATGTGTACAAGTAGTAGCCGTACACACATACATACACCACGACTAGCAGTGCTGTTAACAATCATATTTACCATGTGGTGTACTGCTTTCGTTAATGTTTGTGCGAGGTAGATCGAACAAAATAGGAAGACAGAAATGGTTCGGCCATTTGTTGCTAGTGAACATGGCTTGTATTCCGTGTACCACCACCATCAATATCATCTACTACGCGTATGTGACGCACGTACACACGCACGCACGCAAGCAAGTCCAACAAGTTAAACTCTCCGCCATTCACCGACAACTACACCATTAGTAATACGAAAGTAGCAAAGGTGATCCATAATAGATATAGTAGTAGTAATAGTAACAGTAATATTTTACACACGTACAACAACTGGTATACTTTGTTGTTGATCGTCAAGCAACGCCGATTAACTAGCACGGCAGTTAACTAGCAAAATGGTTGCTACTTTCTCCTTCTTCTTGGCATTAGCAACGCAGGGTGCAATTCGGCAGTTTATTTTCTGATGCTATGTGTTACACTCGTGGATCTACTCGCTAGAAATAGATGACTTTTACCATTTCGGATTCAAAGGTTGTGCTATTCTTTTTTCCGTCTAATGATCATCGCCTTGAGCGAAAACTAATCAAATCAAACCAAGCTGTTCAAATAACATAGTGTTTTTCCATCCAATTGCGCAGTTATCCTTCTGTCTATGAATAAATAATAGTTATCACTCATTTTAATATGTGATATCGTGATCATTAATATCTCCCTCAACTGCTAGTGCATAACAACTACTCAATAATAATAACAATGCGATAATGGTGTTAATAATTGTGTTAATCTGTTTATTATAAAGAGCAAAGTTAAAGGATAAATGCGCTAATTGGATGGAAAAACACTGTATTAGTAATTAGGAGGGAAAGGGAGAAAGGGAAGGAGAGAGACTAGTCAATTTATAGATGTATGTATTAATCATCAATGATGCACATTACTCGTTGACTTGCCTCGCCATAGACGCCAGGAGAGTAGCGAAACAAGTGACAAGCAAATGAAAGCAGGTAAAATAGCATACATATTTAGAGAAACCATATATGAAATGGATAATAAAAAAGAGTATAATGACGATGAATTATGTACCAATGAACGTCCGCTCCCCCTCATAATACCATCAAGCTTACACTAATCAAACAGAATGTAGTAATAAAAGTAGGCAGTAGATTCGTCAGTTGAGTTGTTGCGCTATTACTACTATCTTGTTCTTTGTTAGTATCTTGCTTGGTCGAATTATCAATATTCTTATTGTCCTTATTATTGCTGTTATCATTATTGGTATTATCGAGATTGGAGTCGAGATTGTACTGTTCTTTGATGCCGTAATATCAACGATAGTTCCATTCGGGAATAGAACTGAAGTGGTACTAATAGCCGTGCCACCCATTTGCGGTTGTATCTGTAGACTACCAGTGGTGGCATCACGACTAACGCTGCCTGTACCGCTGGTGACAATCACTTTATCCTGCACCTTACCCGGTGTAGCGGGTTTCGGTCGTCCAGCGAGGAAATCTATGGTGGTTGCATCGACACCTAGTCGTACACCTGCTATACAGTGTACTCTAACGGTGAGTCGATCGGGTTGCCCGTTGTTTATCGTGTCGGCAGCGGCACCCTCCGTACGATCAGCTGCCGTGGCACGCCACGTAATAAAACTGGCAACCTCGCCCTCCTTTAGACATGAGTAGACTACACCGCGAAAATCACCGGTTGCATGTCGTTGTAGAAAGGCCGATCTTATAGCCTGCATAAGCTCCGGTGTCGTTTGAACCTTGAAAGGGGCACGTGGCGACATCCATTCACTACCAACGCGCTCAGCATAGGTTGGATTGCGCACACTATAGAAGCCAATGGTGTAGAGGAGGCGATGTCCAATACGGGTCATTAACTCCGCTGCATCCGTTGCATTATGCGGTCGACGAGGTCGTAATGTTGTAACAGGCGCGGTCAATGTCGAATTGACCGGATAACGTTCGGGCAGCGATGAACGAGCCGGTCGTTGTTGTTGCTGTTGTTGTGCAGCTATTGAAGGTATATGGACTAGTTGCACGAACAACAGCAGTATCAATAAAGGAATAGATGTTTTAAGAGTAAATGAGGTGGACGATGTTGATAATGATGATGGCGGTATCATGTTATGTTTATATCGTTGTGTGACTAGGAATGTATTGTTCTAAGGAATTGTATAATGTGCTATGTTGAACCAGTCAGCAACCAGGTGTACAACTAGTATAATTCCAGCGTTAGTTAACGTTGACGTATCTTTGTCTCTTTTGACAAACACTAAATATGAAGAGGATAGAAAGCTAAAGAAACAACAGGAGCGGTGACATGAACGACAAAAGTTGAAAACGAGTAATGGAGCAAGTAATGGAGTGAGTGAGTTGAAGTTTGAAGGAGAGCGAAAAGATAGGAGCAATGTTGATACTGCTGCTGCTGCTGCTGCCTAGTTAATCGAATTTACGGAGTATCATGTGTTTTCGGATCGCGTGCAACTGTCTAAAATTGAACACGGATCACTGATGGCCACGCACACACGACCACATGTGTACGAAATAAAAGGAATGGATCCTGCTTGTATGTAATAATTACCATGAACTATAACAATAACAAGAGAACTAGAAGCGAATAAGCTACTAGATAGAATGGGATTATAGAATGAATATTGCGTCAATGGATCATATAAACTGATCGGCAAGTAGGGAAGAAAGAAAAGAAGAGTCCTCATCATGTACAAGTAATGTGGCTATTAATAGCGTGTAATAGGAAAATGCGGGAAATAATTCCGTCTGAAGCCATGACACAATTAATTATGATATCCTTTTTTAGTAAGCCTGATTTCAAAAGAACCACCAAACATATGATAGTAAATCATGATACAAGTAGATGTAGAAAAGGTAGAATTATCTATGAGTGTATACATTATCATGAATAGTTTAATACTAATTGTACTAATCAATCTACAAGTATAAAGGAGCAATCATACATTACAGGCTTTTCCAACCAGTTGGCATTGTTAGCCTTTAACTTTTACTGTTTATTAATAATAGATAACCTTTATTAATAAATGTGTAGAATTTTGTAATGAAATGCTCATAAATTTATTGTCTTTTATTAATATCTTTCTTTTATCTTTTGTTAATGCCACATTATTCACTATATTCTCTCCTCTCTTTACTATCTCATCTCCCCTTGGTTCATTTGTCTATTCACTCGTTCATTATTCACGTATCTATTACCGTGACACTCATAGACGATAGTAATGATAAGTGTCAGTAACTAATAATCATTTATTAGTGATTATGCCATATTCATGTAGTCTTCTCTTAAGCATAGTCGCTCATTGATTACTATCGTCGACAACATTCCATAGTTAGGCGGTAATTTTTGCCAATAAATCATGTTGCAATTTGGTGGCATCTTCAGCGAATTTACGAATACCCTCGCTTAACTTTTCCGTGGCCATGGCATCCTCATTGAGCATCCAACGGAAGCTCGCTTCATCCAAATGAATCTTGGCATCAGCTTGAGTGGCAGCTATTATTATTATTATTATTTAGATATTATTTAGATGTTACAATGCGCTGTTAACCTATCATGAAATAGATGCGATAATAAAAGTCATTTACCTTTCTCTGGTGCAAGTAAGCGTGGCAGTTCACCTTGCGCATTGTGAAGTTCCTGGAGTAATGCGGGTGAGATCGTTAAAAAGTCACATCCAGCCAACGAACGAATCTCGCCTGTATTACGGAAACTGGCGCCCATTACAATGGTCGAGTAGCCATGAGCTTTGTAGTAGTTGTAGATGCGGCGCACGGAAATAACACCTGGATCCGTCTCTGGATTGATGTAGTCCTCGCCCGTATGTTTCTTGTACCAATCGAGAATACGACCGACAAATGGTGAGATGAGAGTGACGCCAGCCTCGGCACAGGCAACAGCTTGAGCGAACGAGAATAGCAATGTCAAATTACAATGAATGCCGTGTTAGTTTCGAGTTCATGAGCCGCTTGAATGCCTATAAGTAGCATGAATACAAACACATAAATTATTGAGTTAGACTGCCATCTAATAGTATGTATGTATGTATGTATGTATGCATTACCTTCCCAAGTAGAAGCAATCTTGATAAGCACACGCTCCTTAGAGATACCGGCTTCTTTGTAAAGATCAATCAAACGTAATGCCTTGTCGATGGTGGCTTGTTTGTTAAAGATAGACTAATGGAATCATATTATATGAGTATTAGCGTTATACATGGTACCACTAGCACGTTACTTACTGAGCGTCGACTTCCGTGGAGACACGACCTGGAACTAATTTCAATATTTCCACGCCGAAATTAATCAACTATCATGATAAGGCTACGTTAATAACTCGGTGACTTGGCATATTCGTGCTATCTCTAAACTTACAAGCTTATCGATGGCCCAATCAACCTTCTCGGCATCCGTGCTATTATTGAGAAGCAAATAGAAATGGAGCGTATTAGTTACAATATTGCTATTGCTATTGCTATTATCGCATAGTAGATTGTTGAACTTACCTGCCGCGTTGCTTGCCAAATTCAACAGCCTGTTCCACCAATGGAGCATATTGTGGCTTTTTGGTTGCAGCAAGAATCAACGAAGGATTGGTAGTGGCATCAGTTGGTTTATACTGAGCAATACCTAGTCATGATATATGTACAAAATAAAAGCAAACACGGTTAATATTGAACATTGAATAATAGTGAACCAAGTAACACGCAGCACTTACTCTCAAAGTCACCGGTATCAGCGACGACAGTGGTGTACTGCTTCAATTGGTCAAGGATAGTTGACATGTTGTCAAATACAAGTTGGAAATAATAGTGAGTGAGAATATGAGGAAGAAGGAATAAAGGACAAGAGTACGAAAAC
The DNA here is from genome assembly GCA_025201365.1 of Syncephalis plumigaleata. Lineage (NCBI taxonomy): Eukaryota > Fungi > Zoopagomycota > Zoopagomycetes > Zoopagales > Piptocephalidaceae > Syncephalis > Syncephalis plumigaleata. Next base: position 895,380 of record JAIXMF010000007.1, on the reverse strand, counting down.
TGATGATTAATGGCATCGCTTTAAATACGTCAGCGTAATCATCAGCTTCATTTACGCTGTTACATGCACCATTATCACCATTCTATCCACTCACTTTACTTACCCGCTGCTTTAGCATCTTTTTGTGTTTTTGTCCAAATGGCCTCACTGCTTAGTAAGAATTAGCTTATGACTAATACAATATGTTGTTGGTTTACTTGCTCACTTGAATAACTAATAATCTATCCATTACTATTGCTATTACAGATACAATTGTTGGATTAGTGCTAGTGGCACTATGCTGGGGTTTTACTAATCCATTCATTAAACGAGGCGCCGAAGGTCTTGACCGTGTTCGACCAGGTCGTTTCGGCAAGGGTGTATCGGAATTCCTATACTTGGCTACACGCTGGCAGGTGAGTAGTGGTCAGCTTATGTTGATACATATTGTTGACCAAGTTATTACGCTACTCTATATGATGCATAATTAGTATGTCGTGCCATTATTACTTAATTTATCGGGTTCCGTTGTTTATTATTACACATTGGGTACATCGGATCTATCACTAGTGGTGCCAATTACGAATTCTATGACATTCCTATGCACTACTCTGGCAGGTCACATGCTAGGCGAATCAACTGGTGGATCGAGTAGGTCATCAATGATGAATGCTACGATAATAACTGACTAATGCAAACATTTTATTAAAAAATATAGGAACCTGGCTAGGAATGATTATGGTTGTGGCGGGAGCTGGGTTATGCGTATCAAGTCGTGCTTAAAATTGCTTTTATTATCAAGTAGTAGTATAGTAGTAGTAGCTGCTCGTTCAACTCACGACCACATTATACTAGTCTAGATTTAGATTAATAGTCGTCTTCATCGTCGTTGGCGATATCGCCGTATTCCCACATGCCATTCTATTTAATAAATCATTAGGATTATCGCAATGTTAGTAGTTTCACTGCAATGCATCGTTCTAACTACTTACACGACTGCGCTTAGCATTAGTTTGAATAGCTTGCAAGGTGGCTACTGTTTGTGCGTGTGCACGCGCATAAGGCGCCTTGACATTTACACTGGCGTAGCCTTGACGTACTAGTTCGGCGTTAAGACTGCGTTCGTATTGGCGTTGATTCGCCGCAAGTTTAGCATTATAGAATGTGCAATAAAGTAGACTGCTCTGTTTCGCTTCTACTACCGCGATTAACTCGACATTCTCCACTAGATCACGAATGATGTTATACGCTTCTTCGCCGTAATCCGACTAGAATGTTTCATATAATTAATATGATATCTCTTTCTTTCTCTCTTTCTTTCTACAACTTACTGTACGAGATGGTACTTTAAGGAAGGCAAATACCGTTTCCTTAGACTGAGCCGGTAACTTGTTAAACTCGGTGGCAATGGTTGAGCACGTTCCACGAGAATAACTTCCGACTATAATGGTTGTCAGGTATGATTACTCGGTAGATAGACAAATAAGCACCACTTACATTGCCGTAATCGATATAGAGGACCTCCACTGATTTACCACCATCAACGTGACGACGAACACGAGCACGATACCTAATAGTTGTTGATGTCACATAGTCTATACATTTAATAGGCTATACATGTCCACTTACCATTGATTGTCTTCGGTAAAACGAGCCATACAAAGTTCGTTATTCTTTGGACGATACGATGAGTAGGAGTGGTCGCTTCTCTTGATGTACACTAGACGTGACATCAGGCTTTCAAGTGCCTGAACACCATCACCGATAACTTGCACTGCGAGTTGACCAGCATCGCCGATATCCGTAACAACCACGCGTAACTCTTCTACTTTTGTTGGGACAGATGCTACACCCGCTGCTGCTGCTGCTGCCGATCGTGCTTCCGCTTCAGCAACCATCTTGTCCTCGTCATATCCTGTCCAAATCTATTGTCATTGTTATTAGTCAACGATAATAAGAAGGAATAAGGAATAAAGGATAATGTATCGCAAATTGCCTACATTTAATTGCGCCGTCTTTGCTCGTTGTTCCGCTGTATACAATTGATTGCCGTAGGATGATTGATCAGCGCTATAGCTGTGCACTTTGGCCAATCCTTGTTCAAGCAATGATACGCCAAAGTTCTCGCCATTCAGCCAAAGGGTTCCGATGAAACCGCCCACCTTGTCGACTGCCTCGAATTCCACTTCCACCTAATCTGCTATTAATACTAATTATTGCTAACTAGAATGACGTCACTTACATCGCGTTGAAGACATTTACGCGTGGTAAACTCTAGTGCTTCCTGAGCATAAGGATCACTCTTCTCCGAAGGATTACGAGCTACACGTGGTGCCGATATTCCTGGATGTACGCGGTTTATAATTTAATACTAATAGTAAATTGGGTAGAGTCAGCATATTTACCGGCTAGCACTAGTGTCAGCTTGCAATTATCCTTGGGGATTAGTAGACGGAAGCGAGCAGCATTTGAAACGTGCTCAACGATAGCGTTGGTCGTGCCTGACCGTTTGAGCGCCGAGATATGCGAGTTGGCACGAGTAGCATTCTAATTAGTGTGGATTTATATACATGTTAGATTTACGATTCCACATATTCAACTTGCATAGATCACATACCTCAGATGCATCCGTGTAACGAGGAATTGCTTTTGGTTTACCGCTATGAATACCTTTACCAGTCTTGGTGGCAGTGTCCTCGGCAATCAATAGTTGATCATAGGTTGAGGCACGATTGTCGTCGTCCTTGCGATACCGAATTACACCGGCTAAACCACGCGATACCAACAATTCAGCAATGTTGATGTTGTTATACTTGACAGTGGCACATTCTCTCTCTTCAAAGGTGCCCTGCGCTGGTTGGATATAATCAATGGTGACATGTACCTAGTGTTTAATGTTAGAATTATTATATCCGTAAATAAATAAGTGAATAAGTAAGTAAATGTGCTTACCTGTTTGCCGATAAAACGTTTACGCAACAACTCTTTAGCCTCTAGCAAGTAGCCGGCTTCATTGTCGTCGGAACTACGTAATTGACGAATGCCCGCCAAACGAACCTTACGTTCTTGCATGCTATTATTCGGAGTGATATGCAACGTATCACCGCTGGCAATGCGTGAAATTGTACCGTTGAAGCTGGAACCCGCCGCCTTCTCCTTGACTACGTAATCTTTCCACAATCGCAATCGCTTCTCTTTGGCCGTACGTTCAGCGGCTCTTAAGGTAGCCGGACCATTACTGCACAGAACGATACTCCAGTCGACGACACGAGCCAATCCTTGGGAAACTAATGCTTCGGCAATATTGCCAGCTGGATGGATAACAGTACCAACAAGACTTTGATTATTGGTGCCTACATGTAATCACATATACATATATACATATATATATGCGCAATTAGTGGATGACATAGGGAGGATACACGTTCATTCAAGTGCTAATTACCTTCCAATTTGATCTTTACCTCACGCTGTAACAAGCGTGATTCCACAAAGAACTTGGCCTCTTCACCGAATGGTTCTACCGTGTCGGGAACACCGGGTATACCGGTACGAACTACGGGAGCCTTGATGCCCGATAGTAGCAGTACAATATACTGATGAATCCAATCGTTCGGTCCGCTGCCCGGATAGATCAACTGAACGCGAAGTGTGGATCCATCGCGTACTTGTTCAACAATGGCATCGATAGATTTACCACGATGTTCTTCGAGGAACTCGCGTGCATCACCCACAAGCTGTTGATGTACATGACGCGTATTACGTGGTGCATCGGCCCAAACACCAGACTGAGCTGTCTTGGCCTCCTCCTCCAATGCCACGAGCTGAGCCACGGCAGCGGCCGTCTCCTCCGAGTCATCGTCGCGAACTCGCTTGGCCTCGTCACGTACCCGACACCAGCCGTTACGTACACACGCCGTGTTAACAGGTTCCGTTTCATTAGCGATAAAAATACGACCGTATTCGCGTCCACCCTGTGTGGTGTAGGTCACTTGGAATGACACCTCTTTACCGACTAACTGACGACGTAGAAACTCACGTGACTCAAAGCAAATGGCTAAATAGTTAACGTGGAATAGTAAATTAGTAAAGCAATATTGGATTACAATCTTTGTCTCTCCCTCTCTTTCTTATACCTCATCGTCCGTGTCGCGACGACCCATACGCGGCGCCGCCAATTTCTCTAGACTAAGTTGACGTTCAGGTGGGGTGGCACCCGGACGAGGACGACCGCGCAATATGACGGTATCTCCGCTTAGCACGCTTTTAACGACAGCTTTATTGAGAGCCATGTTGGACGGTAAGGTAAATGGTGATTGAGTAGAATAGCGATAATAGAAAATGAAGTAGCGGCGACTGTTGCTGGCTGGCTAACTAGTAAGCTAGCTAGCTGAATATAATGCGACTAGCTATTAGTGCGCAATTCGATGAGGGGCTACGTTACACGATTGCTGTCATGATTTGATTGGCTAGATGTATCGTTAAACGTGGTATTTCCGTAATATAATAATAAAAACTTGTATGCAACATGTTCTATAAAACTACACGACTTTTCCAACCAATTAACATTGCTAAACTTTTGTTTATTAATAAATAGATTAACACAATTGTTAACATCATTATCGCATTGTTATTACTATTGAGTAGTTGTCATTGCCCTAGCAGTTGAGGGAGATGTTAATGATCGCGATATCATATATATTACAATTAGTGATAATAATAGCTATTCTTCATTATTAGTTAATAGAAACATATTGCTCTTGCTCTAATGTGATCAATAACAATATAGTATGATTTATTGATGTTTGTTATAGTTCGCCATACTCTTGTATTACTAGCGTATGCTTCTTGTTGGAATTATATGCCGTACCAACCATTGCATAATCATCCACTTGTTCGTCCCTAGCTGGTGCTTTCAATCTGCGTATTACCTTCTTTGTACTTATGTCTATAAGCAGCCGCCTTTTTATACGATTATGATGCGTAGTAAACATATAGAGATCTCCAATAATATTTTGGATGTTTGCCGTATCCGGTATTCGTAATACTTGATCGTCATTGTAGGATAAGTCTGTCCATACTTTTGCTGGGTTGGAATCAGATATTAAATATTCGCATCCAGCCCTTAACAATGGGGTGGGCATATGTTGGTCAGATATATCGTAGCAGTTACGTGGAGCCTGGCTTTGACCGCTGGATGCTGCACTATGGATTATGCATAGCTCACAAGTAAGATAATCAAGTAATCTAAGTAGCATATGCGAACCGTATGAAGTTTGAGCAAGACGTATTTTCACACCCAGCATCCCTTCAGGCAGTTCAAACGAGCCACTTCGCAATCGTATAACAGGATTATTGCTCGAGAACTGGTATAATACCCATTCAACATATTCCGTAACATCATCTACGGCTAGTCTTGCCGCATATACTATTGCTGTATCCTTGGTTGTTTTGTAGAAACATGCCACGCTCCACGTATCATCAATGCTTCCTGGACACATGGTATTATTATCTATATCGAATACCATTATATCGTCTAAATTCATTAATGATTAGTACGAGTTATATTGCATCGTTGTACAATTATCACTCTTACAAATTGGCGAATGTCTGTATAACCCTTGTGATTTATCCACCAGCAATACCCATTTCCCCGCGATTGCCTTTACTTCATATGGTGCTGGAACATTGAATGTAGTAAGAACACTACCATGTTTGCGAGAAAGTATTTTTACATTATAGCTCTTTTTTCTCACGATTACATAAGAAGATGTAGCTATGTAATGATCACCCGTAACATAATTATACTGTGTTGCATTGCCAACTCTCAGAGAAAGAAAGTTAGGCGATGTGGATAATGTACTGTTATACACAGTATTATTGCTTGGCCTAAGATTTGAATGTGGTAAATATTCTAAAGTATAATGACGGCGTGATTTTGCTGCTCTATCAGAGCGATTTTGCTGCATAATAAATATACAGTTATCATTATCATCTGTGCTATAATCTATTTCATCGTTGTCAGATTTCATATCGATATGCGTGGTATTGCATCGTCCAAATCGCCAATTATTCTCGGTGCTCACTCGTCGACGATATGTGTTGTACCAGTCCACCTTCTCTAGTAGATCGACTCGTTTATCCGATGTACATGGATTGTTGACATCCGTGCGTATACACCATAATACGAAATCCATTTCTTTGTCGTAATTGGCTCCCGATAGGAAATCCCTATGATATAGTTGTTGCCATAATGCTCTATCATTTCGAATACTACTTCTTAACGAGCGACAACATGCTGATAAACGCACTAATTCGATATGACCAAGTAGACTATGAAAGACACGCTGGTCATGAAAGGGAAGAGTATTCAGACAATCAAGTAATCGGCAAGACGAGTTGGAATTACTCGATATTTCAGTAGTAGTAGTAGTAGTAGTAGTAGACATAGTGGAATGGAATAAGAAAGGCGATATGGGGTAGAGAAATACGTCGTGTTTATTTTAACAGAAAAAACAAAAAAATCATACGCAAGTGTGGATAACAATGAAGCATGGTGTTCAAGTCTTTCTAATTGACGAGATATCCTATTGTCACTTGTCATGCCTTCTTAATATGAGTACAATCTATAACAATATACTAATTCATTATTCTATTAGATGCACACATCAGAATTGTAAAGATGACATGAAAGGTAAAGGATTCGAGTATCGTGTATGGAATCGGGATATGGCAGCATGTCTGAATTTTCATATTCTATCAGTGATATGTGGACATGTGTTATATACAAGCTACCATTTAATGTTGCTAAGCTTTATTTAGTTAGTTTGTTGACAAAGTAAATACACTTCTAGCGTCTTACTATCCCATCGTGATAAATGAGTAGCAGTAGTAGAGATTATAGTTTGTTCATTTGATATTGTACGTTTTAGAATGGGTCCATCTATCAGCTCGCCGCTTTGTACATCCAGCATTAAACATTGGTCGGTATTGTTTGATGAATTCACTAATGCAATCAATACCAATGTACCAATTATTGGCTGACCAATCATAGAAATCACAGATCGTTCATCTAACGAGATGAAATGAATAGTGTCGCCATTGTCCACAGATAGAATCTTCACTGCTTGTTGTCCAAATGGCCATACTAGATAATGGCATCGAGATGAGGCACCTCCAGCCACTTGTAGGATGTCCATGCCTCCGCGTGGTGGTGTAACCCCTACATCTCGCTCCCATAGCAGTTTATTGTCGGATAAGCGTAGAATTGATGCCCACGTCGTAAATCCAAGCTGATGATCTCCTCGACCGTAGAATAATACTTGATCGTGATCATGTTCAACACGAATACAGGTAGCAGCACCCGCGTAGAACTTTGTAGGGGGTAGAGGCATCGTTTTTAGCACACTATCATTGTCATCGGCTATTATTCGAAATAAACACCAATAATGGATACCTTCCTCGTAGTAGCTGTGGAATAGTTCAGCTTCTGTCGCACTAGCTCGTTGCAAATGGGCATAAGTTCCTCCTACGGGCGATACAAGTCGATGTACACTCTTTTCTGGATTGATCGCCTCCAGATCCACCACTACCAAACGATCATTCAAGGAACGAGGACCAGGCTTGAGGCACTCAACGTAATGAAGCCATCTTCCACGTAGCTCCAATATATCAATGTAGCCCCAATTTGCCTGATTAAATATTAATTGCTGATCGGCAATACGCCACACTTGTATTCGATCATAGTCATACGGCAATGTGCTTATTCTCACTGCAACATATTTATCCGACAAAGCAATTCCATGCACAAGTACATCTCTCCTGCTGGATTCATCTTTACGGACTCGCTCTGCGATACGCTTAGATAATCTGCGTCGCTTTCCAGTAGGATGGCTAGCTGGTATGTATGGCGTGTAGGAGTCAGCGACAGAGGGATCTATCGTTAGCCATGACAATTCTAATAATTTCGCATTAATAATTGCTATTTTCTGTCCATTCTTTGCTAGTATCCAACCGGGGCGCGTAAATAATTCAGGGCTAGTAAGACGCTTCCACGGTAAATCATGCTTGAACTGCAGTGACAAATTATTATGACTTGTCTGTCCACGCCAACATGCCTCTAGCCTATGTCTTTTATTAAGCAGTTGCCACCAAATAGCACTATTATTATCTCTTGCTTGTAGTTCACGGTAAGTTTGCTCTAGCCATACAACTTCTCCATTATCTTCAATATCAGTCACATACAATGTACGGTACACCTTTTGCCAGTGCACATTATAGGTTATGACAATGCGGTGGATAGAACGACACGTCAGTGACAATGCTTGCACACTATCTACAGGTGCAATGCGTATAATATATTCCAGAATCTCGACTGGTAACGTGTCGAATAACGACATTATACAGGAAAGAAAAAAAAGGAAACGCAATGGAAAACAGTATCGTAATAGGAAACAATCTTGCATATGCATTAGCACCATTATGCTGGCATCATTGTAACAGTATCTTTATTATAATTAATCTATAAACATGAGTCAAATACGCAAAGCAATGCATTGCCATTCAAATAGAACCATTCAAAGATGCTCAGTGATTTCACACGCTTAACAACGATGCAATTGACTTGAGATTAATATGAACAATACGACCATGTCCATATCCATTGCTAAATACAAAGAAAAGATAGAACAGTCAGCTGGTGTATATAACAATGTAAAGGAGTGTAGTATCAATGACTTACAAGAGAGATGCAGCGGCAAGGGTGTAGGCACCCATATTGCTATACGCCACCCAGTCGCCGATATTTAGTTCAGGTAATAGAATGGCTCTATGCACTATATCCACGGCATCGCAGGTAGGACCCCACACTATCGACGTGTAGAAAGGCAGATGTTGATGTCGGTGTCATCGAGAACGAACTGACCACCTCGTCGTAGTATGTAGGGCCGTGGAATGACTCGATCAATGTATGGAATCTGAAAACTGCCATATCTTCCATCACCAATTGTGTCTGGCATTGTTAGCATGGGTTTCGTTGTTAGCTACACATGTATCTATTGACACTTTACAAATCAGTCATTGCTTACATGACATTTGCGGTGACCGATAACGTCGACTAATTGGTCGTTGAACACGTCTACCGATTACAGATACGGCGAGTGTGTAAGCACGTTCGACAAATAGTCTTCCAGGTTCGGCGATAATCCGAGTGCCTGAACCCAACGGGAAACACTCGTTTAACGCCTCGTTAATGGCATGCGCCAACTGGTTAAACGTGGCAACTTGCGGCTTAGAACGCCAAAGTGCCGTCAAATTCGCTAGACTCGTGAAACTACCGAAACTAGTTCGACGACTCGATGACCTCTGGGCATGACTCGATGTGGCGACACCATTCAACGTATGACTATCGGATGTGTCGGCGTATTCGAGGCCACCGCCAGGGAAACCACCACCAATATCTAGAATGTTAAACTTGAACCCCACCTTCTCACCGAGTATAAAACATTTCTTTGCCATATGAATGGCATCCGAATAAGCTTGTGGATTAGTGCAATTGCATCCAACGTGGAAACTGAACATATCAACCATTAAATTATGACAACTAGTGAACGATCAAATGAAGCGGGGAAACCTACCTAACGCCCACTACTTGTAAGCCTAAGTGACGTGCTAGTATGAACAATTGCGGCACTAGATGCAATGATGCTCCAAATTTCTTGCCCAATGGCAAACTACTATGTCGATCATCTACGCGAATACGTATGAGTAGACGTGCTGCCGGGTAGTACTTGCGTATCTTCCATAACTCGTCGGCATTGTCGAATGTCATGTGCGACACTCGGTTTTGTGCCGCGTAGCGTAGATGCGACACGGGCTTACAAGTATTTGCGTAAATAATTTGATCGCGAGATATTGCGCATAGTTTGAGTACACTTTCCAGTTCCCGCTACATTTCAAATGTTACTAATGTTACAACGTATCATCAACATTATAATTGATAATATACTCACCTTGCTTGCACAATCGAAGCCTACACCCATGCTTGCCAGCACTTTTAGTAGAACCGGGTCAGGATTGCATTTCACCGCTGTGTGCAGCATAGTATTAGCATGGCAGTGAGTGTGCTAGTGAAACAGAAATACTTACCGTAAAATGGATCCACTCGCGGCAATAGTCTGATCCATTCCCGATATTGTCGACGTACTTCATCCATGTCGGCGATATAGAACGCGTCGTCATTAAATACGTCGAGATTGGTGTGCCTAAGGAGGTTCGCGAGGTCACTATCGGATGCGTCGTTGTTTAACGCAGGCTGCCATGATGATGACGATTCAATTCGCTTGATAGTCTTCATCATGGCTTCCATGATTTGTTGACGTGAATTATGCTGCATAATACACGCTTTGAATCCTTCGAACGCAGTCCGGCTGAGTTCGGGATACGATGGTAACTGCGAGATATGTACAGCTATAGTCGAGGAGGCACGACGTGTCGTTGGCAATTGCTTGCCTGTCACCTGTTTTCTCGTCGATACAACTCGCTTGTCGACTACCTCATCTTCTGACATGGATGAATGATTAATTCGATCAATTTCCTCGCCAGAATTGCTTGTTTCCTTGTCACACCGCGATACCGTGTCATCGTTCGATGCTTGCACTAATTCCGACCTATTTGTCGAGTAGCTAATTACATTGGATTCTACCATTGGATAGCATCCCATACTAAAATCGATATTCACACTATTCTTGTCAATTATTTTGCGCTCTTTCATATTTACAAGAAAGCTGAGTTCCTTGCTATTATTGTCGTAATTGTTACTGTCGACCATGTTGCGAATCGACACAATGATCCAGCTATTTTGTATGCTATACTGTTCTACACAGTATTGGAAATAGACGAGCTGCAATGATATTGCGTTAATGCTGGATGGTATGACACTAGAGATTAATGATAACTAATGAGACTAGCTCAACGAATGCTTATGAGATGGAGTGTGACTATTTTGCTGGAATATAATTCAAATGGAATACGAGGACATGAGCAATATTATACATTGGCAAATAAACGATACAACCTATAAATACACTACAGTCAATGGACATGTCAACGCACTGACAAGTAAGTTTATTATCCTTAGTACCGTTGTATAGAGTTGATCGTCATGTTTCTTCTTCCCTCATCATCATCATCATCATCATCATCATCATCATGTATGGATGAAATAACCATGTACATCGAGTCTACATTGCTGAGCATATCATTGATTGGATTTGCACCGGTCAACACTGCTTGACAGTAAATGATTCCTTCAATGATACTAATAAATAATAAATAAAAATAAAACTCTCGTTAATCATTGAACATCCTTGTGGCAAATTGTCGACGATCCCTCGCTTTGATAGCGAGAAGGATAGTGTCATATTGAACGAGTAGTCACTTGAAACAACGTACATATCATCATCATCATCATCATCATCACCGAGCTTTCCGGTATTTTCGCCATACTTTTATTCTTATGCCATTAAACGAATAATGATCAAGTGTCTTCTACCGAGAGTACACTATGATTTACTAGGTAATATGAATAACAACTAGCCATGTTATTACTGATATTCATGTAAATAAATATCATCTACATCATTGTAATATAAATAATAGTAAAAGCGCAACTGGGGTAGTGTTTTATTTTTAAAGGCTATATTATATATATATGTAAATATAAATACATCATAATGACAAACAGAAGAATGAACTTAGGAAGAAAGTGAAAGGTAAGAATGGAAATAAAAGGAATAAATATGTTAACAGGCATATGGTGGATCCATACGAGCTTCGTCTATTTGTCGCAACCAGCGTGCGTAATCAGTAAAGACACGATCCCATGCACCTAGTCCACTGGCTGGACGTCTATACGGGACGATGCCTACATGATGAGAGTCGGCTACATTTACAGTCTCCCAATGACCGGAGCCAGGTAGCGGTGGATTTGATGTCTCGCTGTCCATGGCACTAGTGTAGTCGGGAAGTTCATCATGGAAACAATTCATTTGGCTATAGAAGAGGAAGAAGAGTACAGATTAGTTCAATGAATAAACATGTACGCCTCTAGTATAAGCAATCAACTTACCAGCAGCATTTTGGATGATATTGCGAGGGAAGGGGTACCACACCATCACCCTTTAACCAGTCGCTGGTTGGCTGACACTGCTTGCACCGACCCAGCGACTGGCCTTGACTCTTTGGATTCTCGACGGCCTTTCGTGTTTCACTTCTCACAATCAACTGGCCTAAGCTAAGAATGAGGGATGGCATGTCCTTCGTCCAACGTATACTGCCGCTACCGCTGCTACTTTGATCATTTAAACTGGTCGTATAGCTGCGATACCAAGTACGACAATGTGGTTGCCATTTGGCATTAAAGTCGGCGCATGTTTTAGGCATGGCATCGACCGGTAGATTATCCGCGCTGTGAAAGCATGGACTACGCACCATGTAGCGACAAAGCATACCGAAACGTGATACTAACGTGTAGATGTACTCGCAAATGTACACGAGCCAAACAAGCATCCACACGAAGAGGTAACCGTCAAAGTCGGTCGATTCTAAGGGGGCCATGATCGTTTGATGCGGGTACTTGATACGAAAGCCCCAGTGGTCAAGGTTAAAGTCGTACACCCAGTGACAGCCAAAGTACTCGTAGAGATGCGTGAATTGGACTAGCCACCAGCCACCCGAGCACTTTCGAATTGAGCCGGGCACCTCGTTTTCAATGGCGCCCATCCAATGAACGAACGGTGTTCCATGTAAGGGGGAACACAACGTGGTGAGTGACACCATCATATCGGGAGATATATCATGGCCTGGGAAGTGGCCATCCGACAATAGCTTTTGTAAAGTTAACAGCGTATTGCCTCCTAGTGAATGTCCAATGAAGTGAAGTGGCTGATGTACAGACCATTCAGGATAAATACCTGTCACACACGCACATATACATAAAAGAGAAAAGAGGGTAAATAAAACTGCAAAAGAAAAGCATTCTTTGTACGCACACACACACACACACATATACTTACCATGATAAACACGTCCAAATCGGGCATGTCCATGTTCACGAGCATGTTCTTCACCATAATCCACTAATAATAGTAGTAGTAGTACACAATTACGAGGGTCAATGTTAGCATTATTCTATCTATTTATATATATCTATATGCATACGTACCAACACCGCCTTTCAGCTGGTAGAATATCTCGCATGCTCTATCGTGAAGTGACGACGTGCAGCCCGGTTTCACAAATAGCACTCGACGTGGTGTGTGCATTTCTTGGGTGAGCAGTGACGCATCGGTCCCGTTGCACAACCATGACTGCGACTCTTGTAGATCTTTGGCAAATAATTCTTCTAACGGTCCCCAATAGCCAGGAAGACCAGCACTTAGGAAACCGTCTACCACTACTACCGGTGGCAGTTCATTTGTAGCATTCGCATCAATGGATTTGTTACAATGATGCCGATCATTATCGGTACTAATCGATGTACCGCGCACTCTCGAGGGCAATTGCTCCGAGTCAACATGGTTATTCATAGTTCCGGGAACATTATCCCATGTGAACTCAAGACACGGCTCATGCTCATTTTGATTGCTCTCTACGGCACTTAGCATAATTGAACGCGACTCGCATGTCTTTGTCATTGATGGAACGCACTCGGTAATCGAGGAAGACATGATGGACACATAAAAGAGTAAAAGCAAGTGAAGCACTAAGTGGAGTAATAAATATAATTAATTGTTGATGATGGTCGTGGTGTAGATGCTAATAGTTTGTGAAATAGTCATCAATGCTCAATGAGATAGTAGTGGAAGAAGAAGAAATCAATGAAAGAAGGAAAGTGAGAGAGTGAGAGAGAACATGAAAGCAAGTAAAGTATATCAATACGAGTGGAAAATGGAACGGGTAATGGCGCATTATGTATTGGTTTAAATAGGAATAGCACAGACGAGGAGGGAGAGAGGGAGAGAGAATGGGCAACCTGTATAGCGTTGCTAACCTTTCAACAGCAACAACAATGACCACAACCATATCTGCTGCATTAACAGCGGCAACAATAATCATGACAAGGGGCACACACACAATGCATACATGCACACATGATGGAATGAATGAGAATGAGTGAGCCACTTTGACGGCAATCAGCATCACGAGCTTTTTTGTGCATGTCACCATTATCTTCTATAGTTGTTCTTGCCTCACCCAAAAACGTATATACACCATCGTGAATTGCTACGCTGTTTCAGTTAATTAGCGTTTCCATTGGATTTATCTATTTTACTTACAAACGACCGTAGCGGTAAATATCACTTGATAGATAAGTACTTTGGATTACACTCACGTTATCATAATTATTCTGAATATTACTATTACTACTAGAGTAATAGGCCTTGAAGCGACAACTAGCTAGAATGGTAGTGGGACTGTACTGCGCTGCTGCATTACGAGCTCATGGATGCAGCCTTAGTGCAGCTCGTTCATCATTGACTAGTTTTTTTCAGTAGAATTCATTGGGCCAAAAAGAGAAGACCCATGCATGATAATCCACATACGATATATCATCGTTAACAGTATCATCAATGTTGTTTGTTGCTCAATGTTATAGATCAAGGCCAGCGATGTATATCTGCTGTGAATAATAAACGCGTTTATTACACGATGTTCTTAATCATGATCATAACCTTCATGACTTTCTCCTTTTCCCCTTCCTCTCGGAAATGTTTAAAACATATACGTTACGCTTGTCTCCTTGTGTTCTCCTATCGCTGACCACCACACGTGATAATTCACAGTGTAATTCGAGGAAAAGGAAATCGCGAATAAAATTCCAGAAGGTGTATAAGGAATAATATGATAGATTTAACGAACATCAATCATATACCACGTAGATACGACCGGTGGGGATATGCACGTTTCTCTTTTTTTACACTAGTCGTCATACACGAGACAACAGTAAGCAGCAACAAACATTTTTGCATTCACAACCACACACGCGCACATAGCCAACCACACACAACCACACAAACAGCCAAGGAACAATGAACTAATATGTCACAAAAGAATGCACGTCCGAATTAAAACGGTAATGAGACAACCGGCTGCCGGACAATTGATGTTGACTACCGGTATGGAGTTGCATATCGCCTGCAGCACCATTTCATACAAAGCCCAGTTAATTATAGCAATCCACACGTGTGTACATGTACGTATGTATGTATGTAGACAGGTAATGCCAGTAAACACTACTTGTTTATTCTCTAATGCTCATTCGCTTGTGCCACTCGTTATGATAATCGGGACAGGGGCAACAATTAACCAATAATGAATGATAAAGCTACAAAATGTCGCAGAATAACAATAAATAATAGTCGTCATTTGGTAGTAGTAGCAGTAGTAGGCATCGCCTTATTTGAACTAGTATGCAGTTGTTCATTGATTGAATGACATGGAATGCAGTAACGCTGTACTCTCGCGTTACACACGCAACATTTCTATACAATTGCGGTTTAATGAACGATATCAATAAACCATTGCCATTAACAATGTCTATTAATAATACAAAATGTCATATGATACTTGACGGTTTTATTCATTTATTAATGGAACAACGACAATCACAACAGCAATAATAGCAACAACAATAGCAGCAATAATAAGGGTTCTTTGTTCATTCCTTCCATTCTAGACCGCCTCTTGTATATGTATGCATAAGTATGCGTCATTGTGTTGTATAGACTACCATTGGATGCAAGGTATAGGTAGGCTTTTTCTACCTTCGTTCTCGCATGCTTTATCATTGTTTCGTTTTTTTTCTTTGAATGGATTAAACGTCACGAGTACCACGAATGGATAGTCCGGCCGCTTCATAGATCATATCCATGGTATGCATATTGTTCACCGTGTCCTCGTGAGTCACTATCATCTCGGTGGTATCTCCACGACACAATGCTAGGAAATGACGTAGCATGAACGTGTAGGTCATGCTACCATCACCGTAATGCTTCTCTGTACGCTCCACCTTGTTATCGCTGTCGGCCGTCTCAATTGAATCGAATGCCAGAAGCTTGGTAGTATAAAGTTCTTAATGACCATCTCTTTCTTAGTTCCGCGTACCTTGAGTGTCGTTATAAAATCGAACCACTTTGCTTGCAACGATGCCGTGCCATCAGCGGTAATGCCCCCCGCAAACTTCAATTTCGTATACATCGTGTGGTCCACCTCAGGTGACGTCAATAGCGCGGTGGCTTCCACAGATTCAGGTACGCCGGCGTTCGCCATCAATCGTGTCGCATGCAACATATACGAGCCTATGTCCATGCATGCGCCACCGGCCAGTGCATAGTTGTAGCGGATGTCGTCGCTCGAGAATATATTTGGTGCAATGGCTCGGCACTCGATGTGCTTCACGTCACCAAGCTCGCCGCTCTTTAGGATTTCGACGGCTCTATGAATAGCCGGATGAAAACGATAATGGAAAGCTTCAAGTAGTACGACACCCTTTGCACTGGCTTCAGCCACCAACTCTCTAGCTTGAGCGGCATTGGAAGCAAATGGTTTCTCGAGTAACACATGTTTACCCGCTACAAATAGTAGCAATATAAATGTTATTAGCTCGTTACTCTATTGATTGTATGTGTGTGTAGCACATTCTATAGTCACCTTTAATAGCCTTTAGTGTCCATTCATAGTGTAGGCCATTAGGTAGGGGATTATAGATGGCATCGATACCTTCGTCGGCAATCAATTCATCATACGAGGCGTGAACATGAGGAATACCATGCTTAGTAGCGAATTTCTAATAGCAAATGACAACAACATATACACATATACACGTATACATGTATATTCACGCACAGACAGTTAGTACACGACAATAATTGTGGATGAACTAGCATAGCAATCATATCCGGTTTACCTTTGCTCGGTTCATGTCACGTGCGGCAATGGATGATATAACTATGCCTGGAATAAGACGAGCGGGTAGGATGACTGCCATTGGTGCTATAGTTGCAGCGCCTAGAATACCAATACGTAGTGCATTCTTGTTCCAACACATTAGCTACCGGATAGCACTGATGGTTTTCCTCTCTCTCTCTCTCTCTCTCTCTCTCTCTCTCTCTCTGTTAATATCTTACAGGTTCTTTGGGTAATGCTGGACGTGGAAAGATTAATCGCCATATACGAGCGATGAAACCAGGAGATACGGTGCTATTGCTATTCGACTCGGACATGATGTTGATCACAAGTGGGTGATGTTAACGTGATAGTAATGAAGGTAACAATAGTAATGATGATGTTTTCGTATCGAGACAAGTACCATTGATATGTTCACGCGCCTAGTTTTATATCTGATAATTTCGACTTTTGGTTACTAAGCCGCCTTTTCTCTCCTTCTCTTTTTGTCTCTCTTTCTTTTCCTTTCTCTATCTAATGTGGACAGCATTGGTTATACATGTCTAACCACATGTAATTGACAATGTGAAAAAGCAATAATTTTGTGGCGAATTCCTAAATATAATAACGTACGCACTATGAATCATTAGTCTATTACGGTACTCATGTTCCTTCTTTTATACTGCACTAACGGTTATGCGTCAATAAATATTTTATTGGTATTTTTAGAATGACATAATAAAAGAATAATGACAATAATACACTTCTTAATAAGCAATCAGCTATGTATGTGGATATGATCCTTGATTGGTAATGTTATTACCATCAGTATTATTGCTACTAGAATGATCACCAGCAGTAGCAGAAGTAGCAGCAGTACTATTGCTACTGACAGATGTGCCATGTAAATCCCGGTTACTTTCCTTATGATAACTAATTTGTTGGGAATATGTATGCATCACTGAATCAGGTAGTACCTGACCGAGTTCCTCTACAGTTGTTGTCCAAAAGTCTAATAATAATAGTAATAATAATAATACGCGTTAATTAACGAGTAGTATAGCAAGCATGAATATGTCGCTCGACTTACATCAAATGCCATCATACGACCATGAGCGAATTGATTCTCGGCGACAGTACGTTCGGCAAATTCACGCGAGAATAAATCAGGATTACGACCATCCTCAACGTAACTGGAATAGTTTAGTAATAGTATCGCGTATATTAGCTATTGCATCTGTACTATAATTGTTGTCCTTTTCTTTACCGTACTACTTCCTCGGGTACTGCAATTTGTAGATTACTACCAAGTTCGGTGAGATCGCGATACTGCGTTACTAGTTCATTACTATTGAACAAGAATAATAATAAGCAACTATTATGTTTAGCACTAGTAGTAACATCCATCTATAATAGCATCATTGATACATACACTCGTTTCTGAAGTAAACCATCGGTACCCGTTTGAAAGTCATAAACGCCTAGACCTATCGTGAACAAACTATTAATGGTCTCGCCTAATCGTGATTCCAATTGCACGCGTAATTCCTCCTGTTGCTGTTGCCATTGTTCGTGTTCTGCTGCAGTGGTCGCCGGTTGTTCAGACATCTGCGACATGTTCAGTGTATCCAGGGTATAGTCGACGTTGTCAGTAGTGCGCGTATTCGTGTTAGTATTGGCAGTGGTCAAGTCGTCGGATGAACGAGTGGAATCCGACATGAATACACCATTAGATGAAGCCATACTTGATACACGTATGTATATGCGTATGAATCTCAACTAGATTACAGTACACGCAGAAACACTAGTTGACAATCACGTTAACAGGCTATTGCTTGTTAACAATCGTAATAGAACAAATAGTGTTGAGGTGTGTAAGGGGAAGAAAGAGAAAAAGGTTTAGTATCACTATTTATGTATAAATTGGTATATTGTACACGAATAATTTATTCTATTAGATGATAACAAGTAGTATACGTCTATCGTGTTCGATAGAGAAGTAAACGTGTACGCCAGTCATTGATAACATATTGACGTAATGGCTGGATGTTTCCTTGCTTATTGGGTACCAAGTCAGTAGGGAATAGCAAGTAATTTAACGCGCTTATCCATCGTTGTATACGAGCAGCTGACACATTCTTTGTTGAATGATCGATGGTTGCAGATGATGATTCTTTCGATATTCCTTCCAGTAGTAGCGGTGTTAACGTATTTGCTTTGCTGAGTGTTTTACGTATACTATCCGTGTAGCAATTGTAAAGTGGGGAGAGTCAATGGTAGATGCTAATGCAAATAATGTGCTCAAATCCCATTCCTTCGAGGATGTGATTGTAAATGATGCACGTCTAGGATGTGTCGATATGGCACGTTTGAATAGCGGTGTCAACATGGTCAAAGATTGAGCATTAATCTCGAGCATGAGTGATTTAAATGAGCTTGTCGTACTAGTACAATTGATAGGATTAGCGAGTGGTAATTGATGATTTGTATTTATGCTGGTTAATGTTGAAGTAGAAGTAGTCACTCCAGGAGATGCAGCCTAATAAACATTAGTATGATTGTAAGAAGTAATATACTTGTAATACATACTGATCTAGTAATTGAGTGATGATTACTTGTAGGCTGTGTTGATGTTAACAATAATTGCTCCTGCTGTAATGATGGTGACGATGGTTGTCTTCGCTTCTTAGGAATGGCAATAACTCGATGATTCATATTATGTGGTGCTGCTGCTGCTGTTGATGATGATGATGATGATGATGCTATTACAAGTGCATCTGCAACAGGTTCAATCAATTTGTTTGCCATTTTATTATTCAGACCATTAGAAATGATAGTGCTACTGTTTTGATTCTTATTTACATTGACCGTCATCTATGATGATCAGTTTATTAGCTGTAATAAGGCAAGATTGGTTAGTTAATAACCCACAGTATTTGAACTGGCCGGGGTAGATGTCGCTACAGACGAGTAATGAGCGATTAAATAGTTGACTAGTTTCTCGGGACTACCCTCATCACATTGCCAAACGCACAACTCGTGAACCATTGCTTTTACACGTAGATTACAATCATTAGATAAAATTAGCACAGGTTGCGATGTAGATTGAGCTGCAAAGTATCTTGTACCAATATTAGTTCATATTATCTCTATGTATGTATGTATGTATGTATGTATACTTACTGAGCACAGTCTAATATCGTGTCATCATTCACCTAATCATGAAATAGCAATGATATCCATTAATTAATGCATCACATATTATTACTACTAGTATTATTAGTTACCGTATGTTTCCGTAAATGTTCAGTAATCTTTTGACCACGTAGTCCAGGATCACCTCGATGAAGTGTATCGTGAATAAAATGAATAGCTTGATTACACGAGTCCTAATATGTTCTTGTCGCTATTCATAATAGTATTAGTATTAGTATTAGTATAGGAAGAAGAAGGAGAAAGCGTTTATCAATTTACTATTCATTACCTTGAGCGAGTCTAATTCCTGTGCCACGATCCATGGCACGATTAATCGTATAGACACAGCACGCACCCTTTCCAATAGTTCTTTTATATAGCAAAGATGCGATATAAGTACATTAGTGTCTACTACAATATATGCCTTGGCTATAAGTCATTCGAATTAGTATCATCGTAGTATATATGGATATGCACATATTAATGCTAATCATCCAATTACCTAAGAATTGAGTTGAACTAGACAATGTATTAGATACTGATTCACGATCTAATGATGGTATATACAAAGTATTTGTACTAGCGTCTTCTTGATCCATAGCCATGATATTTATATTGTCAATAGGATCTGCCGTATTATATACATCATTTGTAGTTATAGGTTTGCCATCTAGTCGGAATACTTTGTTATTAGTAGATGATGATGATGATGATGATAATGGTCGACTTGTAGTTATTTGATCATTCCTCAATGTTGAAATATTAGTATGTTTCGAATGGGACGACGTAGAACTGGCCCAAATGGATGTCTGTGAACCTTTCAATAATCATTCCTTAGTACTAGTAGGATGATGCCTGTTTACCGCTTATATAAAAATAAATGTTGACTTACTGTGTAATGATTTGGTCGTTGATGTCGAACCACTTCGTAGTTCTTGCACCATTGTATCGATACGTGCCAGTTCAGCAGGATCGATGACATCAACGTCCATCCAGTCAATGTTATCCTCGATAGCATCCTCATGATGCAACAGTGAATACTCCATACTTTGTTCCATGGAATATTCAGTTTCTGCCACTGGAACACTTATTGGAGTTGTGCATGTTTCGTTTAATTTAACAGTCGCTAACGAATGAGGTAAGGCTGCTTTAGTAGTATTCGATGGAGTTGACGTACTACTACTACTACTATTATTAGCAGCTGAGGATAAACGGAATGTACTTCCTATCGGAATAGTACGCGTAGTTCCAAGCTTTTGTGTATTTCTACTACTACTACTATTATTACTCTTAGATGCCCATATGGAATTAGATGAAGCCATTGGCTAGAAGAAATAAAAAGAAAAAGCAAATAATCGTGACGACTACTTGAATATTGAAGCAAGAATAGAAATCTCGGTAATAAGAAAAAAGAAAGAAGGAAAAGAAAAGTGTATTACCAAGCATCCATACAAATTAAATGGAAATATCCCGACAGAATGACCGGATAAGCAGATAGCAATTACACTTTACTATGAACTGATATGATACAATGTGTTTCTTTTCTGTTCAATAACAAATAGACTTTAATAAAGTAAGAAAAGGAAGTAGTAGTGATAGTAGTAGTCATAACTATAACGCTAATAGAAATACAATAATGAATAATAGTGATGATGTAATGCCGAGTAACTGATGATGATAAATTATAAAGATAATGCCAATGATGCTGATGCTAGTTGAATTGATGTTGAATTAGCCACTCACGTACTTGCAGCAGCAGTGGTTGTACTCTCATTCAACACATTCGATCTACTCGAATCGGATAGAGTGTCATTGTTGCTCAGTGTATTCGTGGTAGATACAGTGTACTCTGTTGAGTTGTGTTCATTTTGACGGGAAATAGAGTGTGCACCATTATCATTATCATCATTTGTGTGTAATGAGTTAAGATTCGATGTCGATGGTTGTGGCGTGGTAGTAATGTGTGATAGAGCGAGTGCTACAGCATCTTCATATTCACGAATAGCCTCACTATGTGGTGGTGGCACTCGTTTCGCTTGATCATAGGTGGGTGGTGGACGTATGGGCAAGGTAGAAGCAAGTAGCTCGTCTTCCTCCTCGTCTCCTTCCTGGTGTCGATTCGTGTCTATTGTCGTGCTGCCTCCGACATGAGACGTATCTCCAATCGATGGTGTAGTTCATCGTGCTGCGACGCGCTCGCTCCTCCCATATATTGGCCTGTTTCCTCGCTCGTCGAAGTCGTAGAATGTATAACTAATGATGTGTATGGCTGTTTAGTTCATAGGACTAGTTATAATGCATAAACTACTTACCAGTAGAAATGCCAATACAAAGACAATTAGGATAGGAACGGGTAGGAAATACGAGTGGAATCCTTGGGCTGAAATGCAAAGCACGATTAAAGCCAGTATTGGCAGTATAAGTAGACGACGTAATTGAACCACTCGTATTTGCATACGTTGCATTTCTGTGGTGTATGGATTCTCGTTGGCATAGAGGAAGCCGTCTAGTTGGTCCACCTCCCTAGTCTGATTCCTACGAAGTGACATGGTCGAGACACGCGCTAATCCCCGTTGAATCCGATTATTCGATGAAATACGACGTAGAGAGGCTAATCGTGCTCGGAGAGGCGGTGCACTTGGACGTAGATTATCCGGTGGAGGCTGACCAGGATCAGGATATGGATTATAAGGTGCACGCAACGTATACGGCTGAGATAAGAGTAGATGAGAGGATGAGTTATTTTCATTGAGTGTGCCAGCTTCAAGTGAATAATTAGCATCATGAGAGGGTCTCATGCTAGGTGATGATGCGGAATGAAAATCGTTTGCATTGATTACATCATTACCACTACTGCTACTATTATTATTGCTATCATCATTTCCTACAATAATTGTAATATGTTGCCGATCATTATTGTTATTGCTGTTACTAGAACTGGTTATAGTAGTAGCGGTATTGGCAATTACATCATGATTAGTAGATTGAGACAATGGATTGACCGAGTTGATGGAATCATCATGTGTGAAATGGCTATGGTGGTTAATGCGTTAGATGAATTGATATGATCGTGATAAGCGGAAGCATTGCCATTCGATGATGTCAACGATACTGATTCGGAGGGTACGGCATTAACAATGGCATTGGTATTGCTGCTGACTGCCGTATCTCGAAGTACTTGTGTGTAGGATGGCAGCAAAGGTGGTCGTTGTGGCATATTGTCAGTGGATACGACATTGATGCCACTATGATGATTATCACGGCTACTATTATTGCCGACACGAATAGGTTCTTCCGCCTGCGGTAGTGACTCCGAATCGTGTTGTTCAACTATAGAACCATTAGTAGTGGTAGACATTGCAGTCTATTGCTACTGACACAGCTATGATAGAGAAAAGTGTGGTTAATCCGTATGTATGCTAAACTAGGGGAAAGAGAGAGAGTATATGCAATAAATTGAGTCGTGTTGGTGCGTGTATGTATATGGATACTAATATGTTATACAAGTAATACACTAAGCGACGGAGTAATGATGCTTGAAACACCAAAGTAACAAAAGTAGTCAACGCGTGCTGTTGCAAACTACTAGTGAAAACAAGATGGAAAGAGGTGAGGGGTCAGTAGAAGCAGAAGAAAGTGGAAGTAGAAGCAGAAGAGGTAGAAGTAGAAGAAGCAGTGGTTGAGTACAGCCAAGCATGTAAATAAACTGGCAATCGTTCATATTATTGTTATTGTTATTTCCATGTAAATACGATCATTGTAATTCAAGGCAAAAATGCCATTGTAGTACTACTATCATTATCAATTAAGCAGCTACCCTGTATTGTAATTCCTGTTATTGTAACCGGTTATGTATATCGTATGCCATAAAATATCTCTATGACTACAATAGATGCATATACATGTTAGTTAATCGATCGAAACTATGAGCAAGTTATGCATTAGCAGTAGTAGGAGTAGCAATAGCAAGAGTAGCAATAGCAGCAGTAGCAGTGGTAATAACACTTTGTAGTAACATCATACAATGAAGATCATTTCCATGATGGGTAAACGTGACATGCACTTTCTTATCGCCACATAGTTCACCATGAATGTGCCAAGTTTTCCTATAATGACTGCCTATATCTTCTGGATTGGCAATCTTATTACCTTACTAGTCGTGGCATATATGAATATCAACATGTAGAATTGAGCATATTATTCTATTGTAAATAACACGTCAAGTCATGTAAAGCAATTGTAACGTCTATCAAATGATAATCTACAATTACTAGAGTCTATAGCAATGGCTGCAAGTTGATGCACGTCAAGAAAATAGACCAGAAATATTCTAGATGCTTTGTTAATTAGGCAAAGAAAACGACAACAACGATATCGCCTATGCTTATCGCCTATGATCCTTGCATTCATTGTTGTGAATGATATGCTTCTTAGAATGAATGAAAAGGAAAGAAGAAAGAAGAAAGAAAGACGGGTCTCTTATATAAATATACTGTACAATTCTGTAACAGTGACATGCATTCTACTGTCATTAAGAACAAGAAAGAAAAGAATACACACGATATAGTGGAAACCTGAATATCCTTGTCTTATTTATCGTCATGATCATTTCATACAAGTAAGCTTGATATATATATATAATTGTCTTCTATTAGTCGACCATTAATGAACGAAACAATTAATTAAGCGTATGTGTACACAAGTGTGAGGCGTGCCATCTATCTCGCTATTTTTAATTTCCTTGTACCGGTCAAGTGCATCAAATTGGTTTTTTTTCCTTCTGTACCAATTCACCGCTCAAGTGTGGGTCTGCATACCATTCTTGTTCGTCTCCCTATCCTCTCTACCTCTCTACCTTTCTATTAATTGCTTGTCACTCTCTTTCCTGCTTTCCTTCTTTTTTTCCTATACACTGTCGAATGTCTAATTTATGCATCCTTTCCTGGTATTCTAGTCGTGTTTCGTGTATCTTAATACTTAGTATTGCATTTGAACCATCTCTCGTTTGTTGAAACCTTATTACTTAGCATGTATTCACGAACGAAACCAGTTGGCGCTCAATCGTCCTCGTCGGAGTATCATCGATATAATACGAATGATTATACTACGCGTCAGGAGGAGCAAACGCAGGCGTGGCTCTCTCCTGCATCTCATCATACGTCTCGTCAGGTAGCAACGACAACGATAGCAACGGCAGATACACGTATCGAGACTTGGCCTAATGGTGACGAGTCAGGTGCAGAGGACAGTTTCGTCGCTGCCTCCTATACCTCCTCGGTACGTGATAGTGTCGGTGAGGCGGATGCTCTGTTGCAGTCGATACCGCATCGGATATTGACATTTCACTAAGTTTCGGGCATAATAGCAGCTATAACACTGATAGCTTTAATATTGGCAACTACAGCGTGGTCGATAACAATTACACGGTTAATAGTCGTGGTTCCTTTGGGCAGTTGCTCAAATCGGATGCGCCCTCAACCATCGCCCTGAGTAGGGAGAGTAGTGTGGAGACATTACGTGGCATTATCGCTAATAAAGAGCACGAAGCGTGTGACACGCCTGATCACTGGTCATCCTCGCCAGTCCTGTTCATCATCATCATCATCTCAAGCAGTCCACCCTGCGCGATTGTAATGATCAGGATAGTCATGGCACGCCGCCTATTCCATCACAGATGCCGCTAGTTCACGTGGTGCCTCATCCGGGAGTGTCGGGTTCACATCGCCATTGGAGAAGACGCGTGCTGCTGGCTTAGCGACCTCCTCTACTCCTTGGTCGCCATCTACCGCGTCTACCGCCGGACTTTTTACACCGCACAATCCACGAGGCCTAGTCAGCATCACATGAATGGTAGTCAGTACAGTCCCACTAATTCTCATCAGTATCACTCGCCCATTGTGGCTGCCTCCTATAAACTACCGAGTCTAATTCAACTAATCATCATAGTCATAATTATTCTAAGCAACAGTTACAAAATAGCAGCACTCAATCGGCGGTACCAGTTTCTAGCGGAAAAAGCAATCATCATGGTTCCGTTAAGTCACGTTCATTGTCGCGTACCATTAGACGTCAGATATAGTTATGGCCATGAATGGTACACAAGCGACAACTTATCAGAATACACGTTCACCTCCCCTAGATGCACAACCTAGTTCATTCAACTACAAAATGACAAATGATCATCATCAGCATCCACAATCACAGAAGGCAATAGACTCCATCGCTGTTGAGTATGCGACTATGTATTCAGCACCATCAGATCAGCTTCATGGTCAGCAGATAGTTTACATGATGCACGATCAATGTCGACGTATCACGGAGAGGAACAACCCTTAAATCGTGGTAATTTACATACTGAAGCACGTGTGGAGCGTGCAACATCACCGACACCATCACCAAAGAGCTGGCACGCTCACGAGTATAGTCGCGACGATTACAACGCGGTAGAGATGACGACACCGCATACACCGCGTCATATGGAATTCAACGAGTCGAACAATCCTCGAGCTAGTCGTCGACTTACGCAAATGTTCCAGTATGCCGTTGGCGATGAGATGCGCGCCAAACGCATGAGTCTTGCCGCACAAATGCGGCCAACACGGTAATACGCGATGGTAAGGGCAGGTATCGTCCTTTGTTCATGGCCTCCATTATCGCCATTCAGATTGTTATACTTCTCGTTGAAATGGCCGTAAACTACCAGTTGACCGGTTCCTTCATTCAAACGGGCAATGCGTTCAACTATCTAATCGGACCGGGATCACTCGCTTGGATTAGGAGTGGCGCACGATTCACGGCGTGTATGCGTTCAACTACACTTGATAAGCGTCTATCCTGTTGCCCGGTATGTCGGAAGCCATGTCGTTAAGTGACATTTGTGGTTTCGGCGGCTTCCCCTCCGGCACACCCGACCAATGGTATCGATTGATTATACCCATATTCTTACACGGCGGTCTTTTACATCTCCTATTCAACGGTGTATTCCAATGGCGTACGGGTATGCAGATGGAACGTGAATGGGGTGCAATACGTCTAGCGCCTATATATCTTTTAGGCGGTATCGGTGGATTTCTACTAGGTGCTGTGGTGGCACCCGTGCAAATGATCTCGCTAGGTGCATCCGGTAGTGTATTCGCTCTACTCGCCGCCAGCATGATCGATCTACTACAACATTGGAATGAGACAGCGGGTCGTGGTCGTCAAATGGCCGAACTAGTGGTGATTATCGTATTGTCATTTGTCATCGGTCTACTGCCCGGTATCGATAATTTCGCTCATATCGGTGGCTTTCTATTCGGTATATTCACCTCGCTCGTGTTCCTTCCCCCGACTGCTGGTCGATTTTGGAAGGTCAGTCGATGGATCGGTGGTGCCATAGTCATCACGCTCTACGTCGTATTGTTCGTTGTATTCTACACTGAAGCGGATCCTCAGAGCACCTGTCCTTGGTGCAAGTATTTAAGTTGTCTCCCCATCAATGGTTGGTGCGACGCATTCGATAATAATAATAATAATCCGTCGAGATCGTCTATGTAATAGCATTTTCATGTGAATCATTCAATGTTCACCTCCTAATAATATTATTAATTATAAATCTATTTTTATTATCCCTATCTATGTATATTAGCTTACATCTAGCACATAGCAATGTAATATGAAATAAGTGCTAAAATGAACATGATAATAGTGGAATAAATTTGCGATTATCTCATGCATGAATGTAATCAATCAATCAATCAATAAATTAATAAATAATATACAATGTTAACGATGGAATACACTAGGGTGATGCATCCGATTGTTGTTCAAATGATAACGCATTCCGTGCTAATGTTGTCGCTGTGCCATCAGATACATCGACATCATGCGTAAATGGTTGCACTTGATCGGTCTGTTCCTCCATGATGGTATGCTCTACTGATTCATCGTGTGCCTGCTTCATTAACGCTTCCAACGCAGCTAGATTGTCTAGTTTTTCTAAATTATGACTATTCTCCTCGTTATTATCGAGCATCAATGTATCCAAAGAAGGC
This sequence comes from Syncephalis plumigaleata, assembly GCA_025201365.1. Taxonomy (NCBI): domain Eukaryota; kingdom Fungi; phylum Zoopagomycota; class Zoopagomycetes; order Zoopagales; family Piptocephalidaceae; genus Syncephalis; species Syncephalis plumigaleata. The sequence goes on along the minus strand of JAIXMF010000007.1, from coordinate 867,229 downwards.
GTGGACGCATCCTTGTTTGCACTTGCAATTCCTTCCGTAGTGGGAGTAAGTGAAATACTCATAGAATCGAGTACATCCTGTAATAAACGATGCTGTGTATATATATATACTAATCAATATGATGATCATAATTGACAGTGGCAATAACTACTAACCTGTAATGCCATGGCGGCATGTTGATCATTCTCAAGTAGATGTCTACCATAAGGAATGGACATTAGGTATGCCTTTATCTTTCTCTCCTCCATCTAATATCGTTAACATTGTTATCGTCACCACATGTAATCTATTAGAAAGTAGAATGTATATACACACATACCTCGATGATGTCAAGTCTACTTTGTATTCGAGCCTCCATCAATTCAAGGGTTCGTAGTTCGTTATCAAGTTTCTGTAATGCCTCATCGTGTTTACTGGTCAATAAATGTCCCGAGTCTACGTTTTCGTTGGACTATTAGTGAAATGTACACATCACAAATGCCTACTTATTCATAAGCCATTATCCAATCTACATACCTGACTTTTTACTTGATTCCTGTGGTAATGCTCGACTAGTCCATTTATTCGTACGTTGTAATAATCCGGTTTTGTCGTAAATAGATCCTATAGAAATGGGTTTCTGAGTGTCGTTTGATGTTATTGCACGACTATCCGGAATAACCACACGTCGTTTATACATTGGTTTCGTGGCCAATGGTATTACATCAGGGGTGTAATCCTCCGTGTCGTCTACATGATCAGTATCATCATGATCTCTCTCATTATCTGAACGATCCACCACTGGATTACTAGTGTCGTCTTGATCTTCATGCGTATCCTCTGCAACAATATCGAATGTAGCAATGTTCTCCAAAAAATGCTGTGATACTGTAGTGCTTGGTGTAGGCTGATGCTGAGGAGTCTGTACACCTGTTGGCAGCATTAAACCGTACATATCCGTGGTAGTAGTCATTGATGCAGGTGGTGTAATATCGTTTAATTCAGCTTGTTCAGTATTCGTAAAAGTTATCAACTGATTATTCGTCAATATATCCACGTTAGGTTTACCGGCAGCAGATAAACGTCTCTTATTGTTACCATTATTGCTGTCATTATCAGAGATGGTTGCTATATCATGCGTTGACCGACTACTATCTACTTCGTCTTCATTATCACTTTCCTCATCGCTGGCCAGTATCGGTCCAGTTGGTAATTCCTCGTCAGACGACACTAGTTCCAGTAATTCCAGAATAGTTTCTCGTGCCTGAGCACGCAAGTCGTGTGAGGTCTCTCGCACCATACTAACGAGTGGTACACGCTAATCTATACTAGTTGATTACGTCAACTGGTTGTTGCTCTACAAATAATAGCAAGTAAAGGAAGAAAAAGTTCTGTTGGTATTTGTAGATAGTGTGAAAACAGCAAGTATGGGATTTAAAAAAAAAAAGGGTTGACCGAATATCACTTTTTGTTTACTAATTGAATCATCTTTTTTCGAATCATCATCATCTCTCTAATTACGATGGCATTAATACCGAAGCATCAATCATTTCTACGGCTTCTTAATCACTACTCAGTTTACAATGGTGGTGGTGATTTTAGCCGAGGGTCTGGCAATCCAACACCATGTCCAATATGTAGAGCTACATCAGCAAGTCTGGACTGGAATCCTTAATTGCTTATCATCAAGCAGTTCACAAAGCGTCAATTTCAAGCAATTAAGAGGGTGACTGCTAATTCTAACTATTTACTATTGATATATAAGCTGGCTAATGGATGTTATGTATTGATTGCTCCATGATATATTTATGATAGATTACAGCTGATATACGCACACACATATATGTTGCTACATCATCGACTATATTGTTGGTCGCTTTTCTTTCTCGATACTACTCGTTTCATTATACATTCGTTAACCATGAATTTTACCGGTAAAGAGCGTAAAAAGTTGATTAGCGTATGGGTAGATATTAAGAATAGGAAGCCTGCAACAAAGCGTAATCAAACTGATCGCCGTCAATATCATCATCGTCGTCCTCGTCGACGAGGTAAACGTAACAAATCGTGTCCTCCGCAAGATACACGAGAATTGGCTGCTGTTATCTTGGATGCTAATAAGAATGAAGTTGCAACATCACAGTCGTCTGATTGCGTTGCTGTAATAGTAACCGAGAGTACAACACTTTCCAGTAATGACAATCAATTTCATTCAAATTATTTGGCCATCGCACCGAATGTGAACATAGCAGAGATGTCAATATGTCAGCACTGCCATTATATACGAATGGTCCATGTCTAACTAACAACATCGATACACCTTCCCCACAACCAGTTACGGTAATAGTAGCATCAACGACCTCCCCTCCCTGTTCTAGCATGTCCCTCAATGATTTGTTTGATATATATCGAGCCAAAGGATTCATTAGAACGATACTGCTATTGTTTGTCATCATAACTAGATGGATGTTAAGCACTCGTCTGAGTCGGTGGATAACAAATCTAATCAAAGCATTCTTCAATATATCACTTTATTGTTTGGAGGTATACTGTCGCTGGTTGATAGATCTATGGTTCGGTACACTTGGAGTAGTTATATACGAAGTATACGTAATAGGATTAAGCAATGGTAATGCTACTAATGCAATAACGACAAATGGAATAATGTACTCGCGCCGCGGCGTGTGTGTGCAATCAAACGCTGACTACATTAAGGTAATCGACATCTTGAATGGTGCTGATGCTACATTAGCTTCTGATGTTGCTTGATGATACGACGACGTGTCATTTCGTTTATCGAGTGTAGCTAGCTTTTTTATAGTAATTCCCCATCATTGTGTTAAACATGTCAATAAATCTGCACAGTGATGCTGTTGTTATTGTTTTATCATTTCTTTGTTACCTGATTAGCAGCGGTAGCATTTGCCATATCCATCGTGCCATCATTGCTCGTATTAGCAGCTATTTCACTGGGTGTTCTCATCGAATAAACCTCCTGGCTAAATCCATTCGAAATTATTGATGATGATGTGCTTGATGGTGTTAAATCCATTTGACCGTCGAATTCACCCGATGTCAGCAACTGATTGAAACTCATAGGATTAAAGAAACGCTTGTAGTGCTCTGCCATTCCAACACGATTCACTTGAAGATCACGTATACGAGTAGTCGATTTGTTTTTACTAAATAGAAATCCCCATTCTATTAGTAGTTTCTTTATTCGTTGACCCGTATTGAGTGATACTCCTTATACGATGTAGTTAATGGTATTAGCATTGCTACAACAAAATACATATATATATGCTTGACTACTTACCAATACGTTGAGTGAACTTTTCAGTTGCACCAGGCCATCCTTCATTCCATAGAATGCCTAAAGCACGACGATTCCGAGCCAATTTCCGTACAGTACGTTTATTTCTATTAGTAGTAGTAGTAGTAGTATGCGGATGCTTATTGTCTCCTTGTTGAAATGTTTCATAATACACGCGTAGCATATGTGATATTTCGGTAATCGTGGATCAGTGCAGCCTAGGTAGCCGTAGCAATGGATATGTCCCCATTTATGGCATAACTCGCAGTAAATCTAGATGGTTCCTTAGAAAATAAAATACTAGTAAGAGAAGTATCAATGATAGCTCACCATGTTACGTTCAGTCTGTTTAATTCCACAGGGACATTCAACTACGAGTTGCTGCTCAGTTTCACCGTCAATGCTTGGATTTAAATCCACGACACCTGCATTAATGCGAATGGGTTGAGTTTCCCGGAAATCTGCAATGGATGATTCAAAGTCTACTCGATGCTATTAGTAGATGTACCAATGCTATCCATTGACTTGCCTATAGGTAATTGCGTATTTGGTTGCCATTCAACGAGTGCATCGGGATTGATCGGTTGCGTGGTCTGTAGAATAAAGCTTAGCAAATAAAATTATCGAGTATTGCGATGAATAGCGTGCCCTACCCAGCATAACTCGTATCTGATCGAGTCTCTACCAAGTTCATGACTAAGTCTACCCCATACAGTACTCGTGTCAGACTGGATCGCTTGTTGTGTGCATTCCGCAGAGGTGCAGGTGATACTGGATTGTTCACCGCTGGTGGCATATTGTTATCCTCGTTCAGCTGATCGATGACCGTGTTGACTTGCATTCCAATACTATGATAAAGTATGACGAGTGAATTAATTATCATCGAATTAGTTATTCCCCACTCACTTACCTATGATAGGATAGCTTGGCTGTCCAATGTTTATAAGCTCAGGCTGGTGTATGAATACTATACTCTTTTGCTCATCGGTAGCCGCCATGAACCCAGGTGGTTCATAGGATGACGGCGTATTGTCGTAATAATAGAGACGTATAGACACGTATCGTTGATCTGCATCCATTTAATGGTTACCATTTATTACGAGAATGTATTATTCCAACTAATAGAGTACACCTACCTGGAAGAGGCTATGATGAAAGTCACACTGATTAGAGACATCCACACCAATTGACTATAGTATCAGTACGCTTACCGTAATGTTTGAGTAAGTAGGATGAGTCGTCGTATCAATTGCTTGATATTCTGATTGATGATATCTGACGTATTTGACTTTGCACCCTCTAACGTCACTTGATCTTGATAGTCGATGTTGAAGGTATAAGACTCTGCCAGTAATTGTGGATTAGTTGGATCCAAGTAAACACCAATAACTGCTGATCGTAACTATTTATACGTATCCTTATTAGTAATAGTGATAGTAATAATAATAGTTATACTGCATACATAGTGTTTATCGAGTGCCTCGAAACATCCAAGTTCCTATAGGAAAAGAGAAAAGTATAATGATAAGGTATTACATGTGCATCTATGCTTGCTTGCTTGCTAGATAGATGGACGCACTTACAATCCAGTCTAGTAAGGAATCAACATTCGGAAATTTACCACGAATCAACCGTTTAACCGATTGTCCTATTGCATTTAATCATCACAATAAATAAGACATATTGATAAATTGAATGTATGCGTATATGCATGAATGTTACACGCCCATTCACTCACCATCGTATTTCTCGCTTGCATAGGCACTTTCATCAAAGAAGGAACTAAGTAAGCACGTATAAATGTCATTATCGATAATGGCAAGTATACATCGAGTGGAGCTCACCGTAAATAAGCGATACAAGTAATGCCAGTGAGTAATAGTTGCTTCACAAGTTGACAACTAGTTTGTTGTGTTGGCACTACTTGTGCTTGTTCCGTACGAAGTGCCTATTGTTTATCAATTCACTCATTTGTATTTTATACAATACATATTCACAATAAAAGTTATACCTGTGCCTGCATATTGATTGATAACACACAATAGTGTGAGTGTACACCGTGTATATATGCTTGTATGTATGCTTGTGTATGTATGTGTGACACGAATGAGAGAGAAACGACGTAATGAGATAAATAAACGAGCGTGAATTACATTGATACACGTCATGGTATATAAATATCTATGCATTGACGTTTACACAAAATGCTACGTATGAAACATGATGTTTATTGACTGAACATGTATGCACACGTACACACATAAATTGTACGCTTCTTGATATACAAGTAATGTCCATTTACGAGGTAACACCTATAAACAATGAGATAGCATTATAGATTAGTAAATAATAGTATATAATATATCTGCTCATTCAATACGTACCGATCACACCGCATGCTTCACGGCCACCAGCATTGCCAGTAACCAATGATTGTGGGCTACTACCTTGACCAAGGTCATCCTCGTCAGTGTGAACTACAATGGTACGACTGTGAAGAACAAGCAAATAGATATGATAGTGGTAGATTAAGTATATACGTTAGCATTGCTATATGTAGAATGATAGAGCAAAACAAATAAAGAAAGATAAAAAAGCACGCTTCACCCACCCAATGATGCTGTATGGACCAATCAACTTGAGGTGCTTATCGACGATATTTACTTCGGCGACACCAGATACATTGGCTTCAATATTGCCAAGATCGCCTGCATGTCGATTCTCGTCAGTTGGCGCACCATGAGACTTGGAGTGTGGATTGTAATGGGATCCTGCCGATGTGCAGCCATTGGTATTGTCACCGAACTCACTAGATACGTAGAAAAACAAAACAAATGATTAGTACAATCCTTGTCAATCATATTGTATTGCTGTTGACCACTTACTGGACATGGAAACCATGCTTGCCGGGCTTCAAACCCTCCAAGGTTCCGGTAACTGAAACGGCAGTGTCTTCGTTGGCTTGTTCAAAGTGAATAGTACCGGTAACGGTCGAGTCACCACGGAGTACAGCAACGGCTTTAACCATTTTTGCTAATTGATGAAAGACTAATTGAAAATGAAGCACAATAAGATGCAGAAGCAGAAGAAGCAGAAGAGAGAGGACGAAAGAAAGTGAAGAGGCGAGTAGTTCCGGCGTCTGGTCGTCCGGCCACTTTAAATAGTTCTAGACCGGATGGTTCAACCTGTTGCAACCGATGTCGTCAAGATTTGTCTCTCTCTCGTGCTGATTAATTCACTCATCGCATCATGCTTCACGTCATTCCTAGACAGGTTTCACGTGAAATGATTGGTTCGAAAATCCCTCAAAAAAATCGCGCATGTCTATGATTACGATCCTCCTTTGTTCCTCATGTCTCATTCGTCATTACCGTCACTACCGTCACTACCGGCAGCAGCAGCGCTGTCAGAACAGCAGCAGCAGCAACCTCGTCCCACCAGGTCTAGAGCAATCTACGACAACTGTGCTGTATTGTCGATTGAGGGCGAATTACTGTTTCGTTGTGGAAGGTAAGTATGTCGTTGTTGACGGGAGATAGCGAGAGAGATAATAAGCGAATAATTGACACACGTGGCAGAAAACGAATTGATTGGTATTTATCTCGCGGTTTGGCCGAATTAATAGATGATACTAGTCGTCTAAATGACCTGGGACTTGTCAAGGAAGATGAAGACAATTGTTCTACTGTTATACAATTGAACTTTATCACTCGTGGACGAGGACGTGCAGGTGACGCGTACTATCTGGAAGATCGACAAGATCAATGTGTAGGCTGTGGTAGTAGTCAACATTTGACAATGCATCATGTTGGTATGTTACGGCTGCTATGCTTATCATTATGATTTTTATTATTATATGTCAAATAAGTAGTAATAACATAATTACGTTACGAATAGTACCGGAAGTCTATCGTCATCATATGCCATTGACGGTCAAGTCACGATCTGTAAGTTTACATTCTAATTGTATTGAATAGAAATAACTAAGCTTAGTCAGAGTTACGATATTCTGCCGTTATGCGGACATTGTCATGATAAATACGAGCAAGTGGCATTGACGTTTAAAAAGTCACTAGCCATACAATACGGCATTCCACTAGAAGGGATGGGATGGGTGGAGTGTCGCGAGGAAGGAGCAGTTCGTCGTGCTGCATCCGCGCTATTATTGCATAGGAATAAAATACCACAAGAACGTCAAGAGATGCTGGTAAACCTCGTAAAAGAATGGTGGCGCAATCAGACTAGGGAAACATTTACGGATCAGACGGAGATAGTGCTAGGTATACCACGTCAAGTATTGGAACGTGCTAGCTTGCTAAAGCAACGAGTAAAAGGACCAGAGTTTATCGAGCATGATGCCTATGTGGTCGAGCAACTAGTAAGGCGACAAGAAACGATCGACGCTCAACGTAGAACATGTCGCTGGCCAGACCTTGAAGCGTTCATACGACAATGGCGACAACACTTTGTTGATCACGTTCATCCTACACATCTTTCTACGCACTGGCATGTGGATGCACCTATCTACACGTATGTTTAACTGGTTAATTTATTAAACAACTATCCTCCACTATGCTACTCTAAACAATCAAGTCCTCGGCTGGCCAGTCTTCATAGCTGCCATCCGGTAGAAAGCGTCGTATAATCAATGGGATCTTCTTTTCCACCAGTTCCTTGTGTGCAATAACAAGCGGGTCCGTTTCTCCCTCCAACTCTACTAGTACTGGTGCATTCATACTATGATATTTGTAAATCAATAAACTATCCCTGTTTGCTTATGCATCGAACTAATCATGCAATTTACCTGATTTGCAAGGCGCGAGTACCTAGAATACGTGCTCGTTCATACTTGGTCATATATGGTGTAGTGGTACGATCCTTGAGATCTTTCGGTCCTTGACCGGCTTCACTCCACGCGGCACCCTGTCCATCGTCGCCTTCCGTCTTTATGGGCAAGATCTGGACGCGAGTCCCATCTTCTTGTAGTTCGCTGTGGTCCATTGAAAATGCTTTTTTCTACGTCAAATATAAGTAAATTGATACGGAAAGCTATACAAGCTACTTACTATCACGATTAGTGCATAATGATGACACACATAGACTAGAGCGTTAGAGATTCATAAACGATAGCAAAGAAACACTTGTACTTACATAGATGCGAAGAAAGATCTTTTAGCAATAAAAAAACAAAAGCAGACAATGGACTAACAAATTTCGGTGAAAAAAATCATTCAGTAAATACAGTGTTTTTCCAACCGGTTAACGCATTTGATAAAAACATTTTACCTCATCATCATCGTCATCATCGTCATCACATTACCCCAAATACATTGAATGCCATTATCAATTTGTTCATATTCCCACCTCTTGTCCAATATTTACCAATACTCGTTGCTTGTTGTGTATCTCTTTTGTCTCCCTCCTAATCAGCAACTATTCCTTTGTCAATATGCGACAACGTACACGTCATGCGGTACTGAAGGCACGTCCAATGAATATCGACAAAGTACTGAGCAACAGCCGTTATTATCAAATAGCGCAGCGTCCAAGGAGCATGATGACATTATATCGATCCCTTGAATCAAACACGACCATCGTCGACCGGCCGTGGTTCATTAGCATTGCTGGCCATTATCGCTGCCTATGGTATCACGATGCTACTGGTTAATTGGTCATTTTTCAAACTACCTCACTCTAAGCCACTTGATGCTGCCGGTCAATCATCCGAGTTCTCTGGAGATGCCGCTTGGTATCATTTGCAACAATTTGCCTCAAAACCACATCCCATCAACAGTCGAGAAAATGATGTCAGTCGTGCCTATCTGGAGGATGAGCTACGTCGTTTGCAGGAGGTAGCCATGGCAGCCAATCGATCAGTCGAGATAGATTTCGAGGATAGAGCCGTCTATTACAACTCGGACGTGTCGTTTGACGCGGATATGGCCGGTATTCCGCGTGATGCCATCGATGCTAAAATGGGCATGTTCTACCATTCACGCAATCTATTGCTACGCTTTCCAGGCGTCGAAACAAACAAGTCCATCTTGTTTTCAGCTCATTATGGTAATATAACTATTACTAGTGGATATTTTAGTTTGTTTATTCATTCATTGACTAGACTCGGTACCTACAAGTAATGGTGCCTCAGACAATGGTATGGCCGTAGCTTCCCTTCTTGAAGTAAGTAATCATTATGCCAGTAAAGCTAGCTGTATAATAGTAATAGTGATAATAATGACTTCTTAGCTGATTCGTGCCATCATTCACAATCCACCCACTCGACATGGTTTGATGTTTAACCTTAACAACGGCGAAGAAGTCGGGCTATTGGGAACACGAGCATTCCTGCAACATCCTTGGGCGGAATATGTACACTCATTTATTAATATAGGTAAGAAACATTTACGATGTTGTTCTTCATCATTGTATGTAATGTAACCAAATCCTCGTCAATAGATTGTGGTGGTGTTGGTGGTAAAGCAATGGTATTCCAAGTATCGGGTGCTGATGTACTTGAAGGATGGGCGGCTACAGTGCCACACACTCATGGCAATGTCATTGCTAATGACTTGTTTGCCGCAGGTATTATTAGAAGGTAAGTAAACGAGCTTACAATTAGATAGAATAGTGGCAATAATAGCTGAGCAATCACTATGTGATAGTGGTACCGACTATGTTGTATATCAAAAGAAATGGCCCGGTATAGATATGGCATTCTACGAGAGACGTGGCTGGTATCACACGCAGAAAGATGCTACGGAATCGATTAGTCCAATTCCCTCCAGTATATCGGTGACAATCTATTGGCGTACGCTACAAAAGTGGCGAATCTCATTGAAATATCACCACGTACCGAGGCAACCTTTGATGCTGTAGAATCTAAGCGACCAAAACGTTTGTTTAGCGTTTATTATGATTTATTCGGACGTGTCATGATTACAAGTGACTATGCCAAATATCAATGGGAAAATGTTATACTACTAGTGCTTGCTAGCGTGTTAACACTAAGGATACTAGTCAAACATACGCGACAAACACCGAATACTACGATGAGTGGCACGATCAAACTATTAGTGCATGCCACACTACAAACACTACTGAGTATGCTAGCGGCGATTCTTATTGGTTTGATATGGTCGACTGTATTCTCGTTGCTCAATCAATTGGTCATTTATCGTCATCCTAACTGGTCGCTCATTGTGTTCGTGTTGCTTTCCATCTATGCAATGGACTTTTCTCGCTATCATCGCTGGCATCGTCCGCTTAATGGACAACTACGTCTAGCCGGTCTTTGTATGGTATGGTCATTAGCGGTGTTGTTTGCAACATTTATCGCATATCAATATCGAACTGGAGCACTCTACTATGTGCAGTTCGGCTTAATCGGCTGCATATCCGCCATAATCTACGGTGAAATAAGTGATTGTATGGGATGGAATCGTGCCTCAGGCTTCGGTCGTCTTCTTCTTTGTGCCATTCTACCATCGGCACTATTCATGGATATTACAGATGTAATCCTTAATGGATTTGCACCAAATATCGTGGATGGCGTGCCTGCCTTTGCGTGTAAGTAACGATTCATGTACACATCATTATTGATGACATCTATCCATGTACTAATATTACGAATGTAGTATACGCAGCATTGAGCGTGTTAGCAGCAACCATTACACTACCACTCATACCATTCCTACCTAAACGACCGGTGAATAGCGGGCTATCCATCAAGCCATGGACTAGTTTCCAATTACAGATTGCATCGGTAATAACACTTGTATTACTGCTACTGAGTGACTATTCCGTCAATACACCCGTCAAAGTAATGACACGTCAACGTTACACGCCCAACAACGACACCAACATCATGTCATTGATAGGTCCACGCGATCTAGACCGAGTAGCTACACACATAGCACAACTCACCCAGATGGATACAATAAGACGTCGGTGCTGGCTCGTGGCACCACTTGGCCTAGTATCACCTGGACGATAGAGTCGCCAAAGTTTAGTCATTGGCCACCGGTGAATGTACGCGCTGTCAAAGATTCCGTTGGACTCGTGCAAGTGTACACGCCAGAATCTCGCTATTGTTATTTGACATTACCGAAGCCTTACCCGCTAGCCGTGTTACGCCATCGAACGGATGGTTATCGTGGTTTGGAACCATTCCAAATGTCATTTTCCGATAAACAACCCGATAGCATAGCCACATCATCCGCGCAATTCGGTGCAAATCAGGAACATTCATCGTCGGACGATTGGCTTGCATCAGACATACCGATTACACATGCTGGCATTATACTTGGTCGATTCGATGAGCCATGGGCATTCCGCGTTATAGGTGCTCAACCGAACGATCTAATCAAGTTAAAGTGTGAATTCGACGATATCGAGCGTCATTCCTCGTTTATCGGCAAGATTAGGGAACACTGCCCGAATGGGTACAGATATGGGCAAGTGGCACTGGTGTACTGGAAGTATTGCATGATATTCGCCTATAAGGCTATGCTCTAATGATCATTGATACAAGTAAATAAACATGATCAAACTGATAAATATATCATATTTATTGTTGCGTATGTAATGAATAGATCAACAACTAGACAATAATATACTGGTATTGTAGCATAAATGATACACTTGTAGATGATGATTGACATGCTTTCAGTATTCACATAAATGAATGTCATCCTTACTTGTAGTATGCGGGTCATCATGTGTATTATTCCCTTGAATGGTCAAAAGCGTCACTAATAAATTGATATCATTGTGCTAGTTTGGAAGTACTGGGAACCCGGTAATATCTACAATGATAATAGTATGCATTATCCATTCCATATGATACGCATGATGAACATGCAGTATGGTTTCATATGGATATAAGGGGCGACGGTACTAAATTGGAATGTCGGTTTCGTAAATAATCCGTGTTCAGCAATATGTAGATAGCCATACATAGTAATCGGATGATGATGCTAGATTCAAAACTGAGTCTAGAAATGTGACATTTACTGTAATTGCATGCTAATCTAAAACACCAGCAGCATCTAGTATAACTTCCATAATAGTCATTTACGAAAGAAGGAACGAGAGCGATAATGCACCTATTTAAACTGAGCATTAGCGCTAGTTCCTCGTTCATATCTTCAATTACCGCCTAGATTTGATTTCCATCCTTACTTTGCCTTTACACAATGCAACTCTTCTATTGCCTTGCCGCTATCTTTGCTGTTGTCGGGTTAACCGCAGCAAATGGCAACGTTCAAGTTCCAATTCCTAACGAAATACCAACTGCACCAGCAACGAAGCTGAACCATTTCAACATACATATCACGGCGAGAAGATCAATGATCCTTACCAATGGATAAAGGACGAGGGTTTAAATAGCAAGGATGTCGGTGAATTCCTTAGAAATGAAGAGATATACGCACAGCAAGTGCTCCAAAAAAGTCGCTTGCTAAGAAGAAGATTTTCGAGGAGATAAGCAGAACACCACATTTGGCACCGTGCTTACTTCATGGGATTCTGGCACATATACATATGTAAAAAAGGAATACAACGACAAGCCGTATCCTATATATCTTAGAAAACGAGCAAATGTTCGAGTTGCTCGTGAAATACCTATGCTAGATGTCAACACGCTTGGTAAAGCAGCCGGAAGAATAGGCAGCTTCAAAACGGCAAAGAACGAGGAGATGCTTGCATTTACGGTGGACAGTACCGGCAATGAAAGATACACCATTTATTTCAAGAATCTCGCCACTATGACGATGCTTGACTACACGATTGAGAATGTTAATGCGCAGATTGAATGGTCCGCCACCGGGGAAAGCATTCTATACACACCCGTTGATGCAAAGGGTCATGCCAAGCGTATTATGCGACATATGGTCGGTGACACTCGTAAAAAGGACGTTCTAGTTTACGGTGACAGGGAGGATATTACCACGGTTAAATTTGAAAAGTCCAGCAGCGGTCGCTATTTCTTCATCTATGGCGGTAGTGCGAAAGGAACGAGCGTCTTCTACATGGATGCCAATAGCGACATCAAAACACATTGATGCCCATTGTCAATCCGTTAAACAAGATTATTAAGGTGGAACACCTGAATAGTCAGTTCCTTATCGCCAGTAAAGTTAAACCGGACGGTACACAATCTCTTTATCGGTATTACTATGTGTGCGACATAGGCCAGGAGAAAGACTTTAAAAGCTGGACACCCGTACTAGGCGAGATCAATTCCGTCGATGTCAATACACTCGTGTTCCGTGAGCACCTTGTATTGTTCGAACAAGCCGGAAACATTCAAGTGAAGATATTCCCCTTTACAAATGGCAAACTAACGCCTGGAATAGCGCCAATTCCGATTAAATTCCCAGATGCTTCGTATAGTATCGATATTCCAACACAATCCGTGTTCGATAGTCATCTGGTCAAGTTTGGATACGCGTCGCTAATTACACCGTTAACCGCGTTTACTTATGATGTGAAAAGTGGAAAGCGTGGTACGATTACTTTAAACGAATTCCCTGGCTATGTACGAGGAAGATACGTTACTACAATGATCACCGCCCCAACTGCTCCAGATGCTAATGGCAGTTCCCAGTTGATTCCTATTACCATTGCCTATCGGGCAGATCTGAAAAGGAAGGACGGTCGAAATCCCCTATGGTTAACCGGCTATGGTTCTTACGGTATTGCATACACGCCTAGCTTTAAACCAGAGGTTATCTCGTTGCTTGATCGTGGGTTTATCTTTGCAATTGCTCATGTGAGAGGAGGAGGAGAGTTAAACTTAAGTTGGCAATTGCAAGGCAAGCAACACAGAAAGAAGAATTCGTTTAGCGATTTTATATCAGTCGCCGATAAACTTGTTGCCGAAAAGTATACAAGCCACGATATGATGGTGATCGAAGGCACTAGTGCCGGTGGCATGCTGATCGGTGCCGTCCTCAATGAAAGGCCCGATATTGCCAAGGTGGCCATTCTTAATGGTAAGTGGCAAATGCTAGGCAAATTAACCAAGGGAATACTGACATTGACCTACACTATATGTATATATGTATATAGTACCCTTCCTCGATGTACTAGACACAATGATGGATCCGAATAATCCCACCGCAAGCACCGATAATTACGAATGGGGAAATCCCATTACATCGAAAGAGTATTACAATACTATCAAGTTATATTCGCCATATGATAATATCAAACCGAATAAGGAATACCCGAATGTACTTGTCCTAGCAGGACTGAACGATCGTCGTGTACCTTACTGGGGTGAGTATTCGATGTTAGAATAGTGACAAAAAAGCGGCGATAATTAACAGGTGGTTTTTCTTTACATTCCATCGTAGATCCAGCCAAATGGGTGGCCAAATTACGTGCCACCACTAATGCTCGCAATTCAAATGGCCGTAAGGATCCACGTACAATTGTTATGTTAGCGGATAAAGATGCCGGACATAGTGAGTGACTATTGACGCTTACTTACTAGCGAGCTAACTCGATGATATTTAGCGATAAATTCGAATAATTACAAGTATAATAACAAAATAGCCACTATGCTTGCATATGCTATAGATAAATTGCAACTGGGAATGAATGCTCAGGATCCATCCATTGTCATGAGGACAAGCTAATGAACAAATACATGTGATATGTTACGATGTTATAATGCAGGCTTAATAAAAGTATGATTTTATGTTTTACCGTATATACTTTTCATTATCAATACGATACATGCATTTTTGCATCGTTTATTTCGTTGATATACACCAAAAAACTAGTGTTATATTGATGACATGATATTGTCCAGCAAAGAAAGAATGATATTCGTCCATTTACTATTGACACATGTATATTCAACAGTCACATTGCAGAATGTTATGGTGAGGATTTCCTTAATGATGCTGAACATCCACATGCAACAAACGCATAAATTAATTGGTAATAATTTCAATAAAGTTACTAAAGACATGTATAATCAATTTATACCATGAATCAGTAAGCGTTCACTACAAAGATGTGGCAATCAGACGAGAAAAGATCAAGGGTTTGGTTCTATTGCTAGATGTGCGTAAGTATAGCATACATTAATAAAACTATTCAATATATCAATGTTGACAAGTCATCATGATCGATGCATAGCGGTACATGTCGATTGCAATATCGTCATGTCCATACAATCTTCTGGGTACTAACGGCTCATACGCCATAGCAATGTACATACAGCGTATAGCTATTACTATACAATTGTAGCAGGTATACAACAACCGGTTACAGCTAAGGATATCCTGTAGTAGACTTGACACTTGTCTCCGTATTCTACAATATCGTATGAAACACCAAAGGCATTGAACAAATTGCACCTTCCATTTTATTCGTTTCCTGGATCTCGTGCTACATGCAGCCGAAACAAGTCTATGTGAACGGGAATATGAACAGTAATGACGACAGTAAGCATTTACTAGTGCAGTGAGAAGGCGTCTATAAGCAACTGTGCGGAATACACCAGCAGAAGTGATAATACCTTGCAAATACACGATAATCATGATTAGTATGCTTAATGACAAACAATGCTCGTTCTTATTCTATGCAACAGAACTATGGTAAATATATCGAGTGCATCAATTGGAATGTTCGGTTATTTTACCTGGTGCTACATTGTAACAGACGGTTTCAAGCGAATACCCTATTAGAATGGCGAAATACCAATTGCTCGTGTCTTCCTTGTAAGTATCGAAATGTCAACCAGACATAAATGATAGCTGTATTTTGAAACCATCAAGGAGTATTGTAACCGGATAATAGTATCCAGCTTTGCTTCATTGTGGCAGCCAATACTATATTTAGCTATTCATCCTTACTCCCTTGTTCAAAGTATGGTTCTAGTTGTCTCGCTAGCAATTATTACTCAGTAATTTTACTATAAATAAACACGCTGACATTACCGTCTGTACAAACTACAA
Organism: Syncephalis plumigaleata; assembly: GCA_025201365.1. Taxonomy (NCBI): domain Eukaryota; kingdom Fungi; phylum Zoopagomycota; class Zoopagomycetes; order Zoopagales; family Piptocephalidaceae; genus Syncephalis; species Syncephalis plumigaleata. The sequence goes on along the minus strand of JAIXMF010000007.1, from coordinate 850,966 downwards.
CACATTCTAATTTGCTTTGCAGGCTATAGCTTCATTTCATAATATCTTTGCATTAATTCGCATTTCATCAACATCACCATCAATATCAACATCGTCAGCATCATCATCATCAGCATCATCATCATTGCTAATATGCACTCATCAATTTGCAATCTATTTCTTGTATTCGTGGCAAGCACGGCTGGCATCGGCTTGCTTAACAAACAAGGTAAGCATCGACTAAATCAATCGTATCTTTGCTCAATGCTAACTACTTTACACTATTATTACTATTATTAAGACACTGTCGTTTGGGGTTTTGCCTTACCAGCCGATCCAAGTCGTCCGAATTCCGATCTACGTGGAAAAGGGGACCAGTTACCGGAGTCAACGCCATGGAAATATCCGACTGTATTCCGAAATGAGTCTACAAAGGAAACCCTGCATGGCTACCAGATTGCTGATCCGTATCGCTGGCTGGAGGATCCCAATAGCGCCAACACCAAGGTTAGTAGACAAATGATCATCCTATTCCATTACTAACTTGCCGATAGTCATTTGTAGAAGCGCAGAACAAAGTCACCAAGGATTATTTGAGTAAAGACAAAAATGCCAAGGCCTATAAAGCCGAGTAAGTAGTTTGGTATCCATGTTTGACATTGTCATCTAACCCGTTGATGATTAGATTCGACAAATTCAGCACCTATCCCACAGCGGATTTACCTGAAAAGGTGAACAACAAGTATTTTACTTTTGTTACCGCACCAGGGAAGGATCAGCCAGACGTTTACTATCAAGAATCGTTGACTTCCAAGAGAGAGATGTTCTTTGATGTAACTCATTATCTAAGGATGGCACCACTACCATTAGCACCCATTCGTTCTCTCCCTCTGGTGACTTCTTTGCCTATGCAATCAGTGTTGGCGGAAGTGACATGTCTACCATCCACATACGCTGTGTGGAGGATAATGCCTTATGCAAGGCAGGTGCTCAACTAAAGGACACGATCGAACAGGTCAAATTCCCAAGTATGGCATGGACTAGGGATAACAGCGGCTTTTTCTACATGGTATGTTTGTAACATTTATGTATGTCAACTTATGCGCTGACTTTTCCTGATTAGCGTCTTTCAAATGCTGACGGAAATGAAGGTGGAAGCAATGCCAAAACGGACGCAGCGGAAGCCAATGCTCTACTATCACAAGGTGGGCACACCACAGTCCGAGGATCGTCTTATGTTCAAAAGCACCAATTCCGACGATAAAGCTTACATGCCTACCATTACTGATGATGGCCTTTGGCTTATTCTCGGTATTGTCGGTGGCAGCAGCGAAGCCTCTAAAATGCATATAGCACCAATGACTCAGAGTAAGGGTGTGCCTGAGAAGCTTGCACTCACCAAAGTGGTCGATAACTTTGATGCTGCTTATTATTAGTAAGTGAAATCATCTGTACGAAACATCAAACATTTGCTAACATTATTGTAGTATTGCCAATGAAGGAAAACCTTCTACTTTGTTACCAACCTTAATGCACCACGATACAGGGTTGCCACATACAACCTGGATGCACCAAAGCGGGGATTTGTCGATTTAATTCCTCAGCATGAAACAAAAATCCCCGGGAACGTAATTTTACTCGGCAAAGACAAGCTGGCGATTAGCTATCTCAACTATTCCAAGAGTGACGTAGTAATTCACGATTTGAAGACCGGTAGAAGAGAGCGAGATATCTCATCAGTATTGCCTGTTGGTTCTGTATACTCCATGAGTAGCCTTACAACAGCACCGAACTATTCATCAAACTGATTTCATACATTAGCCCTAGTACCAACTATCATTATGAGTACACTACCGGCAACTGACACCGCTCATAAACCAACTTACCAGGCTGGAATAGTTCTGAATATCAAGTTCGCAGCATCCTTGTCCCCAGTAAAGATGGCGTAAATTCCCGCTCACTGTTGTCGCACGCAAAGACATCAAACTGGACGGCTCGCAGCCTGCTCTACTATATGGCTATGGCGGATTTGGGATAAATAGCACGCCCAAGTTCGATCCATTATGGGTTGTATTCATGAAACATTTCCGAGGTGTCGTTGCCATCGCCGGAATACGCGGTGGAAGTGAATACGGTGAAACATGGCATCAAGATGGTATGCTACACAAGAAACAGAATAGCTTTGACGATTTCCAAAGTGCTGCCGCTACCTCGTAAAGGAAGGATACACCAAGCCGGAATTGCTAACCATTGAAGGCGAATCTAATGGTGGATTGCTGGTTGCCGCCACCTTAACCAAGCACCCGAACTGTTTGGATGTGCACTGGCCACGGTAGGCGTTATGGACATGTTGCGCTTCCATAAATTCACCATAGGCAACTTCTGGATACAAGAGTATGGTAATCCCGATGTTAAAGCGGACTTTGAGTATCTAAGAAATACTCGCCTCTACACAAGTGTGCAGTAAGAAGGTTTGCCCGGCCATGCTACTGAAGACCGGTCTCAATGATGATCGCGTCGTGCCAGCTCACTCGTACAAGTTAGCAGCCGAGCTACAGTACAAGCTTCCCAACAATCCAAATCCACTAATGTTGCTGGTCGACGACAATAGTGGACATGGCAGCGCATCAAATGCGCAAGTATTCAACGAGATGATCGCCGATCTATCATTTATGGCATTATCTCTCAAGTTGAAATGGTATCCATAGTTGATTCAATACAGCAAGATATTGCATAGCTACATAATAATAAATGTGAGATTTTCTCGTTAGATTTCTTTATTGTAAGTAGAATGATTCAGACAAATAAGCAACAATCCTTATATGAACATTGTACAATATTATACATGTCTGTTTCTTATAACCATCGCATAGAATTGTAATGCATTTCATTTATATTGTTTATTTTACATTAAATAAACTAAACTATGCTATAGGCTATGTTATGCCACATATGTAAATGAACAATCAATCGATAATGCAACATGAATTGTGTTAAAGAATGAGTGCAATTACAGGCTTTTCGGTGATGTGTAACAGAATTAATATTTATTTTGACCTTTTCTTTTTTTTCTTTTTTTACCATTGATCAATCGGAATTCCTTATAGTTGTAGTTGTTAATCAAGCATTATGGGTAAACGACCTCACGCACGTCGCGTTAACCGCCAACCAACACAGAAGAATACACGGCGTGTGGCAAAGAGAACTGCTCGTAAACGACCCATTGCGCAGGATAAGTTGGTGGCAGCTCACTGGGACAAGCGACTTACCGTTCGACAAAACTATGCCCAGCTAGGACTGGCACATCGCGTTAATGGTGTAGCTGGCGGAACAGAACGTAGCAAGCTAATAGAAGAGATGATAGTGAGCAGCAAGGAAGTGGATGAAATGCTAGTTCGTCAGGCTACCCAGGCAGATCCGCTACTTGATGGCACGCTTGCTGACCCGGCCGAGCTAGCCTATCAACCGAGCAATGTCATTGCTGGTACACGCGATCTATCGGGCCTGGATGAGGCCACGTTAAAGCGACGTCTAGGTCCTGGACGTGCCATGATCAAGCGCGATAGTAACGGCAATATCACTAGTGTTATTATGGGTACTGAGGCCGAATCTGGTGACGAGCACGACGACAACGATGAGGATGACGATTTAACGATAATACCACAGGTTAAGGCTAAATCTAAGCTTATACAAGGTAGAGTCAAGTGTCATGCTGTAGCATAAGTAGAAGCAGAAGAATCCAAACATGCTAATCTATTACGATGTATTATAGAAATGGAACGTAAAATAGCCGAGCATGTCCCTCATCAGCGACACTTGTCTCATGGTGAGATCAAATGGGCCAAAGAGGTGATCGCTAAGCATGGTGATCGGTATGAGGTGAGCATCACAATCTATCAATGATAGTAATTGTATATCATTAGCATTATTAATATAATACGAATATTAGAATGCATTCCGTGATTTGAAATTGAACAAATTACAGCGAACAGTTGGACAAATTCGAACACTTTGTGAGCGTTACTTGGCCACTCAGCAAAATACGGAATAATAATAGCGACTATACATTTCATTCGTATTTACTTAGTGCATCGTAACCTCTTGCTTGCTTGCTTATACACTTTACTAGTAACAAAGATTAAACATTTTATTCATATTTCTACACTTGCTTAAATATATCTAGCTATTCTTATTCTCTAATCAATCGACTATTGTGCACGAATGTTAACTAGTCATTTATGTATTCCATTTATTAATTGCAATTTAAGAAGCATATACAATGATATCACACAAGATTGTAGATTAGTTTCTATTCAGTGGCAATGTATATCCTATTATATCTAACGTATTCTTGGCATTATTCATTGATAGAGCGTTGCATTCTATTATCTGCATCGAATATGGTTGTTCGTCATAATGTTGTATAGCATTGCACGCATGCTAAGAAGCCATGCTGTTCGGTCTAGAGCATCATCCACCAATTATCATATCCCAACACGCTTGTCCCTAGAAAAACCGGTGGACACATATCACACACATATCGCTCGCACTCACACACCTATTGATTGGCGTGACTTGAAGCAAGTGCCTAATGGTCCTACATATCCTGTTATGCATATATACACTTGCCATAGGCGCATTCTATCTCGTACATTGTTATTCCTTTTTCTTACTCTAAAGATTTCTTGGTAATTGTCTTCTTTTCAGGAGTGTAATCCCTTTCTCTCTCTCTCTCTCGTTTATTTCTTTTTGTATTCCTTTTTTACTTTAGTCTTCAAAAGCCATATGCTTGAATAGCATGACTGCATTTTCAGCATGGGGACTGACACTACGGCAAGTACGTAGTGATACTACTATCCACACCAATAACTCCTCTTATTCACAACTGAATCCTTCCCGACATCAACGCAGCAACCATCGTAGTGATACCGAATATACTAGTCATAGTATCATCGATCAATCAGACAACATGCATTGTCGACATCAACATCAATATCGGCATAATCGCCATAGTATCGGTTGTCTAGCGTCTACATCAAACAGCATTGATGATAGAGTAGTAGCAGACGAGAAAGAAGAAATGGTAGTCATGGAAACTGCCACCAACATCCCTTCTATTACCGCATCAGCCGCAGTCACATCCACTGTTCATACTAGAAAGGCTAAATCATTAGAGAGTCAATAGCAACCGAGTATTCTAGTGGCAATACACGTGGTAGAGCAATAGCGACAAGGCAACCAGTATCCACTGATGGCACATCTTATTCTCATTGTTATCGTACAACAACTTCTCATCATCATCTACGTTTGCAAAGTATACAGTAATGGAACAGAAACAAATCACACCACTCATATCAAATTTGCACGATGATTCTATTTCGCCATCGCAACAACATTACGATAAGCGTCGACCTCGACATTGCAACTATCCATCATTGTCTACTATAGAAAGAGAGGAAATGGAGCCATTTATTGCCATGAACCCGTATGCTTCTTCATCGGTATCCTCGTCATTATCACTCTCGCAGACTCCTCATTCCAATCGATGGTTACTAAACGATTCGAACGAGTCGTTATCGATGTCGCCCACTAAACTATCGGCTCTATTACGTTTACCGGCCGAGTTGATACTCGAGATTATGGAATGGCTACCGGCTGTCACGTTCTTCGCACTTGCCTACACTTGTCGTCGTTGTTATCAGGTGGTTACCCATGAGCCGAATCTCCATTATACTCGCCTGTATCGCTGGCACTTTCCTACATGGCGCGCTGAACACGCACTACTCAGCTATTGGCGCGACACTTGCGAGTTGTCCGACTGGCGTGAACTCTACTATCGTCGATGTCGACTGGAGATAGCATGGCGTCATGGTCACTGGCAGCATCGTACACGCCAGCTACCGGGACGTGATGATATGACGGCACGCTCTCTACTCGTCAATGCCGGGATGGGTGCTACTGTGGCAGCTCGTGCGGGTGGCCATCTCGTGCATGTGTCATTACCGCATCCACGATCTTTGTCCAAATCGTTGAAGGTAATCGCTCATGCGTCGTATGAACAACACGAGCAAGCTATAGAACGGGTGGCCGACTATGCTCGTGGACCGGTGGAGTTACGCGCTAATTCGCACTACTTACTTGCACTTGTGCATAATCAAGGTCGTATCGGTATTATGGATGCCACGCTATGGTGTGCGCGTAGTTTACGCTTCCTAGCCCGTATTCCTATGGGTTCAATGACGTGTCGATTAATGGGACGTCATATCATTAGAGTACACGCCATTACAGGCAAAACAAGCATCGTAGAAGCGGTAGTGGGACCAATATCGCCTTTATTAAAAGCATCCACTACCTCCACTGCTACTAGTACTATTGGCAATGGTTATACTAGTCATAATTCTACCATTTCTGCATCGTCATCTACATCTACACGTAATAGACAGAGTGTACTGGCATCTGGTGTTCATTTGATTCGGCATCAACTACCAAAACTAGGCTGGAACTGGGATGTTGTTACGACTGACACTACAAATGATAGTATCTGGTTAATTGCCGGTGGCAGTGAAAAGACGACGAGTCCCGATCATTGTTCATGGGCAATATTACAAATGGCACCTACGCCTACTTACGAGGAGGTCGCCTTACTTGCTGCCTCTACTCCACCAAGTTATCACTTAAAGCACGCGTACTTCGACAAGGCATTATCAATTGTACGCGATGACCATTCATGTGCTAGAGGCGCAATTAGACGATCAATTCCTGCTACTTACTGGAGTGCAATCCACGTTCTAGTTGGCACCGTATACTTCGCCGCAGTGTGATAATGCCGGTAATCCGGTGAGCGTCGTCACATGTCTGACGCGCTACTCGATGATGATGCAATCGAAATGGCCGAGAGAACCGCCACAGAAGCTTATCGATGGCTTCACGTTTGCTCGCTCGATGGCCGTACAAGTGGCGTCGTCATTTCACACTAGGCTGCGTACGTGGTGTTCGCTTACACGCTAGTCTTGATCGTGTATGCGTGCATCTATCCCATAAGAAGTTGTGCATATTACGCGCGAGTGATGGTACACTACTCGGTGAGATGGACTTTTTCGGCGGTGCCCTACTCTATCACGTAATTGGCCCATCTGCGTATCAGTAGATCAGGTCGTATGGCGAGACGTGCTCATTCCGAAGAGCCCGGCTCTTTAACTAGAGGAGGACCCGTCCCGTCTACTACTAGCACTACCGCTTCTTATTCTTCCTCAATTGAACGATGCCTATTAGATCCACCTGCAGATGGTAAATACACGCAACGACTCATTGTTTATGATTTGGTTAGAGTTCAAATTATCGGTGTTCATCCATTACCGGTTGATCAATCTAGCATGCTTAGTGGTAGTTTCTCATTTGCTGTAAGTCCAGTACAATTGACATTTCGTGATGCACGCTCCTCTCTTATTACTAGTGTCATTTTCGATGACGTATAAGCATCGTGTTCGCTTCTATACTTTGTGCTATTCTTTCTTTTCTCGCTTTCGCTTTTGCTATTTTGCCTTGCGCTTTTCGTAATTACTATTGCTTTTGATACTACTACATTGCCATTATTACTATTACTATCATTAACATTAAATACTCATACGATATGAATGCGTATATATATTTATTCCTAAACATGTTTACATGCATATAAACACACACACACACCACATTATTAACACCAAAGAAGTAGTAGAGATGATTGGCAATGGAGAGAAAAGTCGACGGACTGAACGATCAAGTAAGTGAGCAATGAAGGATCAAAGAGCAAGAGAATAAAGAGAACAATAGCAAAACAAGCTAGCTATCATTCAATTGACTTACTCTCTCTTACTCTCTCGCATTCTCATTTCATTCTCTCTATCTACATGCATTTCATAGAACATCATCGTTGTTATCATAGTCAAAAGAACAACAATAAAGGATTATAAAAGTCTTTAGTGATAATAAAGAGGCGTGTGTTGTGTGTGTGTGTTTACATGCACAATTACACATTCTGTTGTTTATCGGGTGTAGGACCAGGTGCTAGAAGAAGAAAGATGGAAGAAAAGTACACATCATATACACATACGTTAATTATCATCTATCTATCTAATATCTATCTAGATATAGTCAACTAGTTATACACTTACTTGTTCAAGAAACCTTGTTGAGTGGCCAAACGGTTCAACGAGTCATCGGCTTCACCTTGAGAGCGAATGAAACCGCAGAGAGCGAAAGTTTGGAACTTGCCGTTCAAGACACCCTTAGAGTCGACCTCACCAATGTTAATTTGGACCGAGGCGTGATCCTTGGCGGTAATAAGACGCTGAGTGGCAGAGCTATAAACCAATCACGCATACAATATATATATATATATTAGTACAACATATTTATATATCATAGACATTACACGCGTCTCTTTACTACAATCACGCGCCATCCCTCAATCTAGTTACTTACCACTTGCGTGGCACGTAGAGGTCAACGCAGACACCTTGATCGTTGTTCATGGCGATAATCAATCAACAAGTTTGTACCAAACAGACTAGTCGGGAGAAAGAGGAAGAGGGAGAGGCCACTCGTTGCCCCACTCCCATTAAATTATTATAATTACTAGAGGAAAATGGTAAAAAATTTTACCTTTTAATTCAATGACTGATAAACTGTTAATTTATTAAAACTACCAAAATAAACAAGTCTATTAAATTACATAAAAGAGAGGAAGAGGAATGATAATAGTAATAAATACTACAACAGCAGTAACAACAATGAAAGGTAAGCAAACATACACGAGTAAACATATACACATCATCTATAATACGTACACAACATACTAGAGCAATCATACTACAGTAGTAGTAGAAAGTACTCCTAATCTCATACATCTACATATCATCTTACTAGTTGATCTAATACTACATTCATTATTGTGTCTATGTATTCATAGATTTAACTCCTTGTACTAGTGTATGACTCTGATTATTCTGATTATTCTTATGATGATGATAATGATATGATTACGTCTTGTTTTGTATTTACGTCGTCCATGACATCTCCTGTAGTTGATGTACCATGTATATTAGTATTACTACTAGTATTAGTATTACTATTACTAATAGTGCTACTATTACTACTATGCCCATGACTATAAGCAGTATTAGAACCACTAGATGCTGAACTAGAACGATGTCGATGTGTAGTAGTAATGTTTGTATGATTACTATTGTTGTTGTTGTTATTGCTGTTATTGTTGTTGGCTATAAACGAAGTACAAGTAATATTCTTATCTGAACAATAGGATGACATATCATTTAAAGGCACAGACATCATATTATTTGATGACATATGATGTTGATGTTGATATTGTTGACTAGTAGTAGATGAATCATTAGAGGGTGTAGATTGTTGCTGTTGCTGTTGTTGCTGTTGCTGTTGTTCCCATCGTCTATTATGATTCATTGTACTATTCTGTTGATGTAATGGCATAGACATATTCATAGATGTTGTTGTAGTATTTGTATTTGTAGGCTGTTCCGTATCTAATAATCGATTATTCGAGTACATGTGCATTGCCTTAGTTAAAGGTAATGAATTGTGAGTAGAAGTACATTCAGTGGATGTGGTCGATGTTTGATTGAGGGTTGAGTTGGTTGACTTTCGTTTGGGTTTACGATGTCGTTGATGATAATTGTTACGTGTACGCTGTTTACGTGGTGTTGACTGTGAAGAGGATCGATTATGATTGGACATGACAACTACTACAGAAGTGGATGATGTAGATGATGCTGACGGTGATGTTGATGGTGATATCACTGATACTAATGCTTCATCTCCATGTGTAATAGTGTTATTTAATCTAGTGGATAGATTGGATGTATCTTCATTCATTGATCTTGCTACTTTACTATTACAAGTACTATTACAAGTAGTAGTATTAGTATTAGTATTAGATGTAGATGTATTAGACATCATTCTATCTTTGGTGTAAGTATCCATTCGATAATTTTGATGAGTGCCTGGTCCAGATACCATTGATGATGATGATGATGATGGTGTAGTTGTAGCTGAAGAGTGTGACATCATGCCTGAAGATCCCAATTGATTTGATTGTCCATGTGTTACTGATTCATATGTCCATGCTCGTCCCCTAGGTTGTTGAGAATGAGATATGTGGTTGGAGGATGAGGATGCACTTGTTTGTGATGTATTGGAAGGAACTGAAGTTGTATGTAGACCTGTCATATTTGAGAGTGTCGACATGTTAGGTGGATGAAGATATGAATTAGTAGGTGATTGTATTGTAGTAGTAGTAGTAAATCCAGGTGGTGGTGGATGATAATGTTGCTGTTGTTGTTGCTGTTGAGTATGATGTTGTTGTTGTTGATGTATAGGCATGTTAGTTCGATCCATGCTTGACATCATCCACATCATTGATGGATTAGTATTAGTGCTAGCAGTAGTATCATGATATGAATAAGTAGGAAATACAGCAAATGTAGATGGTGTAGCGGCAGTGGCAGCAGCAGCAGCAGCAAAGTTAATCCTACTAGTAGGTGATGATCCTAATGTTAATCCTGGTGGTGCATGTTGCGTAACAGATAATGAACGATCATGTAACGCTGTTGTATGATTCGTACTTGTTGGATGTCCCATCTATTATAACATAATTATTAGATTATTCTATTGATATACTTGGAATAGACATACCGATATTACTGGTTGACCAGTTTGATTACACATGGATTTTACTGGTGATTTGTTATCTGTTACTTCAGATGAATAATGAGTATTCGTATGTCCTGCTACATTGCCATCTTTAGTCTCCTCTTTGCTTAAAGATGATGCAAAAGTGAAGCGTTTCGACATGCTTGACAGATCAGCGCGTTGATGTAGAATCAATAGAGCTCGTCGGAATTCATCTCGAATACCATTGACACTAACATCATCTGCACTATTACCCAGATTACGATGTTGTGTAAATGGTTCCTCTACACAGAGCATACGCTCATGTCGACCAATATGCCAACCTTTCTCTGCCTTTGTTAGACATCGACCTAGTCGAACACACACCACATGTCGACTATAATCAAATTGAAGGGCGTAACTAGTATAGATAGTTCATTAATATGGGATGTAGTCTTTCTTTTCTATTTACTTACTATTTGAAGAAACCATACAATAGAGCACCTAATGATTCATGATTGGCATAGCCGAATCCCGTGAGTTGTTGTGCATTCTCATAGAAATAGCCTGGATCAGCGTCGGCAGGTCTATTCAATTGTTGTAGCACCGGTAGAATGGGTGGTTGTCGTGTTTGTAGATAGAATATCACCATGTTCACCCAGGTATACGTAGATAGTGTACCGCCACCCGCTATTTATATATATATATATATTAATTATACAGTAATAGTAATAGATTACTAGTTAGTTATACATACCTGCATCGTTCAATTCACGTCGTTTTGTCCAATGTTTAATGATCATTGTCAATGGTCTTACACGCGGATCAATTGACACGTAAGCGCGTACCATACGTGTATTTTGTACAGATAATGGATGATTTACATTGATATCACAGGCTAGTTTACTAATAGATATACATTACATATAACATAATTAGTTATAGATGTAATATGTTATCTAGCAATCATTCACTTACAATTCAGGATCCCATAGTTTGACAATAGGTACTTTAGCACCGGCAACACAGGATACATTACGCATACCATCTATGATGATGATATTAACAATATGTTAATTAGTCATTTGTATTATGATACTGAATTTATAGCACTTCTTACATTTACGTAATCCTTCTGCCATAGTATAAACATTCTTAAATCCAACCAGGATGACATTAGACAAATATCCACATCACTATAAGATGTAGCTAGATTGCTTAGAGTTGATCTAATAATAAATAACAGATACAAATGAGTCATTGTATCAGTAAATGATATAGCATTTGTATGAATGACCTACCCAAATAAATGAACAATTGCACCACGATTAGGCCATTCTGTATTGAATATATGTTGCAATTTCCTTACAAACGATAACGTCGTTCTACACTCTCCACACTAGGTAGTAGTGCCTAGTAAAGTAATCATATTAGTATCATCGTGTATTTACGCATATAATACGTATATATATATAATTACCTGATATAATACTAGCATATCGCCTGTAAGCTTTAATTCCTTATCTGGAGCACATGTCCATTTGGAAAGTCGTCTTTTCTTGCCTTCTCTTTATTCGTAGATGGGATAGTTGAGTCAATACTATGCTTATTGCTAGAGGCACAGTTACTATCGGCATCTTGTCCACTAGTCTCATCCTGCTTCAACGATCGAAGTGAACTATCCAATAGTGCGGTAGATAATGCGGCAGCCATCGAGTAAATTGGTGATTGTGCCAATGCATGAATATATGCAGAGTTACTATTGGTATCCTTCTGACACTCCTGAGTATTCATATCGATGTCTCCTTTCGAGTCATCCTGTGGTATACCATTAGGTGATAATGTCGATATTGACGCGTCCTTTTCCAAGATATCAACTAGACTGGCTAATGCCGCTGGATAAGCATAGGGTAATAGTGATAATAGGGTAGCCGGCTTCATATGACGATGCATTCCTAGGATTAGAGTAGTTGCCGTGGCAGGATCAATACCAATGGGTGAGGACATTGAGGTATTGCTGTATCGTCTGTTGTTGTTGTTGTTGTTGGTGCAACACTTCCACTAGATGACTCTTGCTTGTTTATCTCAGTCGTAATTGGTACAGCAGTAGATGTCACGGGTACATGAGCATTAACAGTTGGATTGGGTGGACAAGTCGCTGTATGTGATGTACGTTTCATATCAGAACTAGTATTTGCATGTATAGAATGATTATGAGGTTGAGAGATCATCATCACCATATTACTATGATGATTACTAGTAGGTACATGATGACTATAATAATAGCGAGGTGATGAGGCTGATGATCCTACATCTGAACCTTGTATATTGCCATTATGCTATTGTTATTAGCAACTACTACAGTGGATGATGATGACAATGATGATGAGATTGAAGATGTCGATGAAGATGTGTTAGTCGGTTGTATCTGACGTGATGGAGGAAATACAACAACAGAAGAAGAAGGTGATGCCATTGTTGCTAATCCTGGTGGTGATTGTGCTGTACATGAACTAGGCATAGATGATCGATGTACTAGTATGGATGTTTGTTGTGCCGTGCCTGTATTTCCTGTAGGATAAGCATGTGTACTATGTGGTACAATCATTTGAGGTGGTGGTGTTGGTAGATGACGTCGTAAAGGTGAATTGATGGTGTACACGATAATTGACTTGCATTAGTATTGCTGTTATTGTTATTATTTGTACTATTACTACAATTACTACTACAATTACTGCTATGTCCACTACTTGAATTACGGCTATGATTTGATTGACGTGTAACATTTGATCCCATAAACATCGTCTTATGATTATGGTTCATGTGTGTATTATGAGCTGTAGATGTTGTTGTTACTGGCACAGTTGCACTATTACTAGTTGTACTGGTTATCGATGAAGATGGAGTCATTGGCCGAGAGACAAGTATAACATTACCATTAGTATTGCCAGTATTAGTTGTAGTAATATTGTTGACATGTCCATTGATAATAGCTGACTGCTGTGGATAACTAAATGTATGACATGCAACCATAGGAGTACCATGTGGAGAAGGACTACTATTCGTGTGTGAGGAACGCCCTAGTGGATGTAATCCATTGGAGATGATCGAATGATTGGCACTATGCATAACTGGCGGTGTACTCGATCTACTATGTGATAATGCACCCGATGACATTAACGACGACGACGACGATGCAGGTGGTGGTGGTGTATACGACCGACGTATGACATCTGTAGCATTGGAGAATGACTTGGAATGCGGTCGTCTATTCATGGCCATTCGATAAGATGGTGTAATAGACGATGGTGCAATTGTTGTAGATTGATTAGATGTTGCTGGAACGGTGGATGAATTAGCAGTATGAGGAGGGGAAGAAGTAGTAAAGACGGCAGTCGATGATGAATTGGTGGTCATTTTCAAGGGAGACTGTATACGACCACGATGAGTACGACTAGTGCCACCGTGCACGTTGAGTTGCGGTGGTGATACAGACGAGGGATGATTCGAGGCAACCACCTCCATCCATATATGATTATTCATATAAATAGATAATAGTAACCAGTTGGCGTTGTAATAGTAGTAGTAGCAATAGTCGTATTATTATTACGCTAAAGTAGTTGTATAACTCTAATCGCAACTAATAGTTGAAGAAGAAGAAGAATAGTCGACCGGCTTCACTTTTATCGGATAGGCACACACACACACACACACACAACAGAGAAAGGAAAAAGGAGACTGCCACCGGGGCAAGTAAGCAGCTTAGTCACCAATAACGATAGAATAGCTGATATAACGAGTAGTAGTACTAGTAGTAGTAGTATATGTGTATATGTGTATAGCAATAGTTGTATAAGTATAGTAGAAGTAGAAGGTCAATCTCACAAGCACCGCTCGCCAAATAACCACCAATAATGATAATAGTTGTAGTTGTTGTAGTTGTTGTAAAAGAAGAGAATCCGCCTTGTGCTGAAAGTAAGAAGAATTGTCACCTTCACCTGTACCACGATAATCAATAAGTAGAGTATAATTGAATAGAATAAATATAGGAATGTGTTTCTGGTTTAGAGTATCTTCAATAGTAGAAGCGTATATATGATAATAATAAATAATAGTCAGACAGAAGGTTACGCCGTGATTGTTTCGCTGGAACCGGAGTAAAGAAGGGAAGACAGGGCGCCAATAAGGTTAGAGGTAGAAGTAGAATAGCGAGGTGAGATAGGAAGGGTGAATAGTAGTCAGTGTTGTTGACTGAACAACAGTTACTACTAGTACAGGCGTGTATCTGCTAGAAACAGGCCAAGTAAGCAAGAGATTTGGAGAGGTAACAAAGATGAAATGCTGCTATTGCTGCTAGTAAGAAGGAGTGAAAGTTGAATAATTGAGTGAGTGAATGAGTGAGTCAGTGAGTGAGTGAGTGAGAGGAGTAAGAGAGCAAGAATGAGTGAGTGCATTGAATTGGGTGGTGTAAATGAAGGAATGAGGAGTAGGGACACCCCTATTAGATATTCGATTTAACTTGATTATAAGCACATAATATTGGTGGCATATTGAAACAACGCAGAGAGTACGTTCACTTGACATGTAAATACTATCTACTACGTGGATTACTACTCAAATGACCATATCATTAATAATAATAGATGAGTAAACAGATAAATGTATCTATTTACATTTGATTTTACTCTTCAATATCGATTCACTTCATTTCAAGTTTACCATACGACATTGAACCGTAAAATCAAATGTAAATAGATCCTGTTGATGATCTTACACCATAGCCGCAGTATCTTTGTGCAAAGGAGACTGCCAAGAATTCGACACATGGTTAGATGGTGTACACACATGCCATGGTGTGCAAAAGAAGGATATCGGAAAATAAACACTCATTCTATGGAAATGTATACTTTATTATTACTACTACTGCTAATAGATGATCAATAATGTACTTTTACTAGATACTAAATACTATTACTACTACTATTACTATCAGTATCAATGAAATGATAAAAGTGTAATCTACATGCAAGATTTAAACAATGAATACGCCATTGTAGTCAAGTAATCAAGGGCAGTGCAAATATGCACATTATCCCTCGTGAGCTTGGTCAAGGCACGCTCATCACCACATGTGCATCTGTCAGTGAAGCATTCCACCAATCAGCATTATGATAATATGTATCACGTTGACTATCACTCATTTCTTGATCCGCTAAATGACATTTTCCATTCATGGTAAAACGGAGTCTGACTGGCCTTGATGAATCATGAAAATCGTTAACAAAGAAACAATGTAATAATAATAATTGGTATATTTATATATCACATATTCATGTGAGTTGTAGGATAATAAACAAATGGTTTTAAAACGAGAAAACAGAATCATAGATATAGATGTATATACTATGAGCACAACAAGTAAGTGTGGCTAACTATAAAAAGAGCTAAGGGAATCGAGATCAACACGAATATGTACATACGCATAGTAGATGTCGTATGTTTAAGCTGCATGACGTCGACGTAGAGGATAGGATGATGATTGCTTATTAGCTGTAGTATCCTCCTCTTCCTCCTCATTATTATTATTAGCAAAAATAGTAGTAGCAGTAGTAGTAGTAGTAGTAATAATGGTATCACCCTCTACAGTAAGTGTACTGTTGCTATTCCTATTGAATTTTGATTGCTTCTTCATTCGTTCCATTTCCTTCTCGTCTTCCTCTTCTTCACTGCCACTGCTACGATTGTCATGGGCATTAGCGCCCGAGACAACACGCCATAGAACTCGACAGATCAAGATAAACCAGTAGATGATAAGCATTTGAAGTGCCGCGAATAAAGCAAGGAAATAGACACGTGCATTACGAGTGAGGAAAACACCACGTACTGGATCCCAAATGGGTTCAATGTATTTCTCGGCTTCCGCGTAAATGGCATAGCATACCTGAGCGTACAAATAGAAGCGAGTGTAGATCCACGCCAAGACAAATACACCGAATGTGACATCGCAAATACGTTGGAACTTGGCATATCGCATGCATTTGGCAAGCTATAAGAAAAAACAGAAGAATAGTAAGTAAAGGAGATCTAGTTTGCTTGTTTGGATAATATATTACAATCATGATCATCATCATTGTCTATTACTTACCGGTAGGATAATATCGGCAAAATCCATCATGCAAAGAACGGCATTACCAATACGTGGGAAATGCGTGACATACGAACAGGTAATCAATAGTGCGGTGACGATATGATGAGCGAACATGGCACGATAATCCTTACGCTTGGCTTCTACGTGGAGTACATAGATCAGGTGGAGTGTATAGGCCAATGACATGAGATAGTAAGTTTTAGAATGCCACGTGTAGTCACGATGCGGATAATTGATCCAGAAATGTCTAGTATCAAACCAGTAGGGCGAATTATACATAATATACTATAGATACATACAAATCATTCAGTACAGTAATCATTACTCGTCGTCGTGTCCTACTTACCATGCCAGATGACCAGGAGATCAGATAGTAAACACATTGGTAGCCCTGCTCCTTGAATCGTTCTAATTTTGATAAATTACGAATACCATAGTGTTTACCGAGTGGTTCTAGCAAATAGCGCATGACGCAGGATCGGAATAACGTAAGGGCCAATGTCATATAGACGATGAAGCACACGTCCAGCCGACCTAATCGATAATAGGGGCCTGGCAGATTGGTGATGGGCGAGAAGCCATCCAACGGATCGATAGGCACGCCTTCCACTGGACCATGATGTGCAGGTTGACGATACTGCAGTCGAGTGAACACACGCGCCTGTTCTACCCCCATGAAATCGAGTACCAATAGGCCAAGAATGATGGTCAATGGCACATCTATAAAGTAGCATACGCATAAACCAATGATTAGCAAGGATTTGTGTATTCATGGACGGGTATACCATTCCAACTTCAATCATCATCATGCTGTATATGCTGCAGCATTAATCAATGTATACGAGATCATAGGATACCCCTTTCCGTTTTACTTCTACTTCTTATCACTATTACTTACCGAATTGCCATCGATCCTGTTGAGCAATATGCTTGTTACGCATTTGAAGGAAAGAAGGTACCGCCGTAGCGATATGATCTTTAGATAATGAGGTGACCGCATTAATGGATTGATTTGCCGCACAAGAGATATTCTGAGAGGAAGTTCGTCGTTTACGTCCACTCTCGTCATTATTGCCGCTATCTAGGCTCATGGACGTTACGGCCGCTGTCCAATGGGTTGATGAAGATGCTTGCATGTTGATGGCAAATATATATATGTAGTTTTTAAATAGTTGATGCAGCTCTATCTAATACGAATAAGCGCTATAGTGAGTGAATAAGTGAGTGAATAAGTTACTAATAACTAACAGTGAATGGTGATGATATATATGTGTATATATGTGAGTGAGTGTATTCAATATCGAATTGTGATATAAATAGATAATATGACGATATAAACACGAGTATCACAAATATTAATAATGAAATGGTCTGCACAATAGGACCATTCGATAGATTGGCGAATAATAAACAACAACAACAACAACAAAGTGACAATTATAATGCCAAGAATAAATCTAATTAATGGCAGAGGCCTTCGCGTGTATATATCCACATATACGCTATACAGTATGTAGTCAGAAAGGTCAATAATGCCAAATGGATAAGTGTATGCGATGTGCAAACAAACAAGAGCAATAGTAGTAGTGACCAACAATGTGAGAGATAAAAAATGAGTGCGTAGTATGCGACAACTTGTGATAATACTTTTACTACTTTGACGTCCGAACATTAAGGTATATTTATACGACAAGTATATACATATGTGTGCGTGTGTGTACGTGTGTCTACATGCATATGTCCAGCTACAACGCGCGTTAATTGTTCTCGAACACACCATATCACATCACCTCCTATGCTGCACGCGTGAGATTACCCGTACAAACGAATGGAATGGAATGGAAGCGGAAAAGCTAACGGATAGATTCCCGAATGGCCACATTTAGGCCCAATGCATCAGTGTGGCCCATCCATTTATGGAAAGCACAGTGACAAGGCTTTGTCATCTCAAGTGTTCTTTTGTATCGGTACCTCGTATTTCCGAGACCGAACATTACGAACTAGGATAATCATCGTAAAATATTTAGAAGGGAAAAACACCGAACTTATTGGTCATAATGAACACACACACGCACACACACTCTCTCTCTCTCCTTCATTATTCATACATACATACATACATGTACATACGTAAATAAATAACCCCCTTCTACATGTCATGTTACTATTGCTGTCTTCCATTACTGATATGATTGGATGACAGTAATAATACTAAGCCAATGACGCCTCATTAATTAGGGTAACTACTGTCAATCCAGTGTCAAGGCCTAGTTGATGAGGACTGTGCAACTGCTATAACTTGCCAATTCCTTTAATTCACTCATATCATCATCATCATCATCATCATCATCATCATCATGATCATACGCACGTACACATGCATACTCGTACAATAACTTACCGTTTTTACAACCAATGAGGAATACGTTGACTATTACCAGCAAACACAAGTGTGTCTGTGTGTGTGTGCGTATCCTAGAGTACCGCGTGGTTATTCAATCAAGTTGAATATGGACCCACAATGATCAGGGTCACACAGCTTAAATAGCAAACAGTCAATGTATATTACCACTACACGCTTAATAAACTAAAGACGCTGTGAATAGATGACAGTAACGCTGCTTGATGCATCAACGTGAGTACATGTACATCCACACCGCGGTTAGTGCATGTAATAGATCGAGAGAAGAAACGAAATAAAAAAGGATTGATTATGCGATTCGTATTATCACAGTAAAGAATCTATGAATTCTGTTATAAAGTAATAAGCATCAATCCACAGTATAGATAGCTATTTAATAGAAAGAGGGAAAACAAGGAGATATAGATCACGTTAACAACAATAAACGACTAGTTGATAAACGGGTGAAATAAAGAAAGCTGTTTTGCAACAAGAAGATGACGACGATACTAATGCTCTGACACCCGAATGGAACAAATAACCAGCATGTTATATACAGTCTTATGAGATTCATCGATTTTTCTCTTTACTATACTGAATCAAACTCAGTGAGTGAGTGAGTGTGACTGCATGAGTGCAACATGAGGAAATGTCCATTTGTAGTGGAAGTGGCAACGAGGCTATCATGATCTCATAAGGGTGAATTTTTACGTTTTTTTTAGTGATAGCCATGTGGTTTTTGACATGATGACAGAGATGCATCATTCCATTCTCTCCTTTCTACTACTGATGTTAATCCTGTTAATATAAATCAATAATCTACATTGCACTTGCAAGCAGAAATGAATAAAATGAATGAGTACAATCTAGCTGTAGATAATGAATCGATATATCCTCTCAAATGTAGTGACGTTCTCTAGTCATATGAATGATCTCATCTGTTATCATCGTCATAATAATAATGGTTTGAATCCAACCAATTAACATGATAACCAGAAAAATTACAAAAAGAAATGATGATGATGATGCATCGTCATGATTTACTATCAAGTTACAGTTATTCTTTTATCGCACTTCATTCACTTCTAATATGTCATTAACTTCGAGTAACAAAGAGAATGCAGCTGATGCAACTGACAATGACAATATAAATGCTAGTTATTTACACGTGGCAACTGCTGTACCAAGTCCTGTTATACGCCACGCGATTCAACTTCAATTATTGCCAGAACGCCAGTCTAAATCACTTAGTATTGTTATAGGACGTGTAAGTTATGCGTAATCAGTGGACGTGTAGCCTATCAGAGATATTCACTAGTATTATTGTTGTTGTTATTCTAGGAGACTAGCCTTGAATTACTAAGTCTTGATACAAATCATGTAAACGGTGTACGTTTGGCTAGTCTACATCGACAACCGATTCATGGCACTATCATTCGTATGGCTGCATTGCCACGATGGAGGACAATTGGCACTGCTTCATCGACGATTGATCTTACCGCTAATTCAGAGGGAGAGGAGGAAGAGGATAGTGCTTCCATATCTACGTGTACTGATTCATGTCCACAATGCTCTGTCACGTCAATGAACGCGACTAGTACAGCGATGGATGACGGCGATATCATGTCACTCGATGATGCGATCAATGAAGTGACACATCAATTTCCACACTCACTCACCGGCTATCGACGCTGGCCTCGATCGAGTTGTATACAATCGCGTGATCTACTCGTAGTGACATCGGATGCCGGACTACTTTCACTATTGGCCTATGGTCCTATTACTGCCATGGACTATCAGTGGACACCTGCAACAGCAAGTGTAGAGAATGCAACACATGCACCATACTCGTCCGATCCATCTAGTCGATTCTACACCGTACAAGATATCTACTTGGGGCGACCCGGTCTACCATTCGATGCAACAGGTCATCATCTATGTGTTGATCCACGATCGCGTGCAATAGCCGTTGCAGCATGGCAGGATCACATCAAAGTATTTCTACTCAAATCGGGAACAAATACGAGTGTCGATGTGGGTAGACACGCAGTATCAACGACCTCATCCGCGTCAATGTCATGTCCTCATGGTTATACGCAATGCTCTACCAAAGTGGATCCACAATCGGAACCAGTTGATTTATTTGCCCGTCAATTAGATATCACCGAGGAATTCAGTCTTATAACAGGAATGGACTTTTTATGGCCATCTATAACACATATGAAGCGGATTCTTCTTGCTGTTACGTATACAAGGTAATCTATTCATTCATTTATAATAGCTACAATAGTTGTAATAATCATTCTATACAAGTGATCGTGATGCAACACCTTACCTTACCATTTATCAGATAATGGCCGATAATAGCAATGATAATCCAACTCGATATGCTCGACTTCCATTAGGCAGAGGTATACATCTACATTATTACTATTATTACGAATTAAGCGATATAGTCAAGTAACAATGAATGAATGCTACTTATAGAGAACACGCTAATAACTCACTTATTTGCTATACCAACCTTTCACGAACAACTTGTCTTTATCACGGTAAGTCTTCTTGCGGTTAGTAATATATTAGTAGATGCTATTATTAACACATATATAATATTCAAGGATCGAAAAATATGCTGTATAAGTGCTGAAGATGCTCATAATGGTAACAATCAGTTAAACAAGGTGAATTTGCCATCAATATCGACCAATTCTAGTATGCTTCGTGTTGAAGATGGTATGTATGTCTCTGCTTACTAGACACACTCATTACAATAACTAATGATAAACAAAATAAAAAGATACGCCATCGGTAGCACTCATCACTTCTGTGGCTGTTCGTATATCCGACGAATATCGTACAAGGAATGATACCGGTGGAATGGTTAGCGATGAGCATATTAGTCAAGGATTACGCATCTATTTAGGATCAGACTATAATGGATTATATCGACTTGTCATACGTGCCAATAGATTTATTGATTTGCATCACGTAGCATTGGATAGACCGACTACGGTGGGCGGTGTACCACCCGCTATCGGTGAAGCATTACTATGTTTACGTTCCAACACATCCGGCGATCTTTTACTTATGAGCGGTGAGATGTGTGATGGTCAAGTAGTCATGGTAAGCATAGCTTGTCTTTACTTCTAGATAATATAAATAGTGGTAATAATATGGATGATATGTTTGAGATAGATATCCAACCAAATGCAAGGAAGAAAACTCTACTCGAAACTTAACTGGGCATCACTAGTTGACTTTGTCATGTGCGATGCGTATAATGATCGTCAAAAGACGATATATGCTTGTTGCGGTGCAGGTGCCCAGGGTACATTACGAGAATTCCGACATGGTCTCTCGATGAATATTCATATTTGGTCGGATGCCGATTTCGACGGGTAGGACACTACTCGATCAATCAATCAATCAATCAAGTCTATAATAAGTGACTAATGAACGCTTTATCGTAGATTGAATGGATTATGGAATCTTCAGCATGACACGATTGCTGGACGAGATCGTTACCTAGTGTTATCGTATATTTCAGACACGCGTGTTTTCTCGGTAACATACGGTAAGCTATGAGATATTCATAAACATGTCAGTAACTAATTGTTCAACCACACGCATAGATAATGGCTATGAAATGGAGGATATCAGCGAATCTAGTGGTTTTCGTCTGGATACACGCACACTACTAGCTTGTAGCTTTGCTCAAGGCGATTACTGGCTACAAGTACATCCTAATGGTGTACGAGTAAATAATCGTACAAAATCACTGGATCAAATATCATGTAAATAATAACAATGATGATGGATTTAGTTCATTGACTAATAGTGACATCATCATAACAATAATAGATAATCCATTAGAAACGGATCAATGGCAACCATCATCTAATCATACCATCTCAAAGGCAGCCTGGTATGAGGTGGAACAGAATGAAACAGAAGCAATAGTTAGCAGGAAAGGTTACATTCTAGCAACCCTTATAGATCATAATGGAATGAATCAATGTGTATGGCTTACTATAGATGTACCAGAGTAAATATCATACGAGTATCTCATTGTTGGCATGATTACTTATACATACCTATATACATATTGTTATTACAGGATTACTGCTAGTCATACACTTGCACTATCACATGAACCTACCAGTATTCATTTGTTCAAGTAAGTCGATTGCATACACACACAAAATAACAATTGTATATTATCATTATGAATAGTAGTAGTAATAATTGTATAACTATAAGATTCAATAATACAGTATGGGCTGCCATAGCCACTCGTCTACCGACCATCTATTTGATGCGTAAAACAGACAATGACATATCAATTCAACATACACTTAGTCTAGGTAAGTCACTAGTAATATGAATATACCTGAATTGTAGTAGATATGATGAATTATTAATGAGTTACTATTGTTATTAGATAATATCGGTTTAGAAGGATTAAATCTAACGGAAAGCCTACTCTACATACAAGCATCCAGTAAACATCAAGGCTTCCTACTAGCTGGTAATTGTAACAGTATACTTTATGTGTATAACATACTTAATACTATACATCTATTTAGGTCTTCGTGATGGTAGTCTAATGTCATGGCAACTTGAACAAGGTAAGCATTTGATATTACTACATTAGTCAATCTCTCTTCTCTAATAGGATAATAAGATAATACAGGAAACATCAATGATGGTGATCATTCAACAATGAAATGTTCACCGCGTAAACCTAGAATAATTGGATCATTACCGGTGAAGTTGAGACCGTGGCCATTGGCAAGTAGTAGCAATACGAAAACTACCATGTTACTTGTACTATCCGATAGACCATGGAGACTTCATGTTGACACGACAAATGAACTGGCCATCAGTAGTATACTATACACACGACCAGATACGGTAAGGAATACTAGACATTGATAATGATGGTAATGATGATGATATCAGTCTTATTAAACATGTATATGTACGTATGTGTAATGCGTATGTAATAGATCATAGAAGCTACAGGATTTCGATACAGTAGTAGTGGATATGGATTGATATTCACCGTGAATGGTCGTCTAGGTATGGCTACCGTGGGTCGTCATCGTCGAGCAAATGTACGACGTGTTGTCGCCATTCATGTAAGCTATTTGTTATTTGTATGAAGACTACACACATAGGCATGATAGATTAAGCTTGTGTATGTGTGTAAATAATAGAGTCCACGTCGCATACTATTCGATCAAACAACACGTAAACTATTGATTGCTTGTCGTAGTAGTGCAGAACATCACTTGCCAGTCATTAAGGTGGTTGATCCAATAAGGTAGGCAATCAATCATTGTTACACTCTAGACATAGCATAGCATAACATAAATCTTTACTATTAGAGGACATACACTTGTTGAACATACACTTCATGCTCATGAGACGGTGCATTCAATGACTGGTAATGGCACTTGCAATGACTTGACTATGTAGATATATTACACTAACTATTCATGACAATGTGATAGAATGGGTTATACCTAAGGGTTCGCATACATATCGTTATATTTGTGTAGGTACAAATGTAGGCAACAGCAACAGTAGTAGCAATACTCCATTGCAACAACCACAAAATCAACAAGGTCGTCTACTTATTTATAGTTTGAAACGAGCAATGAGCACTAATACAAATGAAGTAAGCATTATTAGAATGTTTTCGTTATCAATGATGATGATATATCAACTAATAACAAATCTAGTCGATAAAACTCGAATTAAGAACGGTATGGATTGCAGAAGTACCACGACCAGTCTATCGAATATGTCCCATAAAAGAAAGGTAATCTATTCAACATGATTATGTAATGCAGTCATACTAATGCTCATTATACATACAAACACTAGTTATCTACTTGTAGCATCTGGCAAGACACTTTATGTTTATCAGTTAAATATGGAACAACGCAAGTAAGTTGTAAACAAAAGGGAAATAGATATGATGTCAATGTAGAGTAACCATCTTGTTAATGTAGACTCGTTAAGATTTGCAAAGAAGACATGCGTTTTCCAATCACCAAGATTGCTGCCTATGACAACTATTTTATCGTAGGTTGTCAGCGTGCATCATTTTCATTATTCATGCTTGATCTTGTTCAATCACGTATTACATTCATACAAAGGTAAGTAGAGAGCATGTTACATTTAATGAATGAATATTGCTTACATTACTATACACGCATGCTATTAGTGATCATCAACCACGAATGCCTATTGAATGCATTATGGGAAAGGAGTGCATGATTGGCACGGATCAATCAGGTCATATTATTGGATTAACGCGTAGTAAGTATTATTGCAAGTAATGAATAATTATATCAATATACATTAATGATTTATTACGTTATTAGATACACATACTATCGAGGAATCCTTAACTACCATATTCTCAATGCAACAGCCGGATATCATTTATCGTATGCAACCGGGTACACCTTTCTATCCTTTGTTGGATGACACATCCGATGCTGAATTGAAATGGCCCATGACTTGTAGTGAACCACTTGTTGCATCATCGATGTTAGGTGCATTTCTCGTGCTACGTCGTATTGATGCACGATCATTGGGTGGTCAATTGCTAGAACAGTTACAACATGTCATGGAGTTGCACCCATTAACTCGTCCGGTATTAGGTCATGCTCTAGTGCACAATTCATCCCGTAAGATTGTTCCCTATAATGTTACTGCCACCGGTTACAACTACGCACTTTATGGTGATTTCCTCGATCAATATCTGGCATTATCCATTGCTGATCAGTATGATATACTGAACCGACTAAAGGAACGTATTTCATGGATGATATCCACTGATCTAGTTGTCGAGCCAACTATTCAAGAGATGAGCACGATGTCCAATACTTCATTACACCAATGGCTATGTCGTAATTTGACACTATTACGATCGTAGTCATCTTATATCCATACTACATTTAGACAATATAATCTATTCATTGTATATTCAGAAAATAAAAGAATGAGAAAAGAATGAGAAAAAGCAAGCTATCTATCCGAGATGACCTTGATTATATATTTTATTAGATCAATCTACATGAAATCATCGTAGTCGCCATCATCATAGGCACCGCCGTAGTCTGTCGTGTCAATGGCGGAACTGCTCACTTGCACTGATGGTTTCTTCGTCGATGCTCCCTTCTTCTTCTCCTTGGCCTTGGCCTCACGTTGTTTGTCATTGGCAATACGCGACAATGCCGAGGAAATCTTACGAATATCGACATCTTTCAAGGAGCGACACACTTCTGTCACTAGTCCATCGACCATACTGGCATAGAATCGATTATTCTAGCAGGATCATCATCAGTATTGTAGATTATTGATTAATAATAATGACTAATATATTAGATACCTTGAAAGTCTCAATACGCTCAACAAGTGCCGTCTTGAATGCTTCAAACTCTTCCTTCGTCTTTGGATTCATACCGTTAATCTTGTCGGCATTATCCTTGTCTATTAGAAACATTAGTATTTATCATAAGTACTAGTTAGTTCATTTTCTTCTTCTTAATCGCAACAGATATATGTATGCATGCATGTATTTGTAGAGTGTATATGCTTACCCTGAACCGTTACGCCACGGAACATGTCATTGGCATTCTCGAGATCGGCAGCTTGTTCCAATGCAGCTAGTCGTTTCTTACGTTCTGCCGGATCTTCATCTTCATCTTCACTTGACTAATAAATAAATAAATAGACGATATTATATCGCTAGTCAGTTACCCGATGATTACTACAATTATTGCTATTATAATGCTTACCGCAGCTGCCTTCCTATTAGCTATCTCTTGTCGTTTACGCTCATTCTCTGCATTACGCTCGGCAATACGCTGAGCTAGTGGTACCTTCTTTCTAGCGGGAGCTGCAGCGGATGTTGCTTGTTTAGTCTCCTTCTCCTCGTCGGAATCCTCCCAAGACTCCTATTATTATCGTTATGGTTAGTAATCACGGCTGTTTATCACATAAATAACGGCTACTTGCCTTGATCTCGCCGTCGTCAACATCCTCGTCGTCCCAATTTGGCTTAGGTGGAGGTACTACGACGGCAGTGTCGAAATCTTCATCTTCTATAATAGTATAAGATTCATATTCAAACAAAGTGTAATTATTAGATTTCACGTATATTTCCACTCATACTGGCATGGTGACTTGCCCCAGTTATCAGCCATAGTGCTTTATATAAGTGAAGATAGTGCAGTAGATTGATGTGGATAGATAGTTCAATAGAGATGGCAATGGAATAACAAAATGAATACAGTGTTTTTCCATCCAATTAGCGCATTTATCCTTTAACATTTGCAGTTTATTAATAAATAGATTAACACAATTGTTAACACCATTATCACTATAGAAATGCCAATTGATACAGCATGATAATAATAACAATTCAGTATTCAGTAATGGATCATTTATTGATAGTGTTAAATATCATTTATTCGTAAAGACAAAAGGCTAACTGCGCAAATTGGATGGAAAAAGCCTGTACGTGCACACGCAATAACCACTGTGGTGTCAAAAACTAACCTGCAAAACTAATAAAAAATGATCAAGCTTTTCTCTAGTTCCGCTCTTAACGTTTTGTGCAATTACAGGTGCCGTACAGTGTAAAAATATCTTTATTATTCATACATTCTGATAGTGAGCCTCTGCAGTTGACTGAGGTTACTGCACGTCATGTTGTAGAATTCCCTTGTCCGGCCCTTAGTATTCTTTCCAATTGTTAGGACCGCGACAACTACTAATGAGATTAACATTACTATCATTATTGATTACACTGAATAAACCAACATACTTGATGTCTACAATGTTCACATATGTACTCGTGCAGTTTACTCTACCAATAGATTCCTTGATTGCATTTGAACTCGAGTAGCACTTGTATATTCTACTTGTACTATTCTACCAGCAATGCTCAATCATGTAACTTGATGTTTGTCACTTGTATCTACTAGTTGATAAATTGTAATTGGATATTGAAGTGGCATTATACATTTGCTGCAATGCTATTTATTTATTTATTTATCGTATTTGACATTGTTCAAATGAAGAGAGAGAAAGACGATGCATTTATTCTAATCAAGAATACACAGATAAATCATATGCAAGTGTGGATAATAATAGAATAGTTTCGACAAGCTATGATGAATTGACAGGAACATTTAGTAAAGGACAACATGAATGCTTGTTTTATTCAGTGCATTGTTATAATGGCATTCGAGAGTATTCAGATAGCAAGCTTCAATCAAGCAGAATGAAATGATGACGCAGTACATGTGCTACTGAGCAACATTCTCTATGCATTGAGAAGCATTCATCAGTTTGTACAGCTTGATGTCTCAATTGCTACTATAGTTGATTTATTCGATTAATCATGCAGTTCATAGAAAGTATTAGCATGTGTTATGGTTTAATGATGTATAAACACTACTCTTATTAACATAGTATGATTAATTGATATTTGTTACAATTCACCGTATTCATGTATTACTAACGTATGCCTCTCATTGGAACTATATGCCGTACCAACCATTGCATAATCATCCACTTGTTCGTCCCTAGCTGGTGCTTTCAATCTGCATATCACCTTCTTTGTATTGATGTTTATAAGCAATCGCCTTTTCATATAATCACAATACGTAGTAAAGATATAGAGATCTCCAATAATATTTTGGATGTATGCCGTATCCGGTATTTGCAATATTTGGTCATTATTGCTGGGTAAGTCTGTCCATATTTTTGTCGGTTTGGAACCGAATGTGAAATAATCGCATCCAGCCCTTAACAATGAGATAGGCATATCCTCGTCAGATGCATCGTAGCAGTTACGTGGAGTATGGCTTCGACCACTGGATGCTACGCTATGCATTATGCATATTTCACAAGCAAGATAATCACTTGTTCCAATTAGCATATGCGAATCGTATAAACTTTGAGCAAAATCTATTGTCACGTTCAGCATCCAATCAGGTAGTTCAAACGAGCCACTTCGCAATTGCACAACAGGATTATTGCTCGAGAACTGGTATAATGCCCATTCAATACATTCTGTTTCATCATCTACGGCTAGTCTTACGGTGTATACTATTGCTGTATCATTGACTGTTTTATAGAAACATTTTGCATTCCATGTATCATCAATGCTTCCTGGACACATGGTATTATTCTCTATATCAAATACCCTTATATCGGCTGAATGTATCGGTTATTAGTACTACTTATATGGCATCATTGCACAAGTATTGCTCTTACAAATAAATAACTGACATAATGACGATTTTGATTTGCCCACTAGTAATACCCATTTCTCATCGATTGTTCTCACTTTATATCGTGCTGGAATATCGAATGTAGTGAAAACACCACCATGTTTGCGAGTAAGTATTTTTACATTATAGTCGGTACTGCTCTTGATTTTCTTAGGAAAGACGGCTATGTAATGGTCACCCAGGACATGAGTATACCGAGTATCATTACCACCATCCAGCGAAAGGATATTGGGCGATGTGGAAAACGTACTGCCATATACAATGTTTTTGCTTGATTTAAGGTTTGAATGTGGCAAATAGTCTATAGTGTAATAATAATCTAGTGCCTCGTCTAAGCACGTTTGTTGTATGATAACTAAACTGTTATCTACGGCTTCTGTGTTATAATCTAATTTATGCCCGTCCTGTTCCATGGCAATACGTGTGGTCCTGCATCGTTTATATCGCCAATTATTCTCGGTGCCCACTCGTCGGCGATATGTGTTGTACCAGTCCACATTCTCTAGTAGATCGGCTCGTTTATCCGATGTACATGGGTTGTTGACATCCGTGCGTACGCACCATAATACGAATTCCATTTCTTTAGCATAATAGGCACCTGATAGGAAATCCCTATGATATAGTGCTTGCCATAATGCTCTATCATTTCGAACGTTGCTTGTTAATGAGCGAGAACATGCTGATAAACGTACAAAATCTATGTAACTAAATAAATTACGAAAATGGCGCTGGTCATGAAATGGAAGACTATTCAGACAATGTAGTAATCTACAAGACGAGTTGGAATTACTCGATATTTCAGTAGTAGTAGTAGTAGACATAGTGGAATGGAATAAGAAAGGCGATATGAGGTAGAGAAATACGATGAGTTTATTTTTTGATAAAGTGTGGCAATAAAGCCTATACATATATTGTGATAGTAGCGTGTATCACTACATCTGCAGTCTAAAGACGCAGGAGAGTTAAGGATAATGAGGGATTTTAAGGGAGCCTAAGGAGACAATGCAACTGCTATAACTTGTCATTCCTTTAATTCACTCATATCATCAACAGCTTGAGTTTCCAACAGTTTTAATCAAGAATACACAAATAAATCATACGCAAGTGTGGATAACAATGAAGCATGGTGTTCAAGTCTTTCTAATTGACGAGATATCCTACTGTCACTTGTCATGCCTTCTTAATATGAGTACAATCTATTACAATATACTAATTCATTATTCTATTAGATGCACACATCAGAATTGTAAAGATGCCATGAATGGTAAAGGATTCGAGTATCGTGTATGGAATCGGGATATGGCAGCATGTCTGAATTTTATTCAGATTATTCTCAGTCTTCGCAATGGAAATGGCGTTCCAACACAACTACATCAAAGTGTCATTACTCCTAAACGTTCAAGAAATGAAGGACAACAACAAACAACTTAACTGTGATGGTTACCGCTTTCACATCTAAATACGTAAGATTTACTATTATTAATTGCATTATATGGAATGGACATACTTGTAACTTCACCTGCTAGGGTCATAATAAACTGCCTTCATCCTTTGTATAATTTACCGTCTTATTTTCTATTAACAACATGTTAATCCATACTAATAAACCAATATCTATCTACTTGTTAAGGATCTTTTAATAATTATGAACTAGTTGTAAAGTACAATAATAACAACAGCTACATTATTTGTAAATATATGGTAATGTCATTGTTGCTATTCTAATTATCGCATGATGAATTAGTAGTGTAGTAGCAGTAGTGTGATGGCATTACGATCTTAAACAATTTTAATGAGTAATTCATTTCTAATGACGTCAGTCAATCCTTTGCTTTAACCCAATTCTCTTTCTCTCTTCTTTCTCTTCTCTTCCTTCACTTCCTTCCTACCTACGTAACGTAGTATCTATATTCTATAACAATACGGCGTTTGTTGGATTTATTCCAAGACGAAAAAGAAGAAAAGACGATATGGAAGTGGCTAGCACGTCTTTGTCATCTGCGTCAGATGCTGTTGGTAATGAGAGTGGTCTTCGCCAACGAACCATCACTACTGCTACAGAGCAGACTGCCGACACAGTAGCAACAGACTCTACTCCTTCAGTCGGCAGTGAAGACAACGCGGAACATACGAACGAGACACCCGCGGCAGGATGGGAGCAATTCGTTCATGGTTTATGGTCTTCTATATTTACACCAGGTGCTAATTCTCAACTATTACTCGCTATGAACGTATCTTTTATCGCTCTATTCCTATCACTATTATTCCTCTTATTCGCTACAGGAGGTAATGGACATGTATTGGCTTTATTATTAATTGCAGGTGGTCTATTTGCTAGTATACAATGGTAGGATGATTATTGTATCCTATATGATTTGAAACTAATTTATTAACTTATTCGTAATACACCTATTGTGATATGGTAGGTTTGTACACGAACTAGCCGTGGTTCGAGCAGCCAATGCAGCCAACACTAACAATGATTCAACTGAGTCAACCAATGAAGAAACATCAGCATTGACTACAAACCAAGAAGATCTTGCCCCAAAGGAATCTACCCCAACCACTCAATATAACAATACTACTGCTAATACGGCTTATACGACAGAAACAGATATAAAATCCAAGCTAGAATCATCAGAGTCAGCAAACACTAAATTAGACAAGCAGGAATCAACTGATACCGATAAAGGTATAACAGATGCAGCATCAGTACCACTACCCGATGATGATGACGATGATGATGAGGAAGAATGGTCAGCGGTAGAACGTGAAGAAGCATTTGATGAATTGGTACAAGAAGATAAAGAAAAGTCAGAAATAGTAGAACCTACAATAACCACATCATAATTACTACCATTATAAATTATATTAATTCAAAATACTTTATTATTTTCAGCATCATTCATTCATATAATGCGTATATATTCATGACATTGTCATTGTCATTGTCATTATTATTATTATGAATAGCTGTCATTTAGTAGATGATGTTCTACCAAATACACATCGTATTCATATATCATCAACAAGAATATAAGCTCGTTTCCTCTTCTTTCTTTCTCAAATAAGCTGAATAAATCTTGTATCGATTAGAGTTGCATCAAGATTAACGCATGGGTGCAACTTGCGAGGCATCCAATCCCAAGGCATGCAAGAATAGATTGACATTAGCGATACGAAGGGTTGCCTGATCAGCTGGTAACTGGCCTGACATGGCAGCTGATACATTTTCCAATACACGCTCTCTGAATAGTAATAATTGTATCAGTATTATTATCTAGTAACCTATTCTCTTATTATTACTTACCTGACTTCAGTTACCAAAATGTGTTGCTGATCGATATTAGCACCCACAGCGATGGCAGCCAAGAATTGCCATACATGACCGTCATCCAGGTCATTCACAGGGAAGAGTGAAGCGAAACTACCTTGCAATAAGCTGAATAAACGTAGATACAACTCTTTCCTATTCACATAGATGAATATATGATTATAATGATGATTACAATTATTATTCAACTTACCATTGGCGTATTTCATCAGGTGTGACGAAATTAGGCATGGTACTAGCATTCTGACAGATAATCTCTGCTCTACTTAAAAACATGGTAAGGAAAGCAAGACCCGTCTATAATAAAATAGTCGATCATTATTGCTGCTAATTAGTTACTGCTATTACTACTACGATTATTCCACGATTACTTACTTTACTACGAGCCACCCAGGCAATATTGACACGTTCTATCAACAACGACAATAGTGCGATAATAACTCGCATTGGTGTATCCGATAGGAATACCAGTAATGGTGGGATACTATGATTGTGGAATAGATCGATCTGTTCCAAGGCATGAGATGAAAGGGTAGCCACACCGTGAGTAGCTTGCACGCCTAATCGTACGGCATCCACTTGATCCATACAAGCGAATAGGACGGTAAGTATAGACAATGTCTGATCGGGTGTACAGTGCCGCAATACACGCGGCAGTACCTTCTTGCCCTTGCCTAGGGAAAGTAAACCAATGAATGGATGAGGGAAGCTATAACAACATAATGATAGATTATTAATGTAATCCTTACTTTCTTCTATTCCAATCTTACCTAGTACCCAAAGGTTCGCTGACATATAATTCGGACCATAGTTTCGCCGTATGGGTAGAATATTCTTGATGCCTATAATATGAATATGGATATGGATTAGCGTCGTGTTAACAAACAAATATATATATATACTATAATACTAAGTGATGACGTGCACTCATCTATCTATCAATAGGATACATACCATTTCTCGATGATTTCACTGGATTCTTCATCATCCGATGCATTTTGTGGTAATTTCGCTTGTTGACGTACAAGTTCTTCAAGTGCCAATACTTGCTCGTAGACTGCCTCTACCATTTGCATCACTTTACGACGATCATTCTTGTGAAGTGCCGGTGACTAATATAAACTGACTAGTTTAGTAATGATCAAAGGGACGAGTGTAAGCGGTTAACGTACATTCATAATACCCGAAGCGCGTGACTGGGTGGGCGAGTCACTTGGTTTGGCATCCGTTGACTTGGCGGGCGTTTCAATTTGCAACGATTGTTTAGGATTGCGCACTGATGTGACAGCAATTTTACCGAGAGCACCTTCAAGGGACACTACAAACATATATATAAATTAGTTATATTTCTTTAATTGTAAATAAAAAGTAGTCATGCTTACCTTGTGTGGCTTTTGGTCGTTTCTTAGCATCATTCACGATACGTTGAATCTGTTGTTGCATTCGTTGAATACCCGTTTCACGTCGATTACGGCCGGTGCCACGGTCGCGTGAAGCAATCTCTGGTGCAGTAGCTGCCGCGCGACCACGTACCGCCGTATACATACGACAGTAAAAGTCATCGGCTGATGGATCTTGATGAACCAATTGAGCAATTGCACTTTATGCACATACTCCTTGTCTCCTTGCGTCATTAAACCATTGTATTTTGCCTGTCATTACATGGTCATTCATTAGCGATCGAGTAATCTAGCATTCATTATAGGTGTAAAGCGGATATACACATACCATTGCAGCCAGTTTAGCTTCACGTATGGCATTACGCTGCTCAATACGCATTTGATCTGCGTTTGATACGGGTGCATCAGTTGGCATGGATGCTGCATTAGCTGCAGTTGCACCGAATACACCACCTTGCATGGCCGCAGTCTGAGTTATCGACTGCTTCATCGCTGCCTCTAATTCTGCAACACTAAGCGTGTTACGTGTGCCAGAAGCATGCGGTTGCGGCATTAGTGATGGCATGTTGAATAGCATGTTTACATTCGTGGCATGCATCTGATTCATGGCCATACTGTTGCCTGTTTGCGCATTCCTTAGCAATTCTGCCTCGATATCTTGCAGGGAGAGCGGTTTCGTTTGCGATGCGACACGTGGCACGGATGGGGCGGTCGTTTGATGCATATGCATATGTGGCTGCGGCACTTGATTCATAGGTAGACCTGCTGCATTATACGACTGCTGCTCCATGGGTGGGACACCAGCTGGCATGGTAGGTGTTCCCCAAGTAGTTAGTTGCGGATTTGGTACATCTGTCAACATATCAATTGTAGATATTAGTGGCATACTAATGACACTGGTCACTTTCTATTAATTTACCTCCT
This sequence comes from Syncephalis plumigaleata, assembly GCA_025201365.1. Classification (NCBI taxonomy): domain Eukaryota; kingdom Fungi; phylum Zoopagomycota; class Zoopagomycetes; order Zoopagales; family Piptocephalidaceae; genus Syncephalis; species Syncephalis plumigaleata. The sequence continues at coordinate 815,769 of JAIXMF010000007.1, read as the reverse complement.
TGACGCTGTCCTCCACCATCCGAACCGGTACTCCAAATATTACCAACTCGTGCGTTTGACTGTATAGGATAAATGCAATACATGTCAATACATTATTATTACTATAGATGATGTCGCACTATTTACCTCAAGCATGGCGGCATTATTCACGGCAGACGAGCGAGGTGAAATGGGAACAGATGGACCGGGTGACTGATTCCTAGGCGCATCATCCCATAGTGCTGCATAGGCAGGACGTTTTGACGAGCTACTTGGCATCAAATCTTGATAATCTATAGAATGACATATTAATATTACGATTGCTGTTACATTGTTATTGTTATTACTCACCTAATGTCAAAGTGGCTGTATCTAATAGTATTATAGGTATTTATAGGAAATATTAATGATTTATTAAGTAAATACTATAAACTATATACCACTCACCTCTAGCCAGCATGTCATCTAGATCAAAGCGTGATCCATTGGATGGCTCACGATAGGAGCCGTGCTGATTACTAGAACGCTTATCCACTATCAAATAATGATGAATATCAATGATGACGTGTATTACTCTTTAATCTTTACTGATTACCTCCTATATCATGTTGCGGTTGGAATCCATGCATACGTTGCTCTTTCTCTAGCAATTCCGCTGCTCTCATTGTACTACTAGCATAGTCAAAATTGTTATCTAACACAATGTGATGGCATTCAGTTTAGTATTACATTCCGTATAATGCTATCGTATTCAATGCATACTAACCTACAGCACCAGCAGTAGCGTCGTTGCCATCGCCACTAACACCACCAAATGTCTCGTCGTTCAGTTCGTCCAATGATTCAATCAGTTCACCGCCTAGATCGCCATCAATTCCACTGGATACGTAGTCGGACTGGAGGGATTGATGTTCTCCAAGTTTGCCAGGTTGACCGGGTCGTCGTCGCTCCTCCTTAAGAGAAGTGGGTAGCGCCGTGTCAAAGCCAAAGAACGACATGGTTATCGAACTACGCGCCCTTGTTCAGTACCGTGTATTAGTGATAGACCGGCGTGTGTCTACACTTTCGTACTTGAAAGATAGGAAAGCAAACTATAATAAGAATCGTGTTTTATCTGAATGATCAAAAAAGCTTTACTGTTTCAGTGCCCTTATTTGCCAACGCATACAATAAAGAAGCAAGAACGAGTACAGCTGAGATGATTTATTGCCAACTGTAGAATCGCGCTAGTTATCGCAGTTATGTAACGATATGTATGGTTAGGATGACCAAATAAATGAATGGGAAAAAGGAGAAGGCTTTGGAGTAATCGTGCCAAATGCTTTGAGAGGGCAGGATATCATTTTACTGAGAATTTGATCAAATGACACACAGACGCACTCGCGAATTCTTTTTAAATGAACATGTAGATATTAATAATGATTCACTTATTTATTAACAAATTCAATCATTCAAGCTCTTCGCTCAGCAATACATACACGCGTCTCTAGGTCGTCGAGCATTTGATTCCAATGGAGAAATAGTTGCGATAGCGTATGAATCTAATCAATTTGGTTAAGAAATAACAATGTACTATCTATCTATCTATTACATAATTCATATAAAGGATACTGTATCATTGTATTCGGCTAGTAATTGATCCAATCTACCATCTAATTGTTTGCTTTGTTCGATTAAAGCACCATTTGCTGTAGAAACGGATTTCAACTGAGGAATCAATGCACTTATATCTATATATTCATATGCATATATAACGCATTAGTTATCTATTCATCCCGTATCAATTATAGTTACTTACGTTGGAATTCACTAGGACTAATACAGACTTGCTTAGTGGATGCCTCCTCTAGTAGTGCTACTGTTCGCATCCAATCATCCGATGTTTCCATTAAAAGCTGGATTCGTGCATCTAAAGAAAGAGCGCTATTCTCGAATTGCATCTTCACTTCCCGCTTAACCTCTTCACTATCAGCATTATCCTCTGATACATTGTTGGCAATAGGCTCAGTTAGTAAAGGTCGACATATCTCATCTAATCATCAAGTATAAGTATACGGAGATGCCATCAACCGATCTATTATTACTACTAACATCTCTTCCAAAGATCAACGATTGCTTGACGATGCTCCAATTGACTCTTGATATGCTTACGAACTGCTACTAAACGTGCCACTAAATCTTTTGCGGTAGCATCATCGGAAGTTGCCGTTTCAGCATTATCCGCTTTCTCGTCACTCTGCTCATGCTCTTCTTTATTAGAGGCGTGTACATCCTCGTCCGTCGACATCAATAGCCCCGTATTCACTATGACTTTAGCAGGTTCTGGTGCCTCATCAGCTAACGGTGCCAATCCCGTATTTGTGTCGCGTGCCAATAAACGATACTCAAGCTGACGTAGACGCTGAGCCAGAATAGCTACATCCACAGCACTATGCGTTGACTGAGATGAGTTCGACACGGTAGTAGTATTAGCAGTTACTGCCATGTCTGACGTGGTTGTATCAGCAGCAGATGCAATTTCAGAGACAGCCATACTACAACTAAGAGATAATGACGGAATATGTAGATGATGGAAAAGAATAGTCAACTCGTAAAGCGTCGACAGTTTATTAGAATGATTTAATCTATATTTAATTTAGCTTAACACCGACTGCCTATCTCTTACTACTACTACTACTACTACTATCTGCTTACTTGCTTACTTGCTTACTTGTTTGCTTGGTATTCGCCTCTTTATCGTCTAGCTAACCTGTTTCATTCTATAATTATAATAAGAATACAAAGAACATTGCATTGTATACTTGGCTAAACCATATGATAATCGTTCTTTAAAGGACAATATCAATGCGTACATTGAAGGAAATTCACACACCCACCTACCCTTCTATTGCTTGTCATATCCACATTCATTCATTCATTCATTTAACCACACACATTCATCCACACACACGCACACACACCATCATTCACGCATCCACACACCGACTTATTAGCCCTTTTGTATTCGACCTTTTTTTCCTTCTACTATTGCTTTCTGCTTGTGCCTACTTCGTCAATATACGATTGCTACAAATACGACTATTGACTCGTCTTTCCAGAGCATTTACCACCTTTCTTTTACTTCTCGTTCAACAAAGCATTGGAATACCTTTACATCTCACTAGTTGTTGCTTCCTCTCGTCTACCGCTTTCTCTTCCACCTCTCTCTCTCTCTCGCTCTCTCGACCTTACCTTTTATCACGTTTTCTTTCGTGTGGTGTGCGGTGTGTCCACACGTTGTAATTGCACAAGCAGTAGCTATAACTGCGCAACCACTTTTTATTCAAACGTAGCTACTAATCGTGGTGTATTGCGGGTAAGCCATAGCGAAACCAACGTGCTACTTCAGCCTCCTTGGCCCGGTACTTTTTAGATAGCATTATTGCGCTGGTCAAAGTACGCACTACTTACTACCGCCTTTCTTTGCCCCTTTGCGCTTTCAAACCAACTATTTCATTAATCACACTTACACTCTCGCACACACCCACACCCACACAAATCTCTTTCTTTTACCGACACTATTAATTGTCTTCTTTGTTCGAACGTTTTACTTGTCTCATCTTTATTACTACTATCACCGCCACCTTACTTTTCCGCTTTCCTTTGTTCTCTCCTACTGCATTTAGGCTATAGGCCCTATTTGTTGGTATTGTTGTTGTTATTGTTGTTATAGCTACAGTTGCTGTTATTTTACTCTACCGCGGGTCTAGTGCGTGTCTGTGACTAATTTATCCGTTTAGAAAAGGTAAGCTGCTCAGTAGGTGTGCGTGCTTTAGTGGCAGGAAATAGACAGCGAGTGTATTGGACTGGGATATAGCATGTACAGAGGTCCGCTGTGATAGTTGCAGTATGGCAAAGGGCCGTGTTTCGAGTGCACTCAATCGATGCGCGGTGATATGAAGCGTGTCTCCACGCAGCAGTTGAATACTGCTATACTCTGCTCTGCCCTGCTCTAGATGCAGGAGTGGCACAGCGAACTATGCTGTAGTATACCGCTTATTGGTATATCTAGACTACACGGTTCTATCAAGTCTATTGGCATAATACATATCGAAACAGCTACAATAAGCATAGTAGCACGTGCACGCCTTACCACCTCCATGCTTGTTTGTTTCAATGTGATTCGACACATCAGGCATCATCTTATCTTCAAACAACACAACAACAACAACAACAACTAATCAATGCATCATGTCCATCATCATTATAGAATTTGTACTCGACGATAGGACACGAGTGAGCCTTGAATGAGCCTAATAGTCAACTGGTAAGTGTCGTCGATATTAACCAGTTAATGTCTATATACATGGACACAAGTCATAACTTCTTGACTGCTTATGTAATAGCCAGTGATATATGATATTAACATTTGTTGTATTAGATACGTGTAGGCAAAAACGAATATATCTGAACAGACCGATTTATAGTATCAGTCTAGCTGCATCAGTGCAAGCAACATCAGTAGTTGGTTGTTGTGGCGCATGCTTTTAGCAAACAGCGCGTAATTATAGCATTGTTTTTTGTATGAGAGATAGATAGATACAGTTGACTCTACACCGACACAGTAACAATGTCAGGCTATCCATCATCACAACCGCCGCATTATGTGTCATCAGCCAATGGAGCGAATGGCAGTTCCAATTACAACGCAGAGCAATATCGATCGCGTGCTAATTCATCAGCATCAACAAACGATCAGCATGGATATCCTGTAGAGTATGCATCCCAGGCTTATTACAACAACGAAGCAAATGCCACGAGTGCCTATCGCGCTCATTCAGTTCATCGAGTTAGTCAGGATCCACATTCAAGACGACCATCAGATCCAAGTGTCACTACCGCTTATAATCATGCCTATGTTCCCTCGAGGAATATGTCAACTTCCCGACTTCAGCATAGTGGCGCTTCACTACCGGACTTTGGGCAACTGAAGAAAATATCGCATTCCAGTCGACCTTTACCCCAACCGGGACAGCGTAAGAATAATCCAAATACACAGTCCATTATTCAGGCGGCACCGAGCTTTTTCCATGCTAAAGCAGCAGCAAGTCACACGAGTACCGCGGACTCACTCACAGCATCCCATAGCTCCGAATCCACCCATCGATATAGTAGCGACAACCCTCGTAGCTTGACTCACTCATCCGTCGCGCGTCTCAACTCATCGACAAGCGAGCGTCCACCGACCGTGGAACTATCAATATTGCCTGAGGACTTGAAATTACCAGAATTCTCATTTGAAAACATTAATACTAATAGCAACACTAATACCAATAGTAATATTGGTGGCGATAATGGCGCAAAAATGCAGATACAAATTGTTCCTGCCGATCCACCGCCAAAACATGAACTAACACAAATAACAACGTCATCGTCAACACAATCCATGAGCAGTAATGGTAGCTTTTTCCAGTCTTATATGTATTCCAACGACAATGATAATTCACAACGTTTGGCCGTAGGAGAGGAACCGACTGTTATGGAATCGCCATTGGAATTGCCTGCTGACATATTCATGCAGTACTCCAACAATGCTAACTTCCAAAGTGGCGGTTATTCCAATAATACATTAGAATCAACTAGACATGATAGTCATACGACTAATATCGCAAAAATACATCATGCATCATCTCAACGGGGTGCAATACAAAAACGTAAGCTAATCTTATCATAATATGATAATAACAGCGATAATAATTGCTAACATATGAGTATTAGCACCGCCACTTGATATGCATCTAAACATTAGTCCTACTCATTCGCGTAGTGTATCAGATGGAGGACATGACTTCCCGTCTCCGTCATTAATGGGCGGTAGGCCAATGGCACAGGCGGGACCTGCAGCCGTGGTAAGAAGCCGAGCAGCCAGTGAATATCGATGCAACTCGCTTTCTTCGCTTAATATGTCACCGGTCCCAAGGGCAATTAGTCCGCTGTCGGGTGGATTCTTCGGAAATGGTAATAGCAACGGTTTTTATCAGTCGAGTTCAACAGGAGCAAGTTCGCGTAAAATACCCATTGTATATCCAGCCTTATTGTCAAGAGTAGCCGATGCATTCCGTATGCGGGTTACGTTGCAAACACATTACAAAGATTCGTTGGAATACAAGACTAGCTTCAACGGTCGAGATGCTGTGGATGTTTTGTGCTTTATCATTAAGACGAGCGATCGTAATCTTGCACTACTTCTTGGTCGTGCATTAGATGCGCAACGCTTTTTCCATGATGTAACGTATGATCACCGACTACGCGATAATCCAAATGAAATCTATCAGTTCCGCGAAGATGCAGTCACCAGGAGCATGCTAGGAGATGGCCATGATAATACACAATCACCTTACAGTATGGATGATGGCTATTCAAACGACAAGAATTACGCGGATAGTCCATTGCCAATTACGACATCCGAGTCAGAATCGATAGATCTAGCACCGAGTGCATTACCCAATGGCGTATTCACATTGCTAGCTGATTGTTATTCGCCTACATGTACGCGTGAAACCCTATGCTACAGTATATCATGTCCACGCCGATTGGAACAGCAGGCCAGACTTAAGATGCAACTTGCCACTGGATTGAAGCGTACCAGTAGTCGATCCGGATTAAATGGAGAGAGGAAACAAACGCTATGGATTGAATCGGTACCGAAAGAGATTTCCGACTCGGTGCCAAAGGAGGAGCAGAAGCGACAGGAGATTATTTATGAGATTATTTACACCGAAAAGGATTTCGTCGATGATCTGGAGATTCTCGAACGTCTTTACATGGAGCCACTTCGCTATGCAAATATCATTTGGGATCCTGCAGAGCTTGAGGATTTTATTACACAGGTGTTCCACAATGTGTCGGTCATTCGTCAAATCAGCACGCCGTTGTCGCAGGCATTGCTAAAGCGACAGGAAGAAAAGGCGGTTGTTGAGCGAATCGGTGACATCTTCCTTGCACACGTGGACAACTTTGAACCATTCGTGTCGTATGGCGCACACCAGCCATATGGTAAGCATCATTTGGATACGGCAACCCAGAAGTACCACGAGTTGCCACGATGGCTGGAGCAACGGGAGCGTATGCCAGAATCACGTAAACTGCCGATCCAGAGTTTCCTCGCACGACCTACAACGCGACTTGCTCGATACCCGCTTCTACTTGAGGCAGCGATAAAAGCATCGCCTGAAGGACATCCGGACAGAGAGGATTTGGCGTTGGCCATCGAGAAGATCCGCGTGCTACTGAGGAATATCAACTCTGAAGCAGGTCGTGCCGACACGCGTATCCGGTTAACCAAGCTGAATGACGAGTTGCTTTGTAGTCCTAGTGATCTTCAGGAATTGGCATTATTAAACCCGGAACGTCAACTCATCCGAGAGGGCACACTGAAGAAACGGGCCAATGTGGAACAAGTAGAAGTGACGGTATTCCTATTTGACCACTATCTACTACTGGCTAAACGACGTAAACCCAAGGATGGTGGAGGCTATAAAGTACACAAGCGACCTATTCCACTAGAAATGTTGTCATTAACAATTGCAGATGAGCCCGCATTACGTCAAACAGCCCGTCGTACTAGTTCTATATTTTCCGGCACAAAAGGCATCAATGGAGGAACAATGTCATCTGCCCCAGTACCAACATCTACTTCCTCTGCAACTACTACTCGCGGAACTGATGCTACAAAAGCCGGATTCCCTATTACGCTTACGCATCTTGGTCGCAATGGTATGGAAGTTGTATTGTATGCATCATCACAAGCAGAGCGTTGGCAATGGCGCGAGAAGATCGAGGCTCAGCGTGAAGTAGTGGTTCGATCACGACAAATATTTAACATAGTGACACTATCGGATCGCCACTTCCACAAAACATCGCGTGTTAACTGCTCTGCTGTATTCAGTAAGTTAATTGAGTGATTGTCATAACAAGGTATTAACAATCTATCTATTTATTTAGATCAAGGTCGCAAACTCGTAATAGGAACAGATGATGGTGTCTATGTAGGAATGGAGGCACATCCTGACACTATGGCCAAGACATTAGACCTGGACAAAGTGCATAAGATCGAAATACTCGAAGATTACAATATGGTGCTAATATTACATGGTAAGTAGATTGTTAGCATCATCATTCGATACAACAATACTAATGTTATTGTATAGATAAAAATCGCACGCTTACCTCATATCCCATGGATTGCCTAATGCCTATTGAATCGTCAACAACAAAGCGAAGCGGTCGTAAGATCAAGTCACATGTGTCATTCTTCAAAGTTGGTGTTTGTATGAACCGCACTTTGGTGTGCGTGGTGAAGTCAGCTGCACTTTATTCCACCATTAATACACTGGAGCCGGTATCTGCAATGAACAATAAGAAAAAATCATTGGGTATGATTTTACGTAATAATGAGACGATGAAAGTATACCGAGTAAGTAATTATGATCTATTTAACCTATTGATTTTAATGTATATGAATCAATCTATAGGAATTTTATATACCTACGGAATCTTCATCTATTCATTTCTTGAAAACAAAATTATGTGTCGGGTGTAATAAGGGATTTGAGGTTGTAGATCTGGAAACACTTAATACACTCGGATTATTGGATCCTGCCGATGAAGCATTGAACTTTGTGCTACGACGTGAAAGTGCTCGACCTATTGCCATATTCCGTATACGTAATGGCGATTTCTTGCTATGCTACGATGAATTCGCATTCTTTGTCAACAAGAATGGTCGTCGTTCACGACCCAACTGGCTTGTAACATGGGAGGGTGAGCCGTCGGCATTTGGTAAGTTGCCTACAATGCGATATCACGATTCACTATAACTAATCATCTCGTGTATTACTAGCCATTAATTACCCGTATATACTTGCATTCGATTCCAAGTTCATCGAGGTTCGTCATGTTGTTACGGGTGAACTAGAGCAGATCATACCGACCGGCACACTGCGCAGTCTTAGCACACACTCAGAGTCGATACACTGTGTGACCACGGGACGTAACGACTACCAGCACGTATTTAAACTGACGCGCAATCCACAAATACAAGGAACATCGTCGAACATGTAGTCAACTAGAAGCAAGCCATTAAGTGTATTCAGGTAGTGGTAGTGTTGTTGTGGTAGTGGTTGTTACCACTTGAACTGTATGTTCATCACACACTTCACTCACCACTCATCAATCAATCAATCAATCAATTCAACTATTACCGTTTATTGCGTATTTCAGTTTCTTTTATTCATTCGACAATGATCATGTAAGATTAATTGTCATTTTATACATGATTTACAATGTTATCGATTTTATTACTATATTTTAGCAAATTCATGCGTTAATAAATGATTGCAACAATTGTATATGTGTTAATTCAATAATACTACATTGGCCTTATACAATTTTGTTTTTACTTTTTGTTACTTGAATGTATGTATGTATTAAATAAATCATATTGCGATTACTACATGCTTGTAATCAATTATCAATGTTATTTGTAAACATCTATGCTGTAATTTGATAAAAGAAATGAAGATGATGGTGTAAGTCACAAGTTCCATCTAATCTGATCACATTAAGTGCATGTTTATAATTTATTTTGTATGATTATTTGATCATGCTACATAGAAATAAGAGCAATAATGTTTGTAATGTAATGGATATTACTAAATTACTCGAATAGATTACAGATTAATGAAGTGGACAAGAGTATGTAATGTACATAAAAATAACTATAAATGTTCTATTACGCGCTGATCCGTATTGCGTATGATTTACTTAAATATATCACTAATGATTGTGGTATATCTTGCAGAATTGACGTTCCCTCGGTGTACACGGCTTGACGAGTAGTCCATTGTCGAGTGCCAATAGATCTGCATGTCCTGCCGCTTGAAGATCATACTGTCGTGCAGTACGAAGCTTCTCAATGACCGTGGCACTCGTGTGATCAATCATAGTCGATACTAGTTATTGGCTATTTGTATTACGAATGAACACTAACTCAATACAAAACTGTACTAATAGTAAGCATATACGTGTGTGTGTGTGTGTGTGTGTACTGCACTTGATATAGAAGTAGAACTAGAACTAAAAGAGTAAGCGTGGTGGAAGTGTGTGTGTGTTAATGAACAAGATGCTTGCTTACTTGGTTAATTGAATTCACTGGTGAAAATGAATAAACGGAGAATAAAAGGAGGTTGAGCACGGATGGTCGACCAATCAGTCATCCATACAAGCGGAGCTTTCTGCTTGGAAGTATTGACTTGTTAATGTTCAATTCAGCTATTGTAGGATAATCACATTCAATATCTACTACTACAACATCTTTACTCTTTACTCTTTACTATTCTATGACTGGAATAGTAACAAATATTGTAATAACAATGAATGCAAGTACACATGATTGTTATCACTTTACACTGTGACATGGTGCAACCTACAAACTATCATTGTCATAATGATATATCGAATCATATACCTAAATGTATATGTATCATGTGGTTGTGCTAAGTCCGGACCACATGCCATTTATAGCGTGTACACGAAAACCGTATTGCGCATTTTGAGCCACATGCTTTTCCTTTCCTCTTAGTTTCTATTGAATTGTCTTCTTTGTTCGAACGTTTTACTTGTCTCATCTTTATTACTACTATCACCGCCACCTTACTTTTCCGCTTTCCTTTGTTCTCTCCTACTGCATTTAGGCTATAGGCCCTATTTGTTGGTATTGTTGTTGTTATTGTTGTTATAGCTACAGTTGCTGTTATTTTACTCTACCGCGGGTCTAGTGCGTGTCTGTGACTAATTTATCCGTTTAGAAAAGGTAAGCTGCTCAGTAGGTGTGCGTGCTTTAGGTGGCAGGAAATAGACAGCGAGTGTATTGGACTGGGATATAGCATGTACAGAGGTCCGACTGTGATAGTTGCAGTATGGCAAAGGGCCGCTGTTTCGAGTGCACTCAATCGATGCGCGGTGATATGAAGCGTGTCTCCACGCAGCAGTTGAATACTGCTATACTCTGCTCTGCCCTGCTCTAGATGCAGGGAGTGGCACAGCGAGCTATGCTGTAGTATACCGCTTATTGGTATATCTAGACTACACGGCTCTATCAAGTCTATTGGCATAATACATATCGAAACAGCTACAATAAGCATAGTAGCACGTGCACGCCTTACCACCTCCATGCTTGTTTGTTTCAATGTGATTCGACGACATCAGGCATCATCTTATCTTCAAACAACAACAACAACAACAACAACAACAACAACATACTAACCAATGCATCATGTCCATCATCATTATAGAATTTGTACTCGACGATAGGACACGAGTGAGCCTTGAATGAGCCTAATAATCAACTGGTAAGTGTCATCGATATTAACCAGTTAATGTCTACATACATGGACACAAGTCATAACTTCTTGACTGCTTATGTAATAGCCAGTGGTATATGATATTAACATTTGTTGTATTAGATACGTGTAGGCAAAAACGAATATATCTAAACAGACCGGATTTATAGTATCAGTCTAGTTGCATCAGTGCAAGCAACATCAGTAGTTGGTTGTTGTGACGCATGCTTTTAGCAAACAGCGCGTAATTATAGCATTGTTTTTTGTATGAGAGATAGATAGATACAGTTGACTCTACACCGACACAGTAACAATGTCAGGCTATCCATCATCACAACCGCCGCATTATGTGTCATCAGCCAATGGAGCGAATGGCAGTTCCAATTACAACGCAGAGCAATATCGATCGCGTGCTAATTCATCGGCATCAACTACTACTCAGGACGATTTTGTTAATGATTTACTGGACTCCTATTATACGAATGAACCGGAAACCATCGCCACTTCTCCAACTGATTCAGATTGTCTATCACCGCAAAACACGTCATTTTCCTCAGAGGGCAAGCCACTAAGGAGGACACCTCGTGTTAGTAGAAACTCGTCAAAATCTGCTTATCGAAGGAAAAACACAGCCAATCGATCGATTATTCGTAGCACGGTTAGTCAGGGAAATTTATCAGATTCCTTTGGAAGAACAATCGACTCGAATAATAGCTTGCAATATGATGGTAACATTTCTCCCTGTAGCGACACATCAAATGCAAGCTTATCTACGCTACTGGAGAATGTTAGGCTACTTGAATTTTCATTAAATAATCCCATTGATGGTGATATGAGTAGTGCAAAAACATCTACGCAAATTGTCGCTTCAGATACGCTACAGAAGCATGAGTTAACTCGTACGACGACTGGATCATCAATACACTCGGCAACTAGTAATACTAGCTCTATCTACTCTTTCTCGCATTCCAGTACTAATGATAATACACAGCGCTTAAACGTAATAAGCGAACCAGTTCTCGTGGAGTCACCATTAGAGTTACCAGCCGATATATTTTTGCAATATACGACTAACACCGATTTCCACAGTGGCTATTCCAGTAGCACCCTATCAGAATCAACTAGTAAAGATGCGAATACCACCAGGAGTACCGTAAAGTCAGAATATGCATATAAACGGGAGGCGATACAAAAGCGTAAGCGAATATGATTATGATATAATAGCAATAATGATTACTAATTAACGATTACTAGCGCCACCACTTGACATGTACTTGAATAATAATGGCTCGGCTTACTCGCAGAGTGTATCGAATGAAGAGCAAAGTGAAGCAACGGCTAAATCCATTGCAATCGAAGGAGGCAAACTAATGACTAAAGAGGCATCCATTGGTTTACTTACACCGCTGAGCATACCATCTAGTTCATCTCCACCGTCGAGTGACGTGAGTTCATTATCAAGAGGGTTTTTTACATTTCACTCTGGTCTTGGCACAAAGGAATTACACAAATCAGCATCAACATCATCCAGTTTGAACAAGTCAATAACAATCTATCCAGCGCTTTTATCCACTATAGCCCATGCATTTCGTATGCGAATTACACTGCAAACGCATTACAAAGATTCATTGGAGTACAAATTGTGCTTTAGTGGTCGAGATGCTGTTGATGCTCTATGCCTTATCCTCAAGACAGGTAATCGTAATCTTGCATTGCTTGTTGGACGTGCGCTGGAATCTCAACGTTTTTTCCATGATGTAACCTATGATTACCGGTTGCGCGATAATCCAAATGAAATCTATCAGTTCCGTGAAGATGCAGTCACCAGGAGCATGCTAGGAGATGGCCATGATAATACACAATCACCTTACAGTATGGATGATGGCTATTCAAACGACAAGAATTACGTCGATAGTCCATTGCCAATTACGACATCCGAGTCAGAATCGATAGATCTAGCACCGAGTGCATTACCCAATGGCGTATTCACATTGCTAGCTGATTGTTATTCGCCTACATGTACGCGTGAAACTCTATGCTACAGCATATCGTGTCCACGTCGATTGGAACAACAAGTTGCAGCTAAAACACCAGTCGATAACACATCAGAGCGTATTAATAATCAAGCAGATAAAACTAGTGGAAAGAAGGCGACCTTTTGGATTGAATCAGTACCGAAAGAGATTTCCGACTCGGTGCCAAAGGAGGAGCAGAAGCGACAAGAGATTATTTATGAGATTATTTACACCGAAAAGGATTTCGTCGATGATCTGGAGATTCTTGAGCGTCTTTACATGGAGCCACTTCGTTATGCAAATATCATTTGGGATCCTGCAGAGCTTGAGGATTTCATTACACAGGTGTTCCACAATGTGTCGGTCATTCGTCAAATCAGCACGCCGTTGTCGCAGGCATTGCTAAAACGACAGGAAGAAAAGGCGGTCGTTGAGCGAATTGGTGACATCTTCCTTGCACATGTGGACAACTTTGAACCATTCGTGTCGTATGGCGCACACCAGCCATATGGTAAGCATCATTTGGATACGGCAACCCAGAAGTACCACGAGTTGCCACGATGGCTGGAGCAACGGGAGCGTATGCCAGAATCACGTAAACTGCCGATCCAGAGTTTCCTCGCACGGCCTACAACGCGACTTGCTCGATATCCGCTTCTACTTGAGGCAGCGATAAAAGCATCGCCTGAAGGACATCCGGACAGAGAGGATTTGGCGTTGGCCATCGAGAAGATCCGCGTGCTACTGAGGAATATCAACTCTGAAGCAGGTCGTGCCGACACGCGTATCCGGTTAACCAAGCTGAATGACGAGTTGCTTTGTAGTCCTAGTGATCTTCAGGAATTGGCATTATTAAACCCGGAACGTCAACTCATCCGAGAGGGCACACTGAAGAAACGGGCCAATGTGGAACAAGTAGAAGTGACGGTATTCCTATTTGACCACTATCTACTACTGGCTAAACGACGTAAACCCAAGGATGGTGGAGGCTATAAAGTACACAAGCGACCCATTCCGCTAGAAATGTTGTCGATTATTGTAGGGGACGAGGCGAGTTTAGCAGGAGGATCTGCCTCACCGGTGACTACATCTGCATCCCGTGGTCACGAAACCACTAAAGCCGGTTTTCCTATCACCCTTGCACATCTCGGTCGCAATGGTATGGAGGTTGTATTGTATGCATCGTCACAAGCAGAACGCTGGCAATGGCGCGAGAAGATCGAGGCTCAGCGTGAAGTAGTGGTTCGATCACGACAAATATTTAACATTGTGACACTATCGGATCGCCACTTCCACAAAACATCGCGTGTTAACTGCTCTGCTGTATTCAGTAAGTTAATTGAGTGATTGTCATAACAAGGTATTAACAATCTATCTATTTATTTAGATCAAGGTCGCAAACTCGTAATAGGAACAGATGATGGTGTCTATGTAGGAATGGAGGCACATCCTGACACTATGGCCAAGACATTAGACCTGGACAAAGTGCATAAGATCGAAATACTCGAGGATTATAATATGGTGTTAATATTACATGGTAAGTAGATTGTTAGCATCATCATTAGATACAATAATACTAATGTTATTGTATAGATAAAAATGGTACATTAACAGCCTATTCTATGGATTGTCTTATGTCACCGGACTTAGCATCGACTACAGCACGTAACGGGCGTAAAGTTAAATCACATGTGTCATTCTTCAAAGTTGGCATTTGTCTAAATCGCGTTTTAGTATGTGTGGTGAAGTCAGCGGCACTTTATTCTACTATTGAAGTCTTGGAACCGATGTCTGCTGTTAGTAATAAGAAGAAGCCGTTGGGTATGATTTTACGTAATAATGAGGCATTGAAAACCTATAGAGTAAGTGTATAAATCAATTACCGCGATGTATACTAACTCGTACAATCAACTTGTAGGAGCTATACATTCCCACTGAGTCTTCCTCTATCCATTTCCTGAAAACAAAATTATGCATTGGATGCAATAAGGGATTCGAAGTCCTTGACCCGGAAACTAAGGATTCTATATGTTTACTAGACTCTACGGATGAAACATTGAACTTTGTATTACGACGTGAAAGTGCTCGACCTATTGCCATATTCCGTATACGTAATGGCGATTTCCTGCTATGCTACGATGAATTCGCATTCTTTGTCAACAAGAATGGTCGTCGTTCACGACCCAACTGGCTTGTAACGTGGGAGGGTGAGCCATCGGCATTTGGTAAGTTGCCTACAATGCGATATCACGATTCACTATAACTAATCATCTCGTGTATTACTAGCCATTAATTACCCGTATATACTTGCATTCGATTCCAAGTTCATCGAGGTTCGTCATGTTGTTACGGGTGAACTAGAGCAGATCATACCGACCGGCACACTGCGCAGTCTTAGCACACACTCAGAGTCGATACACTGTGTGACCACGGGACGTAACGACTACCAGCACGTATTTAAACTGACGCGCAATCCACAAATACAAGGGACATCGTCGAACATGTAGTCAACTAGAAGCAAGCCATTAGTGTATTCAGGTAGTGGTAGTGTTATCGTGGTAGTGGTTGTTACCACTTGAACTGTATGTTCATCACACACTTCACTCACCACTCATCAATCAATCAATCAATCAATTCAACTATCACCGTTTATTGCGTATTTCAGTTTCTTTTATTCATTCGACAATGATCATGTAAGATTAATTGTCATTTTATACATGATTTACAATATCATTATGTTTGTTATTATATACCCAATAAGTTTATAGTATACTACATTATACTATAATTCTGTACGATCAAATTATTATTATTACTATTATTATTAATCGATATAGTTTTGTATGAGCTAGGCGGCAAGCTTACGTGTTATCTAGAAAGAAGACGGTAAAGTGAGCACGCATGATAAACCATTATTTCCAATAAATAAATATTTATAACAATGATTACATTATAAGCAATATAAATGTACACACTGTGACACCTGATTACATAATAAACAATGTTTTATTGCATAAGAATGACGATATTAACAATAATGCCATATGGGATATGTCTTGCAATCAATAATGATTCACATAATTTATAAGTTAAACTAAGCGAATTGTATCGGATATACGTATCAATTTGAACGTGGCTTAGATTGACGTAGTTTGTTCAATAATGCGATAGCGTTTTGTACACCTTGTAAGCAGCCTTGATCCGGTCCAATACCTGACTGCCAGAATGAATGAGCAAAATCAACAATACGTAAATCAACATCAGGATTGTCAATATCATCGTCGTCACCGTCCTCGTCCTCGCTATCGTCATCATCGTAGTCATCATCATCTTCATCAGTATCTAAACCATCGACAGTACCATTTTCTAGGGCTGAAGCACGTTTTGCTCGTCGCTCCCGAGCTTTTCGTCGCATTTCCGTGGCACCTTCAGGATCCGCCTCGTAGACAAAGAGTAGCGATGCCGAGCGTAATCGAACATCGGCTACACGAAGTACATCGCGGAAGTGTTCCAACTGGTCCTGGAACTCTTCCATGATAATATTACGACGTGCGTTGTTCTCGGGTAGAGCCGAGAAATACACTTGAAGACCATCGATAAGCGTGTCGTCAGTCAAACTGTAGCCATACGCTTTATTGTAATTAGTGTATTTCCCACTGGCCGAGTCGTAAATCTTTGCATTGATCAATGTTAGTATAGCTGCTATATTACTGCTACTATTACTGCTTACCATAAGGCCACAAATACGAATGCCAAGTGTCGATGTAGTCGAGTTCAATGCCTTGGCCTCCATTCTTGCACGTTTCTCCGGCGATGCATCGTCCGAGCATAGTTCCTTACCAATTTTAAGGTCCATAACACAGGGTTTACAATAGCCATAGGTGACATTCTCTATACATATACCTTGTAATATCATCAATGACTTGCGTTAAAGATATTCCAACCATTACAATGATGATCAATCAATCAATCTATCTATCTATCTATTCTATGCAATTATATATAAGGATATCTGAAATGCCACGCCTGTCAGAAGCTACATTCTGTTCCGGTAATGTTGTTCCGGTAGAGCGCCACGCATCACGTTCCTCTTCCGTTGCCAACCGAAGACTGCCGAAATAACGTGGCATAAACGTACGGAATTCACCTAGAACACCTGCTTCACTAGTACTGCCTGCAGCGGCAACTTCCTCGTAGAATTGACGTTCCCTCGGTGTACACGGCTTGACGAGTAACCCATTGTCGAGTGCCAATAGATCTGCATGTCCTGCCGCTTGAAGATCATACTGTCGTGCAGTACGCAGCTTCTCAATGACCGTGGCACTCGTGTGATCAATCATAGTCGATACTAGTTATTGGCTATTTGTATTACGAATGAACACTAACTCAATACAAAACTGTACTAATAGTAAGCATATACGTGTGTGTGTGTGTGTGTGTGTACTGCACTTGATATAGAAGTAGAACTAGAACTAAAAGAGTAAGCGTGGTGGAAGTGTGTGTGTGTTAATGAACAAGATGCTTGCTTGCTTGGTTAATTGAATTCACTGGTGAAAATGAATAAACGGAGAATAAAAGGAGGTTGAGCACGGATGGTCGACCAATCAGTCATCCATACAAGCGGAGCTTTCTACTTGGAAGTATTGACTTGTTAAATGTTCAATTCAGCTATTGTAGGATAATCACATTCAATATCTACTACTACAACATCTTTACTCTTTACTCTTTACTATTCTATGACTGGAATAGTAACAAACATTGTAATAACAATGAATGCAAGTACACATGATTGTTATCACTTTACACTGTGACATGGTGCAACCTACAAACTATCATTGTCATAATGATGATTTTTATACTAAATGGTTATTTGGATTAAATAGATACTTGCAGCATAGGCCCATCATCACCTCATTGACACGTGTAGAAATAATGACGCTTGCAGACTTGTGCATCTCATTGTTGTTGTAAATATTCTACAGACTGTATTAAGAAAATAAAGGCACTGATTCTCAGGTGATGTCCCCAATGCTAGTCGTAATTTGCTACATGTGTTTACTACCGAAATAAGCCACTTTTTCTTTTCGCATTCTCTTCCCCGCATACACACAAACCTGCTAACTTGTTGGAACGTGAGCTTGTCGGATATTATAATATTTACTACGCCGCTTCTTTCCACTCCACTCCACTCTCCACTCCTTTCTTCTCTTCTATCCTCTTAGTTAATGCGCCACACCAGGTAATATTAATAGCAATAATATCGTGAGTTGAAGCGTGCCACTGCATACGTAACTACTTGCTTTTCCCTTTCGTCTTGTTCACTCCTTCCTAAGCGTTATGACTAGTTAACTTGTTGCTTATTTGACGAAGCACACATCCAAGTGTATACGCACGTATTTTATATTAACGACCTTTTCTTATTGTAGGTGTTGACTACTACAACTACAATTATTATTTGCAACAAAGCTCTATATTTTATATATATATCTATCTATAATTCTATTGTTCTACATTATTCGGAATGTTGCGCCGTTTTTCTGCCGTGGCCATGGCCGGTGTAACCCTACTGGCTACACTGATATCAGTAGCATCTGTAACAACGGCAGTTAACACTAATGCTACTACTCCAGATATAGTTGCTTATCCATTGATCAATTGTATGGATACAAGTAATGGTGATCAGGAACTTGTTCATTTCCATCGCGTTGAAATGCAACAATGGCATGATAATGCAACCGTTAGTATCACAGGATATGGTAGTGCTAATACATCATTGCCCAATGCTACTTATGGTAAGTAACTATTAGTATTACCTTGAGTTGAACATGATATCATTTACTAATACTTGTTATTTATGTATATATATATATATATATATATAATAGCCAATTTCAAAGTCGGTCTACTTATCCTTCCATTGGCCACGGAAACCATTAATCATACGTGTTCCATGGCACCGGGTCTTTGTACGGGTGGCAACTTCACCATTACTAAACAGTATGTTATGGATAAACCCATTCCTCTAATGGAGTTGGAACTATCCATTACAATCTATACGGATAAGGATAAGCCATTAGGCTGTTTCGCCGTCAAGACTGAAACTTACAACGAGGCTTATCTCGTGTTTCTACGCGCAATACCGCCATTGATTGCTGCATTTCTTGCTATATCCACGATCATCGCCTATGGTTTTGCTACCGGTCGTTTCTCATTATATCGACTGGCCAGTGGTTGGCGTCCTCATCCCGCGGCTAATGATGCGCATATTGGACGTGATCAAGAGAAGAGCAATGCAGTCCTACCGATGACTACGCCAAACAGCGATGACGGTAAACACACGGCGTCAGTACTAAAGAAATCGGACGATACACCAGCGTCTACTACTGCCATGACACGATCATCACCTGGTATGGTGGATGTCCTATTCTTTTGTCAAGCGATTGCCGCCAGCGGTCAAGTGCAGGTGGTATACCCGTTGTTCTACAAGACGTTCACGGCTATCGGATTCGCGTGGGCCACCCTAGCTGTACGTGTTTCATTCATCCTTAATATCATTCGTAAGCAGTATGCTCCTCCGGTAGAGGTACTCGATGATACCATGCTATCACCGGTTGACTACACCAATGGTGCGATATCCTCACTGGTCGTAGAGGATCAACTAGCCTGGTTAAAGGCGAATGAACTTGGACTACGACAATTCGCTGCGTATTTAGGATTTCTACCGCATGAGCTATTTCCCGCGTCATTTGCCGTTGTACTCGTGGGGATTATCGTCATTCTAATCTATACGATCATTGTATTCGTAGTGGCGACTATTCGACGAAAGCGTGCCGGTGACACTAGTCGTGATTATATCGTAAAGGTCGCCTACTACGGTATGGGCAGTTGGCTACGATGGATTATCATTTCTGCTCCCGCTTTAATCACTTACGGATTCTTCCAGTTCACGTTGAATGACACGGGTGCCATGGTGGTAGCGGCAATTGGTATTGTACTATTGCAACTAGTGCCTATCGGATTTCTGTTATATAGACTGCATTTCCGCTTGAATGCAGCTGACGTGCTACACGATCCAACGCGTCTTTTACTTTATGGTCCACTAATCAATGCATTCAAGGCTAATTGCGCGTCACACGCATTCTACGAGGCATTACACCGATTAATCGTGTATATTGTAATTGGTATTGGCGCAGTTGCTCCTGCGGGACAAGCAATCATCTTGGTAATACTTGAGTTGATTGTATTCATTCTACTCATTATTCGACGACCCTACGCTGCTCGTAATGATCTTCAAATGCTTTTCGCGTTTACACGTCTCTTGTCATTTGCAGTGGGTGCGATTTGTCTACTTAAGAATGACTTGATACGAGTGCCCGTCACGTATATTGCCATTTTCCTACAGTTTATCTGTTTATTAATCTGTGTCATTGCCGCTGTACGTCGTATACTCGCTACAGGCTGGCGTCGAGGACGACGTCTCGTTGGCCTACCCGAGAAAACAAGACCGGTATCCATGGCACGCAAGTCGATGCTGCCATCACCTAATACGACGACAGCATCCGCGACACGAGCATCTGTCGCCGTGACACCACCACCAGCATCTGCACCTGTCGCGTTGAATTCGGAACAACCAGCAGTAGCAGCAGCAGTAGCAGCAGCGACATCGATTCGTTCTGCTCCGGTTACTATGGCAGATAAACATGATGATATAGTTGTGGAAGCTACGGATACTGTAGCTGCTACCGATGCAACTGCTGCCACTGATGTTGCAGATGCGGATAATGAGCAAACTGAACCGTGCAAAGATGATTTAACCATCACAGAGGTAACACCGACAGCGAATAACGTTGTCGAGGATTCATCAACCGATGAAAAGGTGTTGGATAAAGAGGAGAATAATACCGAAGAACGCTGCGTGATTATGTAGTACTTGCTATTGCTTGACTGACTACCACAATATATAATGCTTATTTTAAGAAGTAACGAATAAATATTCTACATATACGTTTATCCATCTCAATTGAATAGATTAGTTTCACCGATATGCAGTTTACGTAACTTTGCAATTATCTCTTTATTAATACATTAAAGCTATACTAAATAGATATAGGTATAGATAGATATAGGTATAGATAGATTACGCTACTTGATAAAGATGCGTATGTACCAATATGAATAAAACTCATACAATTGAAGAAATTAAAACTAATACACGTAGATAAGTGAGCGGTACATACACACGAACAAACAGACAAGTAAGCAAGTAAGCGAACAAACAAACAAACAAACAAACAAACGGGCAAACTAATAAAGCGCACGACATTCTCACTATTTAACGACGATCGGGCGTATCCTCCAAATCAGACACTACAGCAACAATAACTGTAATGTCATCAAGTTTACCGCCGCCTTGGTAGTAGAAACCTTCAGCGACAGCTCGCGACTGGAATGGACTAGTGGCGTATCGACTGTCTTCGCTTACATCACGCGCTCTACTCGCAAGTGCATGGGAGATGTCCACCGGATTGGCTGCCCCACGCGTATTAGCACGTATGCACTTGGTCACCTCGTCGATAATATCCTCGTCGAACAAGTTGTCAAACATGCCATCCGTCGCTACGACTACAATATCGCCGCGCTCCAGCTTCACGGTAAAGTGTTGAGCATCGGTCGGTTTATCACGCGTTGGATAGCCAAGTTGATAGGGTACATTGAAACTACGCTGTTGTGCCTCGGTACGAAATACGAAATCACCTCGACGTAACACTAGAACACCGCTGTCGCCTAGATTCGCAATACGTAATTCGTCGTCACGTAGTACTGCAAGACACGCTGTAGTTGCTCCTTCAATGCCCTATATATATATAGATATATTCAATCATGTTAATATTACCGATAAACAAGTAGTAATTCAATTGCATACCAATTCTTGCATATCACCAATAGCTCGATCGTAGCTTCGTGACAATACTGATACCGGATCGACTATATAGTAAGATCCAAATGCTTCATCTTCAATGTTGTCATAACGTTCAAGTTCCACGCATGAATAATGCATAATCTTACGCGATATAATTGAGGAGTCGCCACCTATTCATCATTACCATTAATATTATATATGTTAATGTGTTAATAAATTATCCATGCCTAGTCTCGCGTTAAACCACACTCACCCTGCAATTGAGTAATACCGCCAACACCATCGGCAACACCGAGTGAA
Source organism: Syncephalis plumigaleata (assembly GCA_025201365.1). Classification (NCBI taxonomy): domain Eukaryota; kingdom Fungi; phylum Zoopagomycota; class Zoopagomycetes; order Zoopagales; family Piptocephalidaceae; genus Syncephalis; species Syncephalis plumigaleata. The sequence continues at coordinate 793,174 of JAIXMF010000007.1, read as the reverse complement.
TCATGACGACGGAAGCATGCATCTTCCCCGAAACGTTCACTAAGAAAGATCTCGGTATCTGGAGCAACCGGACGATTGGGATGCTTTGCAAATCCAGCCACGGCATGATCGAAACGGAATGATGCGCGAGTACGTGTAAAGTCGGCCTCTTTAAAGAAATCGAAAATGCCCCGCTCTACCGGTGGATTAACGTGAACGTTCGATTTCAACGGTGCAGGCATGGAGGCCGAGTCGCCAAGTGTCACGGATGATGTCGACATCCAGGCCGATGAATCGGGTGCACCGGTTAATGTAGCAGATTGTGCAATAGTTTTGTTGGATGTACTGATGTAACGACGTGTTGTACGGGCACCTACTGCTCTAAACGGGTCACTATTGCCACCATTACCACTACCGGCAGCATCCTGAGTATCGCTAATATCGCCCGCTGTTATCACGGATGAACGACGTGCAGATGCTAGTTTCGATGCATGTATACGATGATGTGATAGTTGCGTAATGCCTGCATTGGCCGATGATGATGATGCTGACTTTTTAGTAAGAAAATAGCCAGGTGACAAACGCGATATAGATCGAGTAGCGTTGGCAGCGGTAATGATGGCTCTGCCACCATATAATGTATTGATACCGGATGTCGACAGATGATTACAGATATGACGTGTATAACATGGCAGACTATAGGTTAATAGACGCTTAGTTGTCTGTTCCATGGTTTTGGAAATAAATTGTAAACGCGTTTCCGACTGTTACCAATGGAATATAACAGAGCGAATAGGTGCTAGCAGTGACTATTAGGGTGCACGATATGGTTAGCATATGTGGGATTAAGGTTATTAGACTGCTCATCTTTCAAGAGAATAAGCCAGGAATAACAGTGCCAAGCATACGAGTTTACGTACATGGTAGAGTTCTGATGCAGAGATACCACAAGACCTAATCACGAATACGGCAGACGAGTAAAGTTACGCTTAATGAAGCAAATAGAACAAGAAAAAAAATCAAGCACGTTCTCTCGAACTAGTAGTAGTAGTAATAAGAGGAAGAAGAGTAGCGGTGTACTAACAACTACTAGCTAGCTAGTTAGTTAGCAAGTAAGCAAGTAAGCATAAATCTTTGACAAAAAGTTACACGAATACGACCATAATACTGCTGTATGTGGTTGTTGTCGCTACTTTACCTGGAACTAATCTTTAACAATAGTAGTGTTGTAGTTGTCGTAAAGATAAAAGGTTACTTGTTGGGGGAAACATACGAATACACACACATTCCAATACGCATACACACGCACACATGCGATCATCCCTCATGATAAGGACTGTTCCGTTCTTGTTTCTTTTTCTTCTTATCTCCAGATCAGAATGAGCAAATTATAGTCATGTATATTCCTTTTTGATAGTCTAGCTATAATGCTTTCAATTAGTAATAAATTGTAACATTGACTAATAATAACTAGAGTAGTACAGTGTAAAGATCTTTAGATGCTACCATATAAGCTTACTAAAGATAAAAGAAGTTTCAGTCTAGTGGCATTTATATCATGCGTGAAACCACACTATCTTTCGGTGCATTAATGAATGATAACTTATAAATATTGAAATCACCATGATCTACAATGTTCACATATGCACTCGTGCAGTTTACTCTACCAATAGAATCCACAGTTGCATTTGGACTCGAGTAGCACTTGTATATTCTACTTGTACTATTCTACCAGCAATGCTCAATCATGTAACTTGATGTTTGTCACTTGTATCTACTAGTTACTAAGTTGTAATTGGATATTGAAGTGGCATTATAGATTTGCAGCAATGCTATTTATTTATTTGTTGTATTTGACATTCTCAAATGAAGAGAGAGAAATACGATGTGTTTATTCTAATCAAGAATACTCAGATAAATCATATGCAAGTGTGGAGAATAATAGAACAGTTTTAACAGGTTATGATGAATTGACAGGAACATTTAGTAAAGGGCAACATGAATGCTTGTTTATTCAATGCATTGTTATAATGACATTAAAGAGGATTCAGATAGCAACCTTCAATCAAGCAGAATGAAATGATGACACAGTACATGTGCTACCGAGCAACATCCTCTATGCATTGAGAAGCATTCATCAGTTTGTACAGCTTGATGTCACAATTGCTACTATAGTTGATTTATTCAATTAATCATCCAGTTCATAGAAAGTATTAGCATGTGTTATGGTTTAATGATGTATAAACACTACTCTTATTAACCAGTATAGTATGATTTATTAATGCTTGTTATAATTCACCGTATTCTTCTATTATTGGCACGCGCCCATAAAGGGGATTACATATTATGCCAGCCATTGCATATACAATTATCTTTTCTCCTGGAATTATAGGTTCTAGTTTGCGTACTATTTCTTTGGTATCAATATCCACAAGTAATCTAGGCTCTCTCGAATAGTGGGGAATAATTAAATATAGGCTTCCCATGATATGACGATATGACCTCGCGTTTGGAAACTGTAATGTTTGATCGTCGCTGTAAGATAAATCTGTCCATACTTTTACAAGATCATTAGCTGTCAGCTGATGTCTAAATCCGAGCTGTAATAGTGGGACTGGTATATTGTTATCCGATATAGTATAACAATTTCGTGGAGTACTACATTGGTCGCCTAACTCTACATCATGAATTATAAAGGGAAAGCGGCAGACTTGACTATGTAGCCGTAGTATCACGTGTGAGCCAGATGGATTATAAGCAAATACTAGACGTTTTGTCTGGATTCCGGGTAAATAAAGCCAGCCACTTCGCAATTGTACAACAGGGTTATTGCTCGAGAACTGGTATAGTGCCCATTCAATACGATCTGTATCATCTTCAACTATTTTTGCCGTGTATACTATTGCTGTATCGTTGGTTGTTTTATAAAAACATGTCGCATTTAATCTGTCATCAATCTTTCCTGAACACATGATACTATTATCTATATCGAATACCATTACATTGTCTAAATTTATCTATGATTAGTACTAGTTATATTGCATCATTGTATAATTACTACGCCTACATATACAAACTGGTGAATCATGGAATAACTCTAGTGATTCGCGCACTAATAATACCCATTTTCCCTCGACTGTGACCACTCTATATAATACAGGCACGTCAAATGTAGTGAAAATATTACCATTTCTGCGAGAAAGTATTTTTACGTTATAGTCGGTACTGCATCCAAATGGCCTACTGTATACAGCTATATAATGATCACCCGAGATATAATGGTGCCGAGCTCCATTACTACTGTTTAGGAAAAGAAAGTTTGGTGATGTAGAGAATGTACTGTTATATTTAATATTATTACTTGATCTGAGATTTGAATGTGGCAAACATTCTATAGTATAAGTATCATCTAGTGTTTCGTCTGAGCGATTTTGCTGCGTAATAAGTATATGATCATTTGCAGCCCGTACGTAATACATTGGTTCACTCTTGTCAGTTTCCATATCGATATGTGTAGTATTGCATCGTCCAAATCGCCAATTATTCTCGGTGCTTACTCGTCGACGATATGTGTTGTACCAGTCCACATTCTCTAGTAGATCGGATCGTTTATCCGATGTACATGGATTGTTGACATCCGTGCGTATACACCATAATACGAAATCCATTTCTTTAGCATAATAGGCTCCCGATAGGAAATCCCTATGATATAGTGCTTGCCATAATAGTCGGTCATTTCGAATACTGCTTCTTAACGAGTGACAACATGCTGATAAACGCACTAATTCGATATGACCAAGGAGACTACGGAAGACACGCTGATCATGAAATGGAAGACTATTCAGACAAACTAGTAATCTACAAGACGAGTTGTGATTACTCGATACTTCAGTAGTAGTAGTAGTAGACATAGTGGAATGGAATATGAAAGACGATATGGAGTAGAGAAATACGATGACGTTATTTTAATCAAGAATACACAAATAAATCATACACAAGTGTGGATAACAATGAAGCATGGTGTTCAAGTCTTTCTAATTGACGAGATATCCTACTGTCACTTGTCATGCCTTCTTAAGATGAGTGTAATTTATTACAATATACTAATCCATTAGTCTATTAGATGCACACATCAGAATTGTAAATATGACATGAAAGGTAAAGGATTCGAGTATCGTGTATGGAATCGGGATATGGCAGCATGTCTGAATGTTATTCAGATTATTCTCAGTCTTCGCAATGGAAACGGTGTTCCAACACAACTACATCAAAGTGCCATTACTTCTAAACGTTCAAGAAATGAAGGACAACAAGAAACAGCTTATTCGTGATGGTTATCGCTACTCACATCTGAATATGTAAGTTTTATTAACGTTGATTAAGCCTTATTATTATAACTTATTTGCCCTCAAATCAACAATTATAAGCATCAAAGGCAATACTTTTTTACCATATTCTTTTATCCTTTTTCCCGTATTGTCCACTTATATCTATCATCGCGATTCCACACAGAATGCAGCTTTTTGTTGGTCGTCTTCCAAAGGGTCTAAACTCCAGCGAGCTTAAAGATGTGTTCTCCGAGTATGGCCACTTGGTTCGTTGCGATGTAAAGGTAAGATGTACCGCGATTGTATTTCTCTCTCTTTATCTGTTCATATACTGATAATTAAACGTGTCCTTTTAATTGCCCTTGTACTTGAACAATATTCAGCATGGATTAAATCACTGTAAGCTAGCTGCACTAGTATGTCAATGCGTGATCTCCTAACAACTAGACTGTAGGCTATGGATTCGTAGAGTTCGACAATGATAATGACGCGGAAACAGCTATTCGTGCCACGGATGGTATGCGTCTTCATGGTTCGCGTATTGCCGTTGAAAAATCACATGGACGCGCCCGTGAGCGTGATGACAATACATGCTTCCGTTGTGGAGGCGAAGGTACGTCATATCATTGGCATGGAAAGCAACAAGCTCATCATATTCTTTATTATATTAGGACATTGGGCACGCGACTGTACGCAAAGCGGAGGTGGTTCTCGACGAGGCGGCGACCGAGGCGGCGACCGAGGAGGACATCGGTAAGCACAATTTACATTAGATAGTTGTCTCGTTTCTTCTTCTTCTTCTTCTTCTTCTTTTGTTTGATTTATTGGATAGGCTATGTGCATGTATGCCTGTGTTGCCGTGTTTATCTTTGAGCGTATGAGACGCATGCCTGTATGCCGTATCCTCGTATTCCTGTCATATTACTAGGGATTAATCGGTGGTTCTCTGGCTAGTCTATCATCACTTTATATATACCAATATGAGTTGTTGTAAGCCATACCGTACTGTATGTAATGCATACTTACATACAATATCAAGTTATGCCATTACCGATAACCACGAACCGGTGATGCTGCCAGTTTTGACTTACTACTGCTACTGCTACTGCTGCTCCGATTGCCTATAATGCCGTCGTTAATAGCACATGTCCTTGTTATGCCTGTTGCCGCTACTAGCACGTTTGTTCCTTACATGCCGTCTGACAATCCAAGGAGCTGCTGTGCCCTTAGAAAGTATAAGCTACTGACTGGCGATGTCAATAATGACAATAGTATAGTTTGCTTTATTCTACATTTGTATAATAATAATAATAGCACAAATGATGCTATACTAAATCCTATGGGATATATCGGTTAATCTATGCGTAAACCAAATCACGTATAGTAGCTTATCATCAATCACCTGCTGTTTTCTATTCATTCTAATCTATAGACGTGGCCGCTCTCGTTCTCGTTCCAGGTCGTTATCTCGTTCCCGTTCCCGTTCCCGTTCCCGTTCACCACGTCGCAGCTATCGTGATGACCGCCGTTCAGACCGGCATTACGATCGCTATAGCGATAGACGCGGCGACAGACGTGATAGTAGACGCGATGATCGTCGCGACGACCGCTACAGCGACAGTAGACGTGATGATCGCCACAGCAGTAGACGTGATGACCGTCGCTCGCCATCACCTGCTGGTCGTCGTCAACGTCGTTCACCGACACCTGACCAATCTCGTCGCTCGCCATCTCCAGCCAATTCACGTCATTCGCCCACACCTAATGGAGATGCTGCTCCACGACGTTCTGCATCTCCCGTGTCTAACCACGCGAGTCCCAAATAACAAAGTAGTAAGTAATCCGATAAAATGCGGATATGCCACATGTTATTTGCATCGTTTATTCCAAACACAGGAGATGATACTAGTAGTATGATTGTAGATCATTTCTGAAGAGTAATCATTTTACTAGCTAGTATGAGTTGCTTTTTATTGAGAATGATTTAAACGGCAGTGTTAATGGTTGAATAAAGAGAAGCGATATTTTATAATAATACCAATATGCATAGAGATAGATAGATGATGATTATTTTTAGTAAATATGTGTAGCAATCAAAAGGAGGTATAGACTTATTTCTGCTTTGTTGATGAAGCGGTAAGTGCACGAGAAGCAGACATGAGTATATTCAATAGTTGAATGTGTTCATCCGCACCGTCAATTAGTCGTTTGTCGGCCTCGCCAAACACTAGTGCCACACGCGCCTTTTGTATAGAGGTCAACTCGACACTAGCGATTAGTCGCTCGTGTAATTGTGCTAGTATTTGCGTAACTGAATAGCCATGTAGTATTACTTGTTGCACCATTGCCTGCAATTGATCATGCGTAGTCGTCGATTTCTGCCATGATAGCATCAAGTTGTCAATGATATCGTCGGGTACAGTGCCTGCCATTTCCTCAATGGCTTGCACCGTTATCATATCCGTTAAATGAAGACGATACGCACTTTGTAGAAAGGTGATGGCTTTACGTAGATCGCCTCCCGATACACGTACAAGTGTCTCTAATACCTATTGATAGATTATTATTAACATTAATAAATAGATATCAAATAGCAATGCTTCTATTACCTCGTCAGTGCAACCGACATTTTCTTGTTCACAAATGTATCGTAGTCGCGATGTAGTATCACGTATATTCAATGGTTTGAATCGGAATTTAGCACATCGTGATGCTAATGGCTCAATAATACTATAGTAATCGGTTATGTTATTATTATGACAAATCGAATACTCCATCTACACGCTTACCGACTAACATAATTGCAAATGAGGCAGAAACGGGTCACTTTTGAATAAGCCTCCATCGTACGACGTAATGCTGACTGAGCATCTCCCGTCATGGCATCAGCCTCATCCAGTATAATAAGCTTATAAGGTGGTGCCTTGCCACTAATGATAATTAGATATACAAAACAAGTAAGCCACGATGCAAGGAGGGGAGGGAAGAACGCGTGTATTTGTTGTTATACACGAGTGGCGTGTTTACCTTTTGTCGTGACTCACGGCAATACGAGCAAAGTTTTTGATTTTCTCGCGTACCACTTGAATACCACGTTCGTCGGAAGCGTTTAATTCCAGAACGCGTGATTTAATAAGCTCCGGTCTAGTAATCAATAAATGATAAATGTCTAGACGGATAGCCAGCTGGTATGGACTATACTCACCCATACATCTCACGAGCAAGTGCTAGAATTGAAGTGGTTTTCCCTGTACCCGGTGGACCATAGAATAGTAAATGCGGTAGCTATAAACGCCAGTATAAGACAGAAGAACACTTGTAATCTGCATGACACTTACATTCTTCGACTCCATGGTACGTGTCAACACTTGTACCGTCTCTTCCTGGGCAGTTATATCCTGCATTGTTTTTGGTCGACTGGCGCGTAATTTCTTAATTACTATATACCGCTATAATAACCTACGGTTGACTTACTATTTCTCTACCCAGGGTAGTGTATCATGAGCGATACCCGCCGCGGGTAGTGCAGATGCACTAGATGTGGCACGATTACTAGCTACTCTTTCAAAAATATTCATATCGACAGGAGAATACTGAGAAAGCAAAAGGAAAAGAAGAAGATAAATTTTATTGAATTAAAGTCAAATTGAGCATTTACAGGCTATTTCCATCCAATTTGCGCAGTTAGCCTTTTGTTTTTACGAATAAATAATATGTTAACACTTACGTATTTTTAAGCGGAATAATTGGCGATAACCACCGCGGTTAATTTGTTTTTGTTGTTTGTTCCCTCGATGTCTTGTCCTCCTGCTCTTGAATGATTGGAAGCAACGACACTTGGATGAGGGTGTGTTGGAACATCGGTTCCACTACGAAGGCATTGGTGATTTGAATGAAATCCAGACGAGCAACCATAACCCCGATTCCACAAACGATACTCGTATCCTTTAACTTGCATGTCCTCTTAATCATTGTTTCGATGTGTGCATCTAATAGAATAATGATTAGTATACTGTAATAAATATCAAAGTGTAATGGGTATACTTACCGTAAGGGATCATGACAAGTAATAGGACACTTTCTCATTGATAGTGTGGGAGCTATGGTTGCTCGATTTGCTCAAGCACAATGTGTAGGCGATATACGATAAGGTAGTGTGAGTAGATGTAATAGGGACGATGAACTGGAAGGTGAAGATAAGTTTATTCAGTTCGTACAAAATAGGACCCATATTTATAGTGGATAATGTAACATTATTCAATATTGAAACTATGGTGAGTGTTGAAGGGACATGGCTGTAATACCAACATAGACACCAATCTCATGATGCAGGAATGGTTGGGGGTAATAATGAGCAATAAGAAGCGCATTTCAGAAAGGATTACGTATACCTCTAGATACATTTAGTCAGTGGTGTTACCTTCAGATGCTCAAAGAAAAGGAGGATCAATGCACCAAAGTGGCACAACTCCAAAGGTTCAAGAAAAGGAGGATTAGTGCAACAACGAGGATCAAACAGCGGAAAACAACTTATCCGTGATTGTTATCGCTTTGCATTCAAGATATGTAAGTTCTATCAACGTGTCTATTATTTATATCACTAATTGCAATATATGATATCCGATCATTAACATTTCCCCAACTGCTAGGGCATGACAACTACTCAATAATAATAGCAATGCGATAATGATGTTAACTATTGTGTTAATCTGTTTATTAATAAACTGCAAATGTTAAAGGGTAAATGCGCAAATTGGATGGAAAAATACTGTATTAATTAATTGCAGTACTGAATATTTACTTGAAGAACTCGTTCTATGTGATTCTGTTGACAAATCCATCAGCTGCTGGATGATGAGTTGTATATACATGAGTCTTAATGACATGATCAACCGTGGTCATACCACTAGTGGTGAATGTGGCGATTCTCGTCTTCATGTTCAGCTTTGGGCCATGCTACACCAAGACATACCAATAGTATGATTGACGTATCAAATAGGTTGTATCATAGATTGCATCATAAGTGGCGTATTCACTAGGCGACAAATAGTGACCTATATCTAGAAGGTATATGAGAATGCATACGCTGAATATTGCATATGTGATGAAACAGACTGTGCAAAACCACATGAGCTAGTATAATCATTTTGATTAATAACGACATGCATATCTTATAATTATCTGCTATGATTTACCTGCATGAAACGATGATAGCCTTCTACATGTCTTCTTAATCGATAAGCATTGAATGCAAACCATATGGCTAACAGAGAGGAAAATAGCATTAATAAATTAGATTTACAATAGTTGTATAACTTACCGAAGCATAAGAAAACTAAAGCATTGAAGATTGGGACATAATTTAGAACGGACACCCAACCAGCCCAGCCGGTAGATTTACTCAACTCCACTATAGCAAAATCTATATAGCCATAATTAAGCCTTAATACGAATGCAGTTGTGTGCACGGTAATATCCAAACCAATTAATACTCTAAAGAGTATAAGCGTCTTTTTGGAAAAGAGATTCCGACCAACAATTGACCTGCATAGATTACATGATTATGATTATTGTTAGTTGATCGATCAGCTTGATCTAATAAAATGTGATTGATGATTACCAGTGGATTAATATTAGATCAAAAGGAATCTTGGATAGGAAATTGTAGATATCATTTATAAGCTTGTTAAGTGTAAGGTAGTTTGCCAAGTGGATGAGGAAACCTGTAAGTAACAGCTATTATTAGCATAGAGCATCGTGGATCAATTGCAACTGCTTACATATACAGTAAACAACACTAATAATGTAGGATGCAAACATGAGATTATAGTGCATTGTTTTGCGTATCATCATGACGATAGCTCGTATGAATGTGTACGATAGTATAAGCAATAGCTATATGCAATGAATGTGTTAGCGGTATTCCAATCATTGTATTCGGTAACATACCAAGCTAAAGAAGAGCCATTTGTAGATAGGATAGCCAGAATAGAGGAATAGGTCATTCCACGGTCCCGTCTCTATATCACATGTCGATACTGAAGTTAGTCGATTATTTCATGGATACTTTGGATATTACCTTGTTCAGCACTAAACGTATAAATATGATTTATATTCCATATAGTGTTAACATAATTAGGTCTTTAAATGCGTAACCACCATAGACGGTGAATGAATGTCATCAGCCTGTAAATAAAAAATTGTGCCATTATTTCCGCATCCCAGCGCTCAAAAGTGTCATCATAACCTTTTATAATCACAAGCTTCACTGGTGGAAATCCCATTCCAGTCAGATTTCGTGCAAAGTCTTCAAGCCTTTGACTATACTATTGAGATAGTAATTAGTATTAATAATTCTTATGCAATGCAAACATAATTACATTTTCCTCGTTTTTACATTTACTAAAGAAAGAGTGGATATATGGTATAAGTATCGCTGTGGTCGAATAATTCGATGCAACATTTAGCGCCATCCTTATACCTTCTTCGTTATAGATCGGCTTAACGACACATTCATCATCAAATTTGGTTATGCGTTACAGGAATAATTACACCCTCATATTTATAATAGGGAACTTTCGTAAAAAACTGATCAAATGTAGGATAGGTAGATGTTTTGCCACCTAGCTGAGTTATGGTAATTGATGCATTAACAGCAATCAATTGACCGATTATTAATGATAGTAGTAAGTAAAAACGAGAAGCTTTAAAGCAATACATGGTGTTAAAATGAGAATGAAATGAATGGCATCGAGTATTGCAAGTCGCTTGATGTTATACCACGCAATGGACACCATTCGATGTTCTGGAACGTACGGATAAACCAGTTATCGTCAGCTATGCATGCCTCTATTGACCAAAGCCTTTGTTCTAGTACCATGCGATTATTTTGGGATGCATGGCCTGCATGTCATTGGAAAGTGAACACAGGCCACACTAAATAATTACATGCTACCACTCATATTCACTGAACAATTAGGGAAACAAAAACAAAGGAATATGATTTATTAGTTTAATGATTGGCACCAAGCAATGCTATATTCTCTAGTTCCTCGCGTAATTTAAGTTCATCCACCAATGTCTGAGTAGTTTCCCCGGCCAAAAAGGCATCCACACCATGCATCGTGTAGTTGAATCGATGATCTGTGATACGATTCTAACATACAGTATTAGTATGAACTACCCACACTATGTCATGGATAATAATGAAGTATTTACCTGTGGAAAGTTATAAGTACGAATCTTCTCGGAACGGCCACCTGAACCGATCTAAATGAGATTGTTATTATTAGTGATAAATCCATGAATACTGCAGTCAGTAGCAATAGCAAACCTGTTGATTTCTTGCCGATCTACGTTCAATTTCAGCTCGTAGTCTTTCCTGCTCGTAGATGCGAGCTCGTAGCACTTTCATAGCTTTGGCTTTGTTCTACAATCGAATTATAGTAACAATAACTGCTGATCAGTTTTACCATCAATCTTGTTGCTTATTGTAATTACTTTATGTTGCGATCGTTCATCTTGCATGGCCACTACAACACCAGTGGGTATATGCGTGATACGCACGGCACTGTCTGTAGTATTGACGTGTTGACCACCCTTGCCACTAGCTCGATACAAATCGATACGTAGATCCGAGTCACGAATGACTACGTCAACCTAAGTGTAGCATCAATCAATCAGTATAGAATACAATCACCATGATTACTAGTGTTACTATTTCTTACCTCGGTTGCTTGTGGCAATATAGCAACTGTAATTGTACTTGTATGTACACGTCCTTGTTTCTCTGTCTCGGGCACTCGTTGTACCCTAATTACTATCATTGTTAACAGACATTGATAAACGTATCTTCCTATAGTTACCGATGAACACCAGATTCAAATTTAGATTACCAAATACACCTTTACCTAATGATACACGATTAGATGTGGTGCAGTATCGAGTATAATAAGACTATAAATATACCTGTAATACTAACTACAGCTTCCTAATTATATTGATATTAGTCATGCAAATATACACATATGATATACATATAATGTGATGTAATATCACGTATACTTACGCGTATTATACGTGGTAAATCACCATTCGATGATAATACTTCGAATTTCCAGCGTTTCTCTTCTGCATAGCGTTGGAACATTCGATACATGTCACCGGCAAATAGAGCTGCTTCATCGCCACCCGTTCCTATCGTATAACCAATTAGTGATAAGCATGCTACTTATTCCGCGTATCAATTACCTGGACGTATTTCAAGAATGGCATTGGCCGCATCAGTTGGATCCGGTGGTACGAGTGCTTGAATAACCGCACGCTCCTGCTCTAGCAATCGATTATGCGTCTCATCTTGTTCCTTGATTAGCATCTCCTCCATTTCCGTATCTCGCTTCGCTTCTTGACAGCTTTCCGCGTATGCCTTTTGTAACTCGTGCAACTCCTATTATTGCTGTATTGTTACCATATTACTGTTCATCTACCAATAGAGCCCGAGTACTATGCTTACCTGACGCGTATGCTTCAATTCCTCATAGGGCTGGGTTAACGCTTCAAGCTTGCTGATATCTTTGGATAGACTAGCCAACGTATCAGGATCCAATTCATTTGACTAATAATCCATGTTCAATGAAATGATTAGCACGCACGCACTTCGTCTTACCTTTTGGTTTAGTTTCTCTACTAGTTGCATTTGTTTCTTCATTAATTGCTGTAAATGATTCTCGATCTTGTCATTAAGTATTGAGGTTGATCTTTCCGTTACTGCATTAGTTGATTCATTCCGTGACTGTATACGCTGTATTCCCTGCTTTGTCGCGTCATATCTAGCTAGTAAGGCAAACCGATAGTTTGCACCACTCAATACCTGGTGTCTTGTATATAGCACTGTATTGGCATATAGATTCCTCGGCAGTAGTCGGCCTACACCTACTCGTAGCGCCATGGTTGCCGTTTATTATCGCCAACAAAACACGCGTCGTGAATAGCAAATACAACAATAAATAACAAAATGTATGATGATTTAAGTTTTCACTATATTTTCTCATTTAATCGTCATTTACCTGTGAGGTTGTCACGTGTACCACACAAAGTTTTCTCTCGTTAGTTTCCACTTTGACGAAGTTATTGGCGTCATCTTTTGTTCTTGCCAACTCACTTCTTTTGACAAGTGTATACACGCTTACCCTTCAACGCCTATATCATTCTATTATCATTATCATATTATAAGCGACTTTTACGGTGTTATATCAAGTTATTCGCTTAACTGCAACCTACTCTTTACTGGCTACTGCTACTACTGCTACTACTGTAACCTAGAGTAATCAATCTATGGATGACTATGACTATCGTACTGCTGGTTGGGGAACGACGAGTGACGAGTATGACCCTCAACTGTTAAAGAGTACTATACCACCACCGCCTACTAGCACTGTACCAGACGAGGATTTGGCTCAATCGGACGTATGGGTAAGTGGAGCAGGAAGTGTACACGTCAACATTCGTATCTGTTATAGCTGCATTCAATGGATACTATCTACTAGTTGTATCATGTACTACCACTATATGTAAACTATAAGGTCAGCACTAACGATTACTGTAATATATATTGTTATGATACTCTTCTAGAATGATGTTCGCAATAGTTATACACCAAATGATCCATTAACGTCATCGCTACTGGAGGATACAGAGAGTAATATGGTGGCACCACCATCACCATTGCTTACTACATCGTCACCACCATCATCCGCAAGATCACATCCTACAGCCAAGAATGCGCAACTATACACCGAACTAAATAGCGAGGCAAGCAATGATCGTTTATTTACATCGGTATCAGTGACAGATCCACGTAAAGAGACGGCTAAAGACGTGCACATATCCTACAAAATAACTACAATGGTAATGCATCCTCTATGTCATAATAGCTGTAGAAACAGTATCACTAACTCTATTAAACTAGTGTGGTGTCTCTACATTTGGTTCACCGCAATTTGCAGTCGTCGTCGATATCAAGATTTTGCCTGGTTGTATTCCGTATTGACAGTAGAGTATCCGCAATGTATTATTGCACCACCTCCTGAAAAGTATCGTATGGGTAAGTTGATATTGAAAGCATCTCTATCAATATACATATACATCTATATAATGTGGCTAATGAATCTACTAATAGGATACTTGACGGGTAATAGGTTTGATGATGAGTTTATCGAAAAGCGTCGAGCTGGGTAAGAAGATGCAATAATCATTTACTTTGTATGTACTAACCCTCAACATGTATAGATTGGAGCGATTTATTCGTCGTATTGCGCGCCATCCATTGCTACAACTAAATGAGCATGTAAAACAATTTCTTACTAATTCTAATCTGGTAATAGTATAGTCGAGTAAGCAATGAACGTATATCATCGACTAACACGTAAAGTAGAATCGAGAAGAGCCTAATGTACCTGAACGCGACACGCTCCTTGATAGTTTGGGCGATTCTATTCTTAATGCATTCTCTAAACTTAAAAATCCCGATCAACGATTCATTGATATTAAGGAGACTACCGAGAAACTAGAGGAGAATCTACTGGCTATTGAGAAGATATATCAGAAAATGACTAAACATGAGATGGGTGAGTTACACGGGCATGCTATGAGCATTAGTAATTTATTATTGTGATTAGAATTACAAGAAGACAATAATACATTTGCAAGAGTATTGTTGACTTGATCAATGTTGAACCGGGAATGGCCGAGCAACTGAATGGATTTGCCTCCACCATCACACATGCTACAGAGTTAATGAAAGAGAAGGTAGATTACTAGTAGTAGTAGTAGTAGTTACATTCAATATGGTTTCTAATGATAATAACAACTAACTATAGACCTATTCCGATGAGCATGCTTTTGTCACACAACTAAGAGAATACGGTGTCTATTGTCAGTGTGTCAAGGTAAGATGGGCATATTCATTAGTTGGTATATATACATTGTATCATTAACTAGATTATAGAATGTATTAAGACTACGAGATCAAAAACAAATTGACTATGAAGTACTGCAAACCTATCTTCAACAACAGCAGGAAGAGCAAAACGATTACAGGACACTCGTGGCTCTAGTGGTATTACTTCGTATATCAAGGGTAAATACGAGGAGATGAAAGGAGTCGATATGGAACAGGCACGACAACAGAAGTTACAACGCTTAGAGAAACGTATTGATGAGGTAACATCTCGAATCAGTTGTTTATTAACATAGTAATTAATAGTAATCTATTGTAACTAGTTACAAAATGCAGTGAATGAAACACACGACGTGTCATTATTGTTTTCACGCGAGGTAATGCGGGAATTCACCAATTTCCAAACGGACAAATGTATTGATATGAAGAATTCCTACAACAATACGCGGAAAGTCAAGCGGAATTCTATCGTAAGGTAAGTTTATTCGAGTGAATATACATACTAAGTTGTAACCATTGATAATAGAGTGCAACATTGTGGGATGACTTGATTCCTAAGCTGGAGCAACTTGAAATTGACGACGAATAGTTCAATACCCTTTCAATGATAGTCATTCTTGTTGTTGTTGTTGTTGTTGTCCTTGTTGACTATCCGATGCGATGACTCGCTCAATACTCTGTTTCTTATCTGTGTTCAATTTGTCTGTATCTACACTACTTCAAAATGAAAGTGATTTATCTCATGTAGTCTACTATTACTGTATCAAATGTTGCTTGTCATTAAAAAGAGTAATAGATCATTATTGATGATGATGATTATTTCCCTATTGGATCAAGTGTTGTCTTTTTTTCCACTTGATTCTTGTTCTGATTACTTTTTTCCCTTTAACAATAATCATGGCAACACCGACTGCTACTTCCACGACGAACAAGCAGCTTAGACGTGCTGTCAACTGGTTGTTGAACGACGGAGTCAAGTACAAACATGTAACGCCTGGTCAGACGAATTATGTTAACGGTAATCGTCATGTAAGTACATAGCCAGTATAGATCGTGTATTTCTTATATAACTGACTGTTGGCACACTAGCCATTCCCGTTGAATCCTACGTTCCGTCCTAATCCTCCGTTGGCAGAGAAGACGCGTACAGAGATTTTCACGCTTTGGTATAATAATCCAATACGATGGACACCACGACAAATCTCCAACGAGTATAATATTTCTATTAAACGCGCCGAGGCCATTCTACGATTAAAAGCATTCGGAGCACGTCAAGCAAGCAAGGTAATCAGCTATATATAGATATATATCTTTCTCTGATTAATACTAATGAATATTTGTTAATACAGGGTGTTACCATGCAAACTAAATACGTGGAGGTATGGAGAAGATGCTCGGTGCACAGCCAAAGATGGTATTACGAGAATTATCGCATGAGACTGTACCGCATGTGGATAAACCACGATATATTGCAGTCAGTGAAGAGACACAATTTGGAACAGAGGTAGGAGTGTAGAAGCTAGTTGCTTGCGTCAACTTACATCTATCATTATTGTATAATAGGAAGCGGCCAAGTTACTTGGACGTCCATTCTACTCGCATATTACAGAGGAGGCCGATCAAAAAGGTTTAGGGATTATTACTCGAGCACAGTTAAAGTTGGATGTCGATGAAAAGGACACCGAGGCCAAGCAGATTGAACATAATCCGCAATTAGGCAATAAGCGATGGGAATCATGATTACCGATGTTAATCGTAAGGTTGATGTCAGTGTAAGTAGAACGGATTGTGTTGTATTAAGTATGATGACTGATTACTTATTTCATTATTACTATGTCTAGGCACGACAAATACTGGTACGTGATCCGGATGGCACACTACGCACGGCAAACAATGAGGAGCGTCATCGACAAGCACGTAAAATGAGTTGGCAATAAGCGAATAAACTGATGATTTATTGTTTTCTAATGTGTCATATGACCTATCACGTGAATTACCACAAGTGTATTCTATATCAATATATACATAATAATTGTACTAGAGCAAATGAATATACTAGCTGCCTATTTCTATAGTTACTGTATATGAAATTTTGCTTAGTACGACCATCGTGTTAATTTACATGTTCATTAGTGGAAAGGAGAACAAGTGTAAAAACACGAACCCAGTTTGTAAATAAACAGATGTTGTTTATTTACTTAAAGGAATCCTCATCCAACCACATTGAGAGGATTTGTTACATCCACACGCTTTGTTCCTTTTTAACACGTATTGTTTACTTGAGCACACACACACACTATACACATACGCACCTACATACACACGCGTACACTGTCTCGCTTGAACTGGCACAGGTAGCAATTCTTTATGACAAAGTTAACGCATATATATATAAATATATGCAAAGAAACCTCTACTCATCTACGTATACTATTCAATATATACGCACGCGTTGTTTCCATTGATTGGTTTATAACCATCTTATTGGACGATTATTACTCTTCCCTACTTGTACACACTTGCTTTCTTTCTACTACTTCTACTACTTCTACTACTGTTGACAGATACCTCCCTTTATTTCTGCTTGTATAGACACTGTGATTCCCTTTTTTGCTTGCAGATTAGCCAGTGTATTGTCGTGAATACTAGTTATCTATTTATTGGTGACCATCAAGTGGCGCACTCTACTGATTGTTGCGAGCTTGGCGATCAAAGAAGTTATATACCAATACTACGGGTTTTGAAACGGACTAAATACACCGTTTGGAATATCGACAATATTCAAATAGCTATCTCCCTTTCCTGACTTGCTATCCCGTCATCCTAGTACGTGTAGTTCACTTTGATAATAATTCTACATATCGAGTACGAATATTATCAGGTGGATATTGTTGCATTGACTATTGTATCTTGATTCTTTCCTCTACGAATTAGTTGATATTGTCCATTCATACTGAATAATTCAAGTGTACGATTATGGATACGAGTGGTGATCCAGTACCTGATATTGCTTATGGTCCTAAAACAACAACCGATTCTAATACGGAAAATAACATGGAAACTAAGAAGGTAAGTAGAGTTGCTGATTGACTGCATGTCGAATAAGGCAGCATCTAATATACAAGATTATCTCGACTAATCCAATCGTAATCTAGACATCAGCATACCGAGCGAATACACCTACACCGGGCGAGTATCTTCCAAGTGGACTACACCCCGAGGAGGATGCCGAACTACTCGAGCATGTACGTCATGTCTTTGGAGAACTAGATCGTGATAATCGAAATGTCATTACCACATCAGATCTCGAGCCATTATTCTCGCGACTAGACAAGGAGCGTAAACTACGTCTTAATGAACAGGCCAAAGAGCAAATCATGCTCATGGCCGAAGCCCAAGGCGATATTACGATTACAATGAGTCAAGTCATCGATTTGATTCCAAAGTTACGAATGCTTGCACCGCAATCGCCCATATCTCGTATGAATACCGGATCACTAACGGGACGTTCCAGCATTCCTCGTCTATCTAATAAAGCAACATCAGAGGATTCCTCATCGTTGACCGCGCTTATTGCGGCACAACAGCATAATATGACCTCGCCAAAGTCAGGGCGTAGAAGATCGGTCATGGACATATGGAATGAACAGCCGATGCAAACGGATGAAGGCGAATACGGATATTATGGCAATAATGACGACGAGAACGCCTATCAAAATAGACATAGCAGTGGTGGTAATAATGGTAGACGACTACTAGCACGAGATCTAAGTCGTTTATCATCAGATGTAAGTAATTACGTTAAGGAAAAGAATCATATACAATCATTTATTCTTAGATGGTAGCGAGAGAGAGAGAGAACTAATCACATAGTGTTCTATAATTCCTTGTTAGAATAATCAATCACCTACTAAAACACGTACATCCACGCTATTCACCCGTAATCATCGTAGTGATTCGCCCAGTCTACCAGGCTCACCTCTTTCTCCTGGTGTTTTAGCACGTCGTTCCAAATTCATGACAAATACTATGGAGAACCCGGAGGATTATGCGGGCGAAGAGGAAATGTCACACGCAGTAAGTAATACGTTTGTCATGTTATATCCATGTATGATAGAGTGTATGTATGTATTACATCGTATTTAGGATTTACTAAATGAGATCACCAATCTAAGACGTGAGATATCCGATTACAAGCTACGTCAAAAGGAAGCCGAAGAACGAGTCGCAAGCATGGCCCGTCAACATGATGAGGCCATGGTGATGGTTCAGCAGAAAATGGACGAGCTACAGAACACGCTCACCATTAAAAAGCGTCACATTGTCGAGTTGCAGAATAATGAAAAGCATCATCGTGAGCAAATTAGCTTGGTAAGTCATTGCTCATCATGAAGATATAAGCAACGCAGCATCAAGTGTAATACTAATGTCTTGCATGATTATATAGTTGGAGAGTGAAGCGCAAAAATACAACAAGAACATCAAGGTTCTTAGAAATCAACTGACCAAAATGAAGACACAATATGAAGAGAAATGCCGTAAGCAGTATTACTAATAGACATAGTGATGACTACTACTAACCATGAATGTACTATTACAATTTATATAGTGGATGAGGAACGATTATTTGCACAACTAAAGGCTAAAGACGAAGAGCTGCAAACATCCGAGAGTAGCATCGAGAAATTGGCCAATGATCAACGACGTGTAAGTAATAATAATAGTAACAAATGACGTGATAATGTCCATCTAACAAGCTATTCACGATCATGCTTATGTAGTCGGCCGAGGAACGTGTACAATTGGAACGAGCATTACGTCGTCTAGAAAAGGACGTGTTATGTGCACAGGAATTTGAGCGTGAACACGAACTATTACAAAAAGAGAATCAAGAATTGAAGATGGCGATTAAGCAGATGGAGGCAGAGAATGAGGAGCGTGCCAATCGTGCACCGGCACAAATACCCGATAGTCTAGGACGAGCATCGTATCCTTTATTATCAACTAGCATGATTAACCCATATGATATAATTGATATTGTTATACACCTTAACATTATGAACTAGATTGGCGGTAGCAGAAGTGGCACGATTAGGACGTGTAAGTAAATCGATATAGCAATTACAAGGATGACATTACTTAACTAATGTATTTCATATGATATTCTTTATATTATAGGATTTGAAATCAGAAATTGCCAATACCAATTATGATACTGATAAACTATCATTAAGGGAATTGTCGAATGCTGCCACGCGTGGTGGTCATATGAGTCGAGTAAGTGATACTATACAAATCAATCTAACTAGACAATACTTATATTAACTTGCTCTATTATAACAAACAAATAGACACCTACCATGGATGATCAAAGAGTGCATGATGAAGAATCTTACCCTACAGGTAATGACATCAATCTTTATGGTATTAACACAATTTACTCATTAATTGATTACAATAGAATCGGCAGATGTCTCCATTCATGAGGATGGTCATGTAAGTGACATTCCCATTAATACAATACAATTAGACTAATGATCATTACTAGATTGGTCGAGATATTTATTATCACATTGATGTACTCCGTGATGAGAATAACATATTGGCACAACAAAAGGAGCGTATACTAATAGAAAGCAATCGAGGTAATGTAACAGTAATCATGTAATTGATACAATTGATTACTTATACATGTCATGTAGTGCAAGAAGATTTACGTCGACAATTGGCAAAGGCTAATAGTGAGAAGGAGAACCTCCTAGTACAATTGGAGAATATGCAAGCTCATCGTGCTGGTGGTACAGCACCACACTTGCCTGATAATCAGACTGATATGGCTCTACGCAATAACAATAATAACAATAATAATGAAGCAAAACTACGTCATCCAGGTTAGTATCAATGTTACCTAATAGATATACAAAACCTGACTAGTTATCCAATTAGATGGAGGTCCTCAATGGCTGATTACTCATGCAGGCAGTGATGTCATGTCACGAGATCCATCGATTAAGGTAATCATTATTGTATAGGATAATGTAGTAATATAGAGATACTAATCAACATTCTATTCCATGATCAATAGACTGAGCCAATACCAGTGTTATCCACCGATCATACTAATCGAAAGAACACGATCATTAATACCGATGAACTTCGTGTATCTGATCTGGAAACAAGTCATTCCTACTTTAATGCTCATCGATTCCGTGTACTTCATCTACATCAAGCATTATTAGTAATTATGGTCATCTATCTACTAGGTGTACTCACGGCACCGATGTTCTTTGATCCTACAGGTGGTAAACTCGGTATTATCTGGCGAGCACCACTTATTAGTGAACCATATATGGGTGAAACAGTATGGGCAGTGCAAGAACCATTGACACCTACACGATCTAAATGGTTAGAGGGAGTCATTTACTGGCTAGAGAATCTAATATTCGGCGAGGATCCATTAACAATACCCACATAGTCACAGATATACTACGTATATATACGTATATACATATACATATACATATACAATGGCAATCATCATCATCATTATTATTACTATTAACACTAGATCATTACAGTTATGATGATTGCCTTTGTTTGTTTGTTCGCTTATCCTTTTTGTCTGTTTGTCTGTCTATGTTTGTTTGTTTGTTTGTTTTCTTTGTTCTATCATATTCGTAGTTTGAGTATAGTAATTATAATAGTATCATTGATAGATCATAAAACAATTAATACAATAATCATCATTATCATGATAATAGTCAATGTTTCAGTTTAAAAGCAACAAGTAATTGTCATCCTTGTTATTGCTATTTAATAATCATCACCACGACTCAATACTTCCTTACGAGTAGGGCGTAATAGAATGGTATGTTCATATTGTGCCGTATACTACCACGAACATCGACTAATGGTGGATACTGCTCAACAATACCGGATTCAACTAGATTCTTTAACGCCATCAAGTAGCGTTCCTCTCCTAGACGACTCAGATAGCGAGGACAGAAAGGTAGCGTGTCGAAATGAGTATTGATCGTATTCAAAAGTTGTTTAGCTCGAGGTAGTCTATAATAGACAGATAGACAGATAGACAGGTAAGTATATAAGTATAAAGGTGATCAATTATGCTTTGATGATATTTACCGGAGAGCAGTGAATTTAGAATCGAAATTCTTCATAAAATGACTGCATTCACCTTCTTCGTGTACGTAACCTTTACCGGTACTGCCGAATGTCTCAATGGCAAAGTATTCTCCTTCCTGTATAAAGTGTACAAGATTAATTACTGTAGTAGTTGTTATTATTATTGAGATCATTACCTCCATCTTTGTTTGATCGCCTCCTTTAACAATAGGGACTGTCTTGCCAGCATGAATTCGATACGGATCGATAGAGTGTCCGTTAAGGTTACGAATGGGCTTCACTAATCTATGAATGAGTATACTCGTTTAACTGTAACATGACATACTACTCTACCTTGATAGGTTTTGCCGTCAATCTCCACTTCATAGGACTCCATTACTTCTTGTATGGCAGCACCGATATCACATAGGCGTACATCAATGCCTGCTTCCTAATTACAATTTATTTATTATTTATCTCTTTTTGTTATACAAAATAACTTACTCTAATGCCTGTATTGGTGGCATCTTTAACTGCCTCCAATAATCGATCGTATTTTGGATTGAATGCCATAGTAAAGGCAGAATCAATAATACGACCTATATATACATATATACATAGATATATATACATAGATATGTGTGAATAAATAAGCAATATTACTAGTTACTATTTACCTTTAATATGAGTGCCAAAATCAATCTTGATCACATCATCAGCGAGTAGAACTCGATCATCTCCTGGATTAGGCGTGTAATGTGCTGCACAATGATTGATAGACACACCAGTAGGGAAGCCAATACCGGCCTCTAATCCATTCTCTTCAATAAGTGTACGAGTACCATTCTCAATGGCTTCACACAAATCCCACAGTTTAATACCGGGTTTAGTGATGGATTGAGCATAACGACGCACCTGTTATGATCAATGATATACATGATTACTATTACTATACTATAATACATTATACATGTATAGTGCACTACTCTATTCAATAGATAATATACTTTCCTGACGATGAACCTCGGCTGCCTTACGCACTTCAGTGTATTGATCGTTCATTTGTCGTTCTAGTGCTCGTTTCTCTTCACTTGTAGTACGCCATAAATTACTAGCAATATTGATTAGACAAAATGAATAAATAGACAGTAGATCTGCTATCACTTACTCATCCTTATAGTCGTGTAATTCACCTACGGGATAATTATTCTTGGGATATTGCTTTGATACTGGTACGGTTGGTGGACCACTACTAGCAGCATTGGCTGCATTAGAGGAGGCACCACTACCCTCGGCACCTGGCTTCTTGCTCTTCTTCTTCTTCTTACGACGTGACTTTTTCTGTTCTCCTCCTAGTGTGAATAGGATAGTTATATTATATTAATATGAGTCATTAGTCATTTATATAGATTGCTATGTCTTTATAATCTACCTTCACCACCTGCCACTACGTCATCCTCTTCTTCTTCGCCTTCTTCTCCGTCACGTACTTTGGCTATTATCAATACATACATGTATAAGTAATAGTACTACTACTAGTATTGTTGTTGTTGATTATTCAGTAACTTACTCTCTTCAATAATCTTTTCTTCGTTATTTGCCATGTTGAATGTGTGGTTACTAAAAACTAAAAGGAGGAAAAACAAAAAGTTGATTTCCAATACACACACACACTTTTATTACACCATGATATCATAGTCATAGATATTCTGTAATGCTTTTATTAATGATCACATAGAAATTGCTTGCATCAATGTTGTATCTTGTTTCCATGCTGCAGGTAATAGGTCTAGTGTCTATTGATAGTAATTCATATTAGTTAGATAGATAGATAGATGTATATATGAATGGATTTACCTGAATCCAATTGGATGAGGTAAGAGTGGCAGGTAGATAGCGACGACATGAATCAATTAGTTTTAATAATGAGGTGGATACACTTGAGAATAATGCTACATGTCCTAATCGACCTATAGCTTTTAGCATCTAAATGATCGCTTATATTAGTCTATGATGATGATGACGATTGTGATATGTATATATCATAGATTAATTACCATGCAATTAAGGTTAATTAAATAGTCTGGATTAATAGTAGAATCATTCTGATTTGATTTCAATAGTTCATCCAATGCATCAAGACACACTTGAAGACGTTCCTCTAGTAATGTCTACATAATGACAATGATGACAATAGATGTAAGTAGAGATGTGGCAATCATGATTATGTAAACTACTTACTGCAAATTTCTTGGGAACAACATCGTATTCCTTAAACCACGCTATTAGATCAAGTAACCATTGTGTATGCTCATCTTTATAGGGTAGATAAGCATTTAGAGACACTAATAATATATATATGTATATATATATGTATATATATTCATGTTAGTAGTGTGCCTTGTATTCACATTTAATAAGTTATATTTACCTTGTGGTAACACCGTTTTACGAAGTATAGTGCCTATGACCATTTTGACTTCAGCATAATTGGCCTCTTCAATAGTCTTAAACCATGTCATGCTCTTTAGTGATCCTGGTCCATCCTGATTCTAATCAATCATAAATACATATGCACATATACATACATAGCATGAATAGCTTACACTAAATGGTATCCACTCGAGTAATGCCATTCGTATGTAGAAATCGAATACGGGTGGTAAACATAAATCGATATAGGCAGTCGTGTACTCTTCGGGATAGGATTGCGTCCAACTATTGAATTTGTCCTGAACCGCCGTCATACTACTATACTGACTATCTGTATCCATGAATAGCGTATCACGCTGTTTCAATACATAATCTAATTGTAGTAATGTTAATCATTAGTAGTGCCATTACATCTAGTACATACCCAGATCTGATGCTGCCTTCTCGTGTTGCTCTACCAACATCGCCGTTAAACTATCAGATACTACAATTATATCAGCAAGTGTGTTATTGAATATCATTCCACGAATGTAACTACCTTGATCTGTATCAACTATAGTGTTGTTGGTATTGCATAGATTATCAAACCACGTATTAATGGCTGCATTCGTTATTGTTCCTACAATAGATTGTTTACTAGTCTCTAATGCTCTAGAGTTTTAATCTAATGATTATTACATCATTTGTCAATATATATGTAATGAGAGTAATAATAGCTAATGTTCTACTTACCTTAGTATCTATTAAGTCAGCTAGATCATGATATAAGCTTTAAACTGTTCAAAAAACTCGAATCGATCACAACATGATTTCGTTTCTTGGTTAATGAGGCTAGAGATTCACGAGTTTGATCTCGTATTATACGCGTCTTCTCCAGTTTAATCTGATCTTGTTGTAATTGTTGTTCCGCTTCCTGTGCAGTTGTTTTAATCGACTTGATCACCTGATCTATGACTGGACACGGAGTAACCTGTGGTACTAATTACGTATATTTACATTTAGTTAGTACATATTCTGATTATTGTCATCATACTTACTTGGAGTGGCAGTAGGTGGTATATGCTTAGCTCGTTTAGGTTCTATAATTACAGTAAACATATTAGATCGCATTAACTATTACACTAGTTGTTCATGTATATTACTTTGTCCAGGTTTGGCTGTAGCACGATCAATTTGCTGCGATACGAAAGCATTAAATTCTTCATCATCTGATGGTTCACTAAATCAACATCAATCATTAGTGACTATACATACATATATACACACATATATATATATTCGTTAACATACGATCCTTCAAGGGTTGTATCATCCATGGTACTAGCTAATGCATCCTCTAATGTTTCCTTTCTCGTTTTCTTATCTATTATCAATCATGTCAATGTCATATAATACTATCACATAGACATCACATTCTATTACCAGTAACTAAGAACTGAACTGTATTCTTTCCATTATCACCATCATCAACATCAACATCATTATCGCCTACTAGATGGGAATGCTTCCAATCGGCCATTTTACGACGACGTGCACGCTGTTTCTTTGCTGCTTCGATGGTTGCTGCATCGGGAATTGCATCACTCGATCCAAATGGATCATCTTGCTCATCATTGAGTCGTCGTTGATGTAACGTAGGATCATAGCCGTACAACGATGCTACTGAAGTCTTTTTACGTTCTACACTACGTTCTATCGTAGTCTCTTCTTGTCTATTAGCGTATATTTGACGTGTTAGCTATTATCACATTCACTAGTATACGTGTACACGATAGAACTCACACTTCTCTTTGATGATCAGTGGCTACAGTACTAACTACATTCTTCTTTAATTGAAAGGTTTCCTCAGTGTTGTCCTGTCAATTAGAACACGACATTACATTACTCTACTTGCTTCTATTGAACTCTAATCACGCTAGACCCACCTCATCTAGACTAAACGATAGTATCGTCTTGCCTTTCTTCTTTTTCTTGGTGTCCTTCTTTTTTACAGGTAACGAAGTCATGATCGTGTTGAAAGGTGAAACAAAAACTATGCTAGCAATTAATACTGATGATGATTTATTTCTATTTATCTGATTCGTAGATTAATAGGAAATGTCGCTAGTTTATTGCGTGATCAAACAGTTGTAATGTTCTACCATGAACTATCCAATTTATTATTGATGCTCTTAATGTGCTTTTATTTCCATTCAATAGTTGTATCATTAGATCATTTACTTTCTGTGTTATCATGCGTCGAATTCTTCGTTACTGGTATGGGGAACCGTTTAATAGGAAGGTTCAATGCTTGATTACGATGTTGGAACTCTACTAGTGCCTGTGCTAAACGATCTGGTACATCTTCTTGTATATGATGTCCAGATTGATTAAAAACGATAAGCTGAAATTTGCCTAATATTTATATAAATATTGATTATCATTATAGTATAGTATAGTATGTACCTTGCATTTGACCAATGATTAATGGATTATCTAGACGATCAGCACCTATATGATAGTAATTAATAATGTAGCTATTAAAGCTTACTAAATCATTCATTACCTGCTAGTATTAATAGACGTGCAGTAGGACATGCTAGGAATTTACTCGATAATTCATGAAACCATTCTATTAGTAATGATAGATAGTATAATGTTAGCATTGTACTCTATCAATCAATACTAGTTTATACCTTTCCAATAAGGTTTTGTAGGTGCTAGATTGGTACGCCACTTCCACATGGTACGGCCTTGCTCGTCAGTATGTAGATAGAGTAAGGGTGGCACAGATATTCGAGCAGATTTTATGTTATGCACGCCACCCGATCGAACACTATATTGTCATCACTGTTATTATGCCTTATTGCTGCTGTTGTATACAAGGATAACTACCTCCATTGAATGGCATCATCGAGATTGTCAAATGCAACAGGACGAGATTGAATAAAGGCCGACATATAGGCGAGTGATTCCATGGCACTACCTAAATATTGACATAGTTTAGCTTTTTATCAATAGCTATATATATATGTGTGTATATATATATAGAAACGAGACATACCTTCGACACATCAAGTACAACGACACCTGTTAGATTAGTATAAGTTTACGTGATACTGCATCAACCACCACAGCACCACCCATACTAGTTTTTTACAATCAGTTAGATGATCATACATATATCATCATCTATATAATTACCTATGTCCCACTAGTATCATGGATTGTTTCGGATGTTGGTGAACACGACGTGTAATCTCCACTAGATCATCGGTTAATTGAGCTAGACTAAGTAGTCGTCATTAGTCGTGCGTGTATTGCCTAAATATCATCGCAATCATATTAACTATTGACATTATCGCTATTATTGAATACGTACCATGCCACGACAATCGTAGCATACGATGGAGCATTGATTATTCGTTTGTTTCTGTAGTTCACGAACGGTTAACGCAAAGGATAAGCGGATTGACCCGCTCCATGATGGAATATAAACAAGGGTCGAGCCACCTCGCTAGTCTCGTCCGTGGCACGCGTCTCATAAATACAAAATACACTGCCGTCCTCAGTGACTATATCACGTTTCTGACTAAAAAACAATGTCCAATCCACAGATTCCTCTTCACTTTTACGTAATAAGTTATTTACAGTTCTATATGTATACATATATACGTATAAGTATTGCAACAATAACATATAGGTCAATAAAGACGTCAACTAATAAAGCATACTCGCAATAGAATACTCACTCTGGTTGCTTGTTATCCGTAACTATTAGCTCATCTTCCGGTATGGAATTGGCTGCTTTAAACAGTTGACGGTGTAAATTGGACATGGTAACGATAACAGCTTGTGAAGGAATATACCAAATGAAGTGTAAAGTCTGTACATCATCGTAGAATCTCGTATTCATCGAATAAAGGAAATGCATCACACACACACACTCAATTATAAACTAAATCAGTCAAATTCATTTTTCTTTTTTTTTGCTTTTTTTTAATTGTTTTATCTACTTGATTACTTATTCCTCTCCTCCAAGTGTATTGCTCACTTGCTTTCTTGGTTCTTGTATACGGAGAGTCATCTAATTATCGCGGTAAAACATGGAAGATCGGGCCAAGAAGCCACATCGGGCCAAAATGGCTGGCCCCAAGGCTGAAAAGTCAAAGAAGCCGCATGCTAACGCGAAAAACGTCAAGGTAAGTGGAAGACACTGATAGTCATAGGCAGTTACAACTAGTATACCATTGTATTGCTAACTAAATAACCCAATATATATACGACATAAATAAGGCGTTTGCTCTACGGTCAGGACATACGGCGGAACGAGTAGCACGTCGTAATCAGGATTTAGCCGAGAAAAAGTTGCATGTTGCTTTAGTGGATCGAACACCGGTTGAACCACCACCCGTCATTATTGCTATCGTAGGCCCACCTCAGGTACATTATACTGAAGTTATATACAATAAGATAATGAATACTAATATCCCTATTTGATATCTGTGTAATAGTCGGGTAAAACAACGTTAATCCGATCATTAGTTAAGAAGTATACAAAACACTCGGTAGGAGAGATTAAAGGTCCCATTACTGTTGTTAGTGGTAGGTAGCGCATAATATATATATATATTCATTTATTATATGACTAAACACAAATAACAGGAAAGAAGCGACGATTAACATTCATTGAATGTGTTAACGACATGAACGCCATGATCGATATTGCTAAGATTGCCGACCTTGTTCTTTTAACTATTGATGCTAGTTTCGGATTTGAAATGGTAATTACATACTTGACTATCGCGAGTAGAAAGGAATACTAACAATAATGTGCATCTACTTACGTATACGTTTGTGTAGGAAACATTTGAATTTCTTAATATTCTTCATACACACGGCTTCCCTCGTATTATGGGTGTGCTCACGCATCTTGACGAGATACGCTCGGCGAAACGAGTCAGTGCCGTGAAGAAAACGATGAAACGTCGATTCTGGACGGAAATCTACCAAGGCGCGAAACTGTTCTACTTTTCAGGAGTGATCAATGGGCGATATCCCAATAATGAGATAATTAATTTATGTCGATTTATATCAGTAATGAAATTCCGTCCATTAGTATGGCGTAATACGCATCCCTACTTCCTTGCCGATCGAGTGGAAGATCTAACAGATCCGGAAGCCATTCGTAAGAATCCTAAATGTGATCGAACAGTTACACTTTACGGCTACCTGCGAGGTACCAATTTCAAACAGAACACAAAGGTAACGAGTGATGCCACCGCTCTTTATATATATATATATATAGTTAATGCTATATGATATATGATCGAATGATACATAGGTGCATATTCCAGGTGCAGGCGATTTCTCCATCGACGATATAAGCGAATTGACAGATCCTTGTCCATTACCCGACAAAGTGCGAAAGAGATTGAGTGAACGTCAGAAATTGATACACGCACCCATGTCGGATATTGGTGGTATTATGGTGGATAAAGACGCGGTATACATTGATGTTACGAATACGTTCTCCAAGGTGAACATCAATGGTGATAGCAACGAGGAAGGCTACACCGGTGAAACGGTGACACCAGGCGTGAAGATGGTCGTGGACTTGCAAGATGCACCAGCAACATTGGCAGAACAATTAGAGAGCACGGAACTACGTGTGTTTGCAGATACAGCACCTATGCGAGCATCAGATATTACGACTAAATCGTCAACTACTAGAGAACGACGTCGTATGTTTGATGATATGAACGATCAAAATGATGCTAATGAAGAAGAAGAGGAAGACGATGATGAGAGTGATCATGACACGGTGATAGATAGCGACACAGAGGAGGGCTATGTATCCGGTGGTTATGGCAGTAAGGTTAAAGACGACACTGCTGCCGATAGCGATAAAAATGAAGCAATTCCTTATGCTGACACGGATAGCGAATTGGAATTGGATTCAAATGATGAACAGAATGCAATGGTATCCGGTGAGGATGATGATGACGAAGAAGACGAAGAAGACGAGGAAATGGAAGAGAATGAGTCATCACTAGAAGGACATCTTCGATGGAAGCAGAACATTGAAGAGCGAGCGGGTCAGCTATTCCAGAAGCGACAACGTGGTAAATCTGTAATGCAAATGATATACGATAATAGTGAGCAATCAGCTACATCGTATCAATCCATCGACTATTTATTGGCTAATGAAGGTGAAAAGCCACGAGAACAAGATGGATTCTTTTGTAAGGTATCATCGGCACAAACGCCTTATGCTATGGATACCGGTAAGATTGTTCCATCGGTAGATGATCTACAGCAATGGAAACAAACAGAGGTATGTAGTCATAATTGATGTCAATATTGTCTATTCCCCTCTCTAATAGTTGATATAGATGTCGACACTTTTACGTGGTCGATTCTTGGCTGAGACAATGGAAGATGATGAAGAAAATGAAGAAGATGGCAATGATAATTCCAGTAATGATTCTAATGAAGATAGTGATGACAATAACTCGGATGGAGATGAAGAACTGGACGAGGATGAGCAACGTCAACGACAACTAGAGAAGAAGAAAGAAGAGCTGAAGCGACGATTCGATGCTGAATACGACGATGCATGGGATGAAGAGGAGAAGCAGGATCTATATGAACAGGCCAAAGACGAGATCAATAAGCAACTGGTACTGAATCAGCAAGAGTTTGAGGAAGATGATCCTGAACTGAAAGCGGCCGTACAAGGTTACATTCCTGGTACTTATGTTCGAGTATTGATTAAGACAATGCCATGCGAGTTTGTACACCACTTCAATCCTTCCTATCCCGTGGTACTTGGTGGACTGTTGCCTGCCGAGGAAGCATTTGGATTTGTTCAGGTAATTCGATTCTACTAGTGGAATAGACAATTATAGTAACGCACATATGCATTAGGTGAGGATCAAACGTCATCGATGGCATCCCAAGATTCTCAAGACCAATGACCCATTGATATTCTCGGTGGGTTGGCGTCGATTCCAATCGATTCCAATGTATTCACTTGATGATGGAACACGCAATCGTATGCTTAAATACACGCCGGAACACATGCATTGTTTGGCCACATTCTATGGTAAGATTAGTGGAATTATACATACTAGATGAATTATTAATATGTTGCTATTATTCAGGTCCCATGACTGCACCTAGTACTGGTTTCTGTGCCGTTCAATCTATGGCACAAAGCAAGGTATGTGCATATGATATGCCTATAATGAATAACAAATAGCTAATATCATAATTATTTGTATAGGCTTCTTTCGTATTAGTGCCACTGGTGTAGTGTTGGATATCAATCAGTCAACTGAGATTGTCAAGAAGTTGAAACTCACCGGCACACCTTACAAGATCTACAAGAATTCCGCGTTTATTAAGGGTATGTTCAATTCACCACTCGAAGTGACCAAATTCGAAGGGGCACAAATTCGTACCGTGAGCGGTATTCGTGGTCAAGTGAAGAAAGCCATCAATAATCGACCCGGTTGCTTCCGTGCCACGTTCGAGGATAAACCATTGATGAGCGATATTGTATTTTTACGTACATGGTATGCGGTTCGACCCAAGAAATACTGTAATCCAGTCACATCGCTGCTATTGTCGGATAAGCAAAGTTGGCAGGGTGTACGACCCACGGCACAAGTACGCTATGAAGCTGGTCAAGCGGTACCGAATAAGGCAGACTCATCCTATAAGGTATGTACATGGAAGAATAGAGGAAGAAGAAGAACAATTTTATTGACATTGTGCTATGATGCTAGACTATCGAACGAGCACCACGTCGATTTAATCCACTTCGTATTCCCAAGGGACTTCAAGCCGATCTACCATTTGCTTCTAAACCGAAACTCATGAAAAAGTCAACGTCAAAGATTGACAAACGACTCGCGGTGATTATGGAGCCTAAGGAACGAGACATTGTTAGTATGTTGCAACAGATGCAAACCCTACGCAAGGAGAAGGATCGTAAGCGTAAGGTGCAAAAGAGTGTACAACGCGAGAAGGTTGAACAAGCACAGGCCAAGAGCGAGGCGAAACGCTTAGATCGCATGAAACGCGAGCGTAAAGCGTATTTCCGCGAGGAGAGTAAAGCGGAGAAACATAATGCTAAACGCGGTGCTAGCAGTCACGGTAATGGAGCCGGTGCATCGAAAAAGGCACGCTCCAGCGCTGATTGAGATTAGTTTAACGAGATAATATCGTGTTGTGTTGTGTTATGATCATCATTAATAAATAATAACTATTCCTCATTACTAGTTAATAGAAACATATTGCTCTCGCTCTAATGTGATCAACAACAATATATTATGATTTATTGCTGTTTGTTATAATTCGCCATATTCTTGTATTATATGCATACGCATGTCATTTGCACTACATAGCATGCCAACCATTGTACAAGTAGGCAATCCCCATTTATCGTTTGGTGCTTCCAATTCGCGTAGTATTTCTTCAATACTGATGTCTACAAGCAATCGACTGTCTTCATAATGATGATCTTGCACATCATAAATATAGAGATCTCCAATAATATTGTCAATAAAATCTGTACCCCGTATTCGTAATACTTGATCGTCAATGTAGGATAAATCTGTCCATACTTTTGCTGGTTCGGAATTAAGTCCTGAAAACCTGCATCCAGCCTTTAATAATGGTGTAGGTATACGTCGGTTAGTTATAGTGTAGCAATTACGTGGAGTATAGCTTTGACCACTGGATGCTACACTATGCATTATGTATGGAGTAAACTTAGGATTACCACGTAAATCAATTATCATTTGCGAATCATATGAATTGTACGTCATTAGCCACGTTTTTGTTATCCCTTCAGGTAGTTCAAACCAGCCATTTCGTAATTGTACAACAGGATTATTGCTCGAGAACTGGTGTAATGTCCATTCAATACGATCCACATCATCATCTTTGACTAGTCTTGCCGTGTATAGTATTGCTGTATTGTTGGTTGTTTTATAGAAACATATCGCATGCAATGTATCATCAATGCTTCCCGGACACATGATGCTATTATCTATATCGAATACCATTGCGTTGACTACCTCTTGTGATCCGTCCACTAATAATGCCCATTTCCCCTCGATTGTATCCACTCGATATTGTACTGGAACATCGAATGTAGTGAAAATACCACCATGCTTGCGGGATAGTATTTTTACATTATAGTCGGTACCGCTCTCGAATACTTCAGGAGATACGGCTATGTAATGGTCACCCGAGACATAATTGTACTTAGCTTCATTACCACTATCCAGTGAAATAACATTTGGCGATGTGGAGAATGTACTGTCATATACAATGTTGTTGCTTGATTTAAGGTTTGAATGTGGCAGATATTCTAAACTATAATAATGATTTGATGCTCTGTCTAAGTGGCGTTGTTGTATGGTAACTAAACTATTAGCTTCAGCTTCTGTGCTATAACATAACCCCTCCTTGTCATGTTCCATATCGATATATGTGATATTACATCGTCCATATCGCCAATTATTCTCGGTGCTCACTCGTCGACGATATGTGTTGTACCAATCTACATTCTCTAGTAGATCGGCTCGTTTATCCGATGTACATGGATGGTTGACATCCGTGCGTATACACCATAGTACGAAATCCATTTCTTTAGTATAATAGGCTCCTGATAGGAAATCCCTATGGTATCGTTCTTGCCATAATACTGTATCGTTTCGAATACTGCTTCTTAACGAGCGACAACATGCTGATAAACGTAATAATTCGATATGACCAAGCTGACTACGAAAGACATGCTGGTCATGAGGTGGAAGAATATTCAGACAAACTAGTAATCTACAAGACGAGTTGGAATTACTCGATATTTCAGTAGTAGTAGTAGACATAGTGAAATGGAATAAGAAAGGCGATATGGGGTAGAGAAATACGATGACGTTATTTTGATCAAGAATACACAAATAAATCATACGCAAGCGTGGATAACAATGAAGCATGGTGTTCAAGTCTTTCTAATTGACGAGATATCCTACTGTCACTTGTCATGTCTTCTTAATATGAGTACAATCTATAACAATATACTAATTCATTATTGTATTAGATGCACACATCAGCATTGTAAAGATGATATGAATGGTAAATGATTCGAGTATCATGTATGGAATCGGGATATGGCAGCATGTCTGAATGTCATTCAGATTATTCTCAGTATTTGCAATGGAAACGGTGTTCCAACACAGCTACATCCAAGTGCATTGCTTCCAATCATTCAAGAAATGAAGAACCAAACAACAAATAGCAACTTATCCGTTATGGTTATCGCTTCCACATCTAAATACATATTATCATGACTATGATTTATTCATAGAACAAAAGGTTAACAGTGTTAATCGTAAAGAAAGTCCTGTATACCAAATAAACTTGATTCATTTACTCATTTATTCATATATGTGTATATTAGTGTGAATTTACATATAAATAGCGATCAAAGGAAAGGAAAGCATTAACTAAGCGCTTTCCTCTTCCTTTACTTAATCAAATAAAGCAGGCCCGCTTAATGGTGGTGAATCGAAATCAAGTAGATCGTCTACTTGTTGTATTCGAGTACGCGTTACGGCCATATTATGATCTTGCTCGGAGACACCGTACAATTCAACACTGGAGAAGTTATCATCGAAATGGGATGTTGAAGTTATTTGATGACTATAATAACAAAGAAGAAGCAACTTAATAAAAAACTACGCGTATTTAGCAGATTATTTTCACTTACGATACAGGTATGCTGCGTGTATTCAACACTTGCGATACGGGTAATGTACGTATTTTCGCACCATTAATAAACATGGTGGGTGATTTGTGATAGATCGAGGACAGATTGGCAATGTGTAATAGTAATTCCTCTAGCATAATTGGATCCATGTGGTCTGCTTCCGTGGAGATCTCCGGCTTATCTGATAAAATAATGCTCTAATATTCTATTTAGCAAAATCCTCTTATATAGCATTGTCTACTCTTATGTATACGCATACCTTGGCTGCCGTAGGATTGGTGGATAGCAATCGCCAATAAATAAAACCACGATCCCGTAAATCGGGATTGTCCACTTCTTCGGTGGCCCATTTCAGTATTTTCGGTACTAGATCTTGTCCGGCTGCCGGTCTCTTTAGGAACAACTTGACTACCGCAGTCAATAATGCCAATTGCACCTAGTTAATGTAGATTAGTTTCATGACTATTGAGCTTGTCATTGATGTCGCCTCACTTACTTCCGTGTGTTCCTCTTTAAACGTATCCACGAAGCTTTCCAGAATAGCTTCCGCGTGATCTATTCGTTCGGCATACTGGCCAATAATCCAGATCATGGCAACCTTGGCCTCGGGTTGATCTAGGTCATCGAGATTCTCGCAAAGAATAGGGATGACATTTTCATATTTATTCGGATATCGTCGGAATATATCCTAAGTAGTAGATGAATATCTATACGAAAACATGTATTCTATCGCCTTCATTTCTTAGCTTACCTTCATTACAATGACCGCTTCTTGTACAACATAACTGACACGCGTTTGGATTAATTCTAATAATAGGGAAATGCATAGCTGCGAGGATTGCACCAATTTAATGCCTAGTCTACCGATACAACGCACTGCACGTCGAACAAAGTCGATATCAATTTCTGATGCATATCTAGCGATAGTAGTGCAATACCATTGAGTTATTATCATTATCACTCATTCATATGAGGGAAGGGAAGGGGCAGATGATTGCACCAATTCACTTACTCGCGTAATTCCGATAGTACCTCGCGTGCATTATCCTCGGTGGTTAGACGGAATATAATCTCCAGCTTGGACAATTTGATATAGATTGGTTCGTCGTATTTGCAGAAAAATGTGTGGACATCGGCATGTAGCATTTCCGGATATTTCTGTATAACTAGAAGAATATTACGTAGCGCCACGTATTGCACCTCAGGACCGTGTGACAATAGCGTGATGAGTGGCGGGCCTAGTTTCGACGAGAATCCCTTGATGTCCTCCTCGCGTGACATGTAATTCATGAGATACACGAGTAGCTTCACCGTAGCCAATACGACAAAGGAATTGGCATGCTGTAGTCGTGATACAACGCGTTCTGCCAGTAGTTCCGCCTCTCCAACTTCCTGCGGCACTGCATACAACAACGCTTCAAGGATATAGCCTTGACCCCATCTATCAGCATGCATCATAAGTAGTAGTAGTAGTAGTAGTAGCAGTGAGTCGAATGAACTATATCGGATTTATCGATACATACACACACGCGCGCACATACACATACACGCGCACATATACATACATTTTCGTACATGCAGAGAAAGAAGAAAGAAGAAGAAAAGAGGGCAGCATAATACTCGCGTCTATACTTACTCTGAGCATTCATTCAGCGTGTTAGCCAAGCGATTCGCTGTCGACATGTTCATCTCCAATTGATAATTGGGGGAACGTTCGGATATCTCGACTAATGCAGCTACCGCGTTCGAGACCACCTGTACATATTCCATAGATGTTCAGTAGGGGTGAGGCGGTTACTCTCACATCGGTTGCATTGCATTGATTCGCTACTTACCGCTGGATTCGAGTCACTTAGCATACTGCGAAGTATTTCTAGAAAGCCCTCACTTTCCGCTAATGACGGATCATGCATGAACAACTTGGCCACACCGACTGCAGCCGTTTTACGCACGTATGGATCCGGATCCCGCAGACAATGTCGCAGTGGATCACAGAATCCATCCACTACACGGTCTATGTGGATGTAACCCATGGAACGAATGGCTAACGCACGAATCAATGGATTTGAATCGTTGACATCCTGTAAGCATCATGTTATGCCACTATTCCTGTTATTTCTGTCGTGTTTTTTTCTGTTTCTTTACACGGCATATTCATCCACTTGCCTTTTCAAAGTAGGGTGCAGCCATTCGCGCCATATCTGGCTTACTTCGACAATAGTTTGTAACGTACAGGTATACCATTTTCTTTACCTCTAGATTAGGAATGCTTAAACAAGCGATCACATCCGGGAATAAAGCTGACATGTCATTGCCCATGGTCATGTTGGCAACAATACGCTAATGAATTGCATTGCAAGTGTCAATTGATTGTGCTTATTTCGTTATTCTCCAAATAGTATACTAGCAATAAAATACCTTTAGTGTTGCCTTCTTTTTCGCATATTTACTATCACGTTTGTCAGATACAAGTTCATTGCGAAGTTCCTGTACCTTTCCTGCACAATACAAGTCGATGATTGTTAGTCAAAGCCTTGTAAGCTTTCAGCAATGATCACTTGGGGGTAGTTATCCCGCTGTACCGCCATGTGTAGGCACCACAGTCACCGACAGTATTGCAGCAACAGCAGCAACAACAGCAGCAGAAACCTACCTCGTTGGAAGTACTTTGCGTCCGACATGATAATGCGGCCCGAATAAATCAAGCAAAGGATGATGAAATCGCTAGTGTACCGGATCCCCCCTACATAGAGTATAATAATACAGCAGAGAGAATATGAGATATCTGTGACGCGTTTACGGTTGTTATTTTTTTAAATGTTGGCTCTGCCGGAGAACCGCATGGCTATGCATATATACACACTCATATGGAAGTGATGCTAAGAAGGAAACGGCTGGAAGGCTTGCTACTGTTCCATCAATAGTCACCTACCTGGTTGGTTATCTGCTTGCGGTGCAGCCTACTCAATACGCAGAAAGTCTGCTGCTGGTTACGCGTATGTAGGCGAGTGTATATGCGCGCGTGTATATGTGCGTACTACTGGTGGTATAACTAGTATGCGTATGTGTTTGGTTGTTTGGTTGTTCTGATTAGCTTGGTTTGGTCTGGTTTGGTCTGGTTGGTTGGTTAATTAGTCGCTTGCTTGCTTGTGTGTATGTGTGTGTGCGTGCACAGCATACGGTGTACAGTGTACAGTATACGCGTGTATGCGAGCACAACTGTATAGGAGGCGCCACAGCCAACACTCACGAGCGTATGATAGACGGGCAAGCGCGAGGTGCAACCGGTAGAAGGCGTAGCTTTGTAGCCAATAAACCTACAAGGGTTCGCAACAAAGGAATAATGGCGCCTTTGACGGGAGTACACACGTAGTTGTTCCTTCCTATCAATGTAGCCCTGTTTGTATATAGATGTAAGGAAGGCTGCAGATCGGCGATTTTGTCGAATTCAGATGACGGGAACGAGTAAAAGACAACAGAAACGAACGGTTGAACACAAACGAGAATCCACGGGATAAGGCGGAGAAAATGTACTGTGTCGGTGGTGGCTGCATTAGAGGATAGGCCGCTGCAGGTCCACCAATTTTACACTTCCCCTTTTCATCATCATCATCATCATCATTATCACCACCACAGTCAGGCAATCAGTACTACTAGATGATAAGCGACAATAATAGTAATAATAATGATAATCATCTTTTTTTATTACTTTGTACGAGTTTTTCCTAACTCTGGCAAAGTCAAGTGTTACGGTAACCTAGGGTTATCAACAATGATGAATTATGAGTATGATGTGCGATAAGCAGATACAAACTGATACTACGTCATGCTATAGCATAGCATAGCATAGCATAGCAATCATGATATGTGATATGTAGAAACAATGTAAGTATAGGAGCAGTGCATCTACGAAATGATCATAATTGTTACGGTGCAGCTGCTGCTCAAGTGTATATCGAGTAAATGGCGAGGCAGTTCTTCCAAGTAAAAACCTTTTACGCTGCAATATGTGCTTTCTCTCGTTTTCTCTCATTCTCTCTCGGCGCGTATTCTTTCATGCTGCCACTCCTTTACATAAGTGAAGACAAAAAAGGATATGCCTTTTTCCGTGTTAAACCATTTATGAAAAGTAGTTGCTGCATACGCGCATGGAGTACACGCTTTTAACCTGTAAGCCTCGTATAACCCAGGCTTTTATTTGCATATAAATAACTCATAGTCAATGCAATAATATTAAATCTTTCTGTTAATTATTATTATATTATTATTATCAACATCGACATCTATATATTTCGTACTCGCCTATTAGTATCTGCTGGTATTTTTAACTTTTATCCACACTCACTCACTCACATCCACCTACCCACTCACCTATACCTGTCTACCTATACCTATCTACCTACATATACATATATATATATCCTTCTCCCTACCCGTCCACACTATTTCGATCCTCTTACTACTTCCACCACCATCACCACCATTACTACTATTATTACTATTATTGCGTTCGTTCTTTTATCGTTGCGTTTAAATCGATTTTATACATTTTTCTCATTCTGTTTATTATCGCTCGTTTGCTGTAATTAACGTGGAGCCAATTTGATCTTTTACCGATTATCTCGTGTACCTATCCCTCACTCCTATTCAATCGTATTGTCGTATTTCTAGTCTGGCCTTTTGCCCAGTAGTTATACGCAGCAATAACCCCTTTATTCACACTTGTCCTCTCGACCAAGTATAAGCGCTTCCGTTATTTTTCAATTACTAGACTGTCCGGTTCTACTGTTTTTGCGGTTCTTGCCCTTGTCATTATATAGACACTAGTATTCTAGTGAACAAGTAAGCAACATCAACCACAACAACAAATATTCAATATAGGATGAGTGAACCAGTGACTCGTTCAGGTTTATCCGTTCAAATTGATCCCATTTCCAGAGCAGATTGCCATCATCATCAGTGCCATCGTCAAAGACAACAACAACAACAACAACATCCATACTATCAAGATTATTACTTGCCATTGGATATTATGACACAATTGGACCATTCAAGCTATTGTCATCATACGCATGCCCACGATAATCCATTGACTTTATTGTTCCTATTATTCTTATTGATTATTAGACCTTGTTTCCTAATAAGCGAGTGCCATAGGTAAGTGAAGATGACACGATCTGTCGATCCATTTTACGTGTATGATTATTGCGAATCTACATTGATCTCTATAGATGAATGTTCCGTCTCATCATCGTCTTCGTCATCGCCACCACTCTTCCTCCTCCTCCTCTTCTTCTTCTTCCTCCTCTTCCTCTGCATTGTTGGCAACGCGCCCTTGTGGCACTGGCCGGATTATTTGCCCGGTATAGTAGAGGTCAAAGCCAATCCTTGGATTTATGCAAATGGCCATGCGTTATGCGTACTGCAGTTAAAACCCGCTTTCGGTTTAGAGCTGTCCGTATTTAGGCTAATGTTCATGAGTTTATACGTCATCGTAGACCAACTCTGTTTCCTTACCTCGTGTCTTCCTCATCCAACGCTGTATTGAGTTGTAGCGCGGTGTTATCGTCATATTTTGCTAGTTCGATATCCGCACATTTTTTTCTATCATATACACTTGGTATTTTGGGTTGCACAAAGACATTCTAATATTCTACAACGAGTTCCGACGCGTTTGTTCTCTTCTCTCTTCTCTTCTCTCTCCTATCTCTTGCGCGTGCACTCTATCGTACTCTATCGTACTATCACACTTACTACGCTTTCCCTCTTTTCTATTACTACTACTACTACTTCTATTACTACCACTGCTGCTGCTGCTGCTGCTATTGTTGCTACGTGACCACTGCTGCTACTATTGCCATTTGAGTGATTACTGCTATCGATAGCGTAAAGACTATTTATTTGCCACATCAGGTATATTTGTGTTTTCCTTTTCTTTCACTGTTGCTTTCCAACTATACGCCCTTACTTGTACTCAGCTTGTACCTGTATACACTTTACTAGTAGCAATAGTTGCAGTAACTGTTATTTTCACTATAACCGTGTGTGTTGTATGACTATCGGGATCGTTCAAACTGCGGTTATTCTATCTTCTTTACTGTCTTTACTGTTTTTACTGTGCAAGTTCGCGTGAATACGACTAGTATTCCCTTTTTCTCTTAACGAAATTATCAAGGCGCTTTCCTTATCTTCTTCTTCTTCTTCTTCTTCTTCTTCTTCACCTTTATTGTAGTGTCTCATTTGCTTGTACTTTGTCAATTATAGCTTTCTCTTCTTTCGCTTCTTATTTCGCTTCTTCTTCTTCTTCTTCTTCTGCGTGATCCTTCTGGCTTCTGGTATGTATTCACTGGTGTGGATATGCGTATACGAGTGTTAAATAGCTAGCGTAGCTGAAAGACGACCTGACAGTCGTCATTTTGCTCTATACTTGGTGGTTGTCATACGCTCCTTGCTATTTCTTTTTCCTTGGCGTTAATTGAGACGTATTGCGTCACAACCCGATAAACACCACCTTGTTTGCTTTTTTACTCGCTTCTTCATCGATTAACACTTTTTGCTTCTTGTTTCACTTGTTCTATTATAAGACTTTTGCCAGTTTCATTTTCTAGGGACAGCGCATTATACGTAGATTTATTGACGGCAATCATGGCTACTAAAGTAAGTTCCTTCATCATCAATCGTCGGTGTGCCACTCTCTACCTATCGAATACTCGGTCGTGTAGATGAGAATATAGTGCATCACTGTTCTACGACGCTTGTTTCATGGCATAGTATATGCATATATTGGAAACACGCTACAATGATAGATCAGTGCTAACAACCTATATGCCCTACAATATTCACTTTTATTATCGTTATTGTTTGCACTCTTAAAAGGTGCAAGACGAATCAGTTGCCGTGCAAACGGCCGTACAAGACGCGGCAGAGGCTTTAGCCACCAAAAAGCCAGACGCCGAGAAGGGAGAAAAACAGGCTAGCAGCATCAGTACTGCCACAGAGGTATGCAACTTTGTGATTAATTGATGATGACTACTATTGCTACTACTGCTGCTAATAATATCGTGCATGACTATCTATTCGTTAATGCTGCATATCTATTTGTCGTTGATCACCAATAGGAGGCTGCAGCTAAGAAGAACGAGCAAAAGTCGAATGAATCTACATTGCCCGTCAAGGATGTGAAGACGGTGCCAACGAAAGAGACGGAAACAGCGGCAGTTGCCAAGAATGAGGAAAGCGACATTGATCCAAAAGATATCATTGACGACGCTGTCTTCGGACAGTTGCTCGAGATGGACGACGACGACGAGGAACACGAGTTCTCCAAATCAATTGTTATCAACTACTTTGAGCAGGCACAAGAGACATTCGAACAAATGGACGCTGCCATGTAAGTTGATT
This sequence comes from Syncephalis plumigaleata, assembly GCA_025201365.1. Taxonomy (NCBI): domain Eukaryota; kingdom Fungi; phylum Zoopagomycota; class Zoopagomycetes; order Zoopagales; family Piptocephalidaceae; genus Syncephalis; species Syncephalis plumigaleata. Next base: position 750,192 of record JAIXMF010000007.1, on the reverse strand, counting down.
GCGACCTATGATTGCTTATGCTCTCTATGGTCATCATTCATCATTCAGTTTGCTAAACATGTCTTATGCATATCTTCATGCATACCCTACACATCCTCAATCGATTTACACTACTATTATAGTGAGAAACGAGACATTGAAGGCTATGCTAAGCTAGGCCATTTTCTTAAGGGTAGTTCCGCGACTCTTGGTCTTCAGAAAGTGCAAGCGATTTGCGAAAAGATCCAGAATAGTCACGCTAGCGCTAACGAGGAAAGCCTGCCCGAATACGATGGCGATGTAGTGCTCAAATGCGGCATTGAATTACTGGCTCAGCTCAAGCATGAATACAAGCAGGCAGAGCAGTATTTATGTCAGTTCTATGAAATGGATGCGTCGATATTCGATATAAACAATGCCCAGTAACTGTTCAGTGATATATACATATATCAGTCTAAAATCGTTTTCTGTTTATTTGCTTGTTGGCTAGCTCCTGGTTACTTGGTCTAGTTGTTGTCGTCATTGTCGTTGTTGTATGGTTCCGTTCTTTTTCTATAAGTGTAGGTGCGCCCTTTTGCTGCTGCTTCCTACGCTTAGATAGATGCTAGGATGGCTTTAATCGCTATATTGCTGCTAGCTAAGATAAATAGCTTTTGCATATACTTTCTCTTTCCCTCTCTCTCTCTATCTCTCTCTATCTCTCTCTATCTCACTTTCCATTTCCTCTGTTTCCATCCCCTAGCTTCCATATTTCCCTAATGTCGTTTCTCTCCAATACTACCTACCATTGATACGCCCTATATGGCGTTAATTAATATGTAAATCTATTAGTATATATATACATATACATATACATATACATATACATATATATAGTCGCCATTGCTCTTCAACCAAGGATAAACCACAGTTTGTTCATAGATTGAGGTAGCTTCCACGTTGCAGTGCACACACGCACACATACATATATATATACTGATAATGATCTACATTTCTGGTCTATATTGGCTTTCATATTATTAATTCGACGTCACTGTTCCTTACTTCTCCTCCTTACTTCTCCTTATCATCATCATCCTCATCATCATCATGCATTGTGGCGTTTCATCTCTCATCCACACAGCATCATCCAAGTCAATGAGAATCTATCGGCGCCCTCTTGTTGCGTTTCTTGTCTATGCCATTTCTATGAATATGAGTCTATATAACGAGTCAATTCTCTCTATATTGTGGATGATAACGCACAATTGACACTGCCCTTTCCTACTTTCTATACGTACGTACACATATACACGCCTGTTCTATTTCCCTTGTGTCCGTTTAATTAGCATCATCTGTTTGTCTATGGAGCACCTATTTACTTACCTACCTACCTACCTACTACCACCTACCTACCACCATTTATTATATTAATTTGCTGGCCGCCAATCTTCGTAACGCGTATATATCGTATCCCAAGAATAATACACTATCACGACAACATATAATCTCCACAGACACACACCATCGTAAATACAATATAATTATTATAAACCTAGCTGTCCAATGATACACATATACATACATATAAGCGTAACTGTTTGTTTAATAGACTGGCTGAACTGAATCCAGGTTGCCAAGAATCAACGCGTGATGAAGCCATTTGTGTCACGTGTAGTTCATGGATGTATCGATGATGATGATGATGATGATGATGATGATTTTATATAGCAGCCCTAACAGCAATGATGCTATTGGCAATACAGCAGCAGCAGCAACAGTAGCGGTTTCATCCTGACTTGACCACATTACCAACAAGGAAACGCATTATACACAAACAACACCACACACACACACACACCTCATCACTATCACTATCACTATCACTATCGTAAGTGTCCACTATAAAACTGTCTTTATCACAAAGGTTTCCCCGGCATCAGCACTTTTCCTTACACATCCATTTAACATTTCCGCCCTTTCATCAACTGACTCTTGTGTTATTCTACAAGTTTATTGGTATTAACCATCCCTGATTATAAGCAATATGGTAAGTATTTGTGTAGTAGTGCAGCGTTATAATAGATGCCAAATAAACTCAAACTCATCCGCGGTACTTGTCTAGTCCACCGGTGTAGAACCCAATGATGAGTGTCTATTGGCATTCCAGGAGTTGAAGAAGAATCGTAAATACAAGTACATCTTCCTCCGTGTCGAGGAGCCATACATTGTTGTTGATGGCACGATCGAGCAAGGAACACACCAAGACTTGCTGGACAGATTACCCAAGGATGATGCTCGTTACGTCATAGTCAATCATGAGTATACTAAACCGGATGGCGTTCAAAGTGAGAGAATTCTTCTCATTTCATGGTACGTATAGATACACATACACATACACATACACGTATAGCATTTAGTATTTTTTATTAATATTAACAACGATAAACTAGGGTACCGGATACACTAAAGGTCAAGACTAAAATGTTGTATGCTGGTAGTAAAAATGCGTTGAATAATAAGCTTGGTTCGCTTAAAGAAGTGCAAGCAAATGATCTTGATGATATTCAAGAGGAAAGCGTGCTCACCAATGCCAAATAATACGCATGCTATAGCACGTCATATGATCCTACGACAATATCCACCTCTAGTGTCTTTAAAAGAGATACAGCGATTGAATAAAGGCCAAGCGTGCCAGTTTAATCTTTTCTTACTCAATAAATATGTCTATGGCTACTTTGAGATAACATGATGTGATATTAGCACAAGTACATGGAACAACGAGTATATACGTATATGTATATCTATCTATTTGTATATTAGTCTGTGTTGACGTGGCAAGGGTTTGATTGGTCTATGATGATGGAATTACCAGTTTTATTTCATTCATTTACTCAACCCAATGGATGTGATGGATTCCGATCTTATCCGACAGTGTAAGCACTACACACACACCCACACACTTGCACAAACGAAAATAAACCAGGGTGTATTTCTTCTTCTTCTTCTTTCCTCTTCAGTTTCTACTTCTTTTATCGTCCTTCGAGATTATCCACGCACTTGGCACATCTAGTAATAGTGTTCATCTAGTATACTATGGCCACCACAGTTAAATACGGAGATATTGGCAAGTCCGTTGGCGACCTATTGGGTCGTGACTATCCCGTAGGCACGGTCAAGCTTGAAGTAACCACCAAGACTCCAAACGGTGTGGTATGTAGAAAGGGAAATATCCGTTGAGGCTGTTCTACTTCTTCACAAAGATAGACTTGCTACAATGGATAGGATGCCTTAATAGTTTATTAATATGGATGTACTTGTCGCTCATTATTATTCTAGAGCTTTACGGTCAATGGTGCTCAAGAAAGTAAAACGGGATCCATTACCGGTGAATTGAAAGCCAAATACAGCGACTATAAGAATGGTAAGTGTAATAAGCGTTCATTCTACTATGATATCTATACTAATCATATCAATCATAAGGTTTGACCGTGACCAATACATGGAATACCAAGAATGTATTGAGTGCTCAAGTTGAATTGGAGAATAAAGTGGCCAAGGGATTGAAATTGGACATTAATGCTTCATTATTGCCAGCTGTTGGGTAAGCTATAATGATATATATATATATATAACAATAGGATAGAGAGAGTTAACAAGCTATGTATGTATGTATATGTACATATAATAGTCAAAAGGCCGCTAAAGTAGGCATCAACTACAAGCAACCAGGTGTGTTCACTCGTGGTACTGTTGACTTGTTCAAGGGACCAAGCTTCACTGGTGATATCGTATTCGGGTGAGTTCTATTTCAGCCATATGAGATAATTGTACAATTATTGGAATAGCAACTAATCATGATGTATTGCTACCATACAATCTAGACATGAAGGTTTCTTGCTTGGTGCTGATGTCGGCTATGATGTACTCAATGGCAACATCACTCGTTATAGCACTGCTTTGGGTTACTCGGCACCTCAATACGCTGTGGCTCTTCATGCGTAAGTACTGCCATTAATATACTTATATATATATATACATATACTTATGTATCTTTATTTTAACAATCGTATAGCACTAGTGGTCTAAGCGTGTACTCGGCCTCTTTCTTCCACCGTGTCAATCCTGATGTTGAAGTTGGCGCAAAGGCCACCTGGGACTCAAAGACCAAGAATGCTCCAGTTGCACTTGAACTCGGTTCCAAGTACTTCCTCGATAAGGACACGTTCGTTAAGGCCAAGATCGATAATGGTGGTCGTTTGGGTCTAGGTTACACGCAACGACTTCGTGCCGGTGTCAAGGTGTCATTGGGTGGCAGTTTCGACACGACGCGTTTGAATGAAAGCGCCCACAAAGTTGGTATTAGCCTAGTATTGGAGAACTAATAAGCGTGGACAACGATTAATGCTGAATAAAGCTTTTCTTCTAATATACAACGATGTATTCTGACTAATGCTCATCTATTACTGGATTATGTGATGATTTGCTTATAAATGGTTATCGCTTGTCTACGATGAGATACAAAGCGTATAAATAATGCGATTTCATTCTGTTTCAGTAGAAGACGGGAATGTTTGTACGCCCATCTCCATACTCTTCCGTATAATCTATCGTTAACCAATCAGAATAATAAGCCAAGGCAAGTGTTGACTCCTTCCTCTTTTCGTAGACCACAAAGGCACGCACTAATAGACAATGTGTGCGTGTGCGTTGCCTAACATGGCTCGAGTATCCTTTTCTTCTATATTCCCATTGCCTTGATTTCTACCATTTTGATATTTGCTATCTCGTAAGCTGACCGTTAGCATAGCCGTTATACACTTTCTACATGTCACCAATACAACAAGATAGTCTTACTGTGGATCATGTTGCACTTTGTGTTGACGAGAAAGTGTTGAATAAGCATAATTGTCAGCGTGAATTGGATGAGACGAGCAGTATCGTACTTCCATTATTGCCGCAGATTGATGAGTCAACCAACGCAACTACCATTGATTCTCCGTCTAATACTACACGTCATCTACCATCGTCCTATCTTCCAATTCATCGAGACAAGTCGCGTGGACCTCCTTCACTTCAATGCTGCATACTTACTAAGGTAATAGATGATGATTGTATCATGTAGTCACTAGTCAATATCTTCTCTTGTTCTTTTACTACAGATTATATTGGCAGTCACCATTGGATTATGGGTGAGCATTGTTGTATGGCAGGTGGTTCTAGTGCAACGACAAGAACAGCAACAACAGCAGCAGCAAGAGCAACAAGAGCAGACATCGGAATTATTACCATAACTATTATTTATTCTGTATTCTACTAATAAACGAACATTCCACAAGTAATCATTGTTTGAAGCAAAAGAATAGTTTATTACTTTCTGTGATGATATCAATGTGTTCAGTCCCGTTCGGTGATACGTTGTAGATGTTGTTCAATCTCATCTGTAGACATGACACGGAATTGTCGATCATCTGCGGTGACATAGGCCAATTCAACGTCAGTTGGTTTAAAATCAGCTGACAATACGGAAGCAAGTGTATTAATGGCCAACTATAATCATGATCATTAATATTGGTTGTTTTACATTGTTGTCGTTGTTATTACTTACCTCGATGGTCTCTTCAAAGTTCAGCTCAGGTTCACGCTTCAACTTCTTCTCCAAGTAGCTGATAACCTCTTGTTGTTTGGCACCAGCACCGGTAGCCTTGTAGCCAACGTAATACCCGGCCGGATCACACTTGTACAGCATAGGACCATGTTCATCGTCGACACCAATTATAATCATAGCTATACTTGTTAGGTTAATAGGCTGATTTATATAAAAGTAGTAGCAGCAGCAGCAGCATTAATAGTCGAGCTATTCGATGATTACTTACATACACCAAGTGGACGCATGGCAGCCTGTTGCGTGTACAGTTGATTGATATTAGCCATACGCTTAGCAATCATATCTGTGGGCATTTCATATCCGTATTTATAACGGAATTCAGCTGCTTCTTGACGAGCACGCGATACTTGTAAACGAGCATCAGCTACAATGATGATTAGTGATCAATAATAATAGTTCATAATGAGCACTTGATCATCATCTACCTGTAATGCCTGTCATCACACAACCGACGTAAGGTGTTAATGCAAATAGATTGGTCACTGAGGATGCATCCAATAGTGTGTCCTATGATTATCGAGTGCTACTCTAGTCATCTGACGTTTATTCAATAGAGTACTATGTCTACTTACTGGTACTTTCTTCTGCGTAATAATTACTACCGAGTCCTTGCCACGTACACCGACCGAGGTGACACCCGAGTTGGAAATAGCCTTGAATGCATATTCTATAGTCTCATATTAGTATTCATATTTTCACTGTACTTTTATCCTAGAGCAAGTCTCACCAACTTGATAGAGACGACCTTCTGGCGAGAAGATGGTAATATGCCGATCGTAACCTGAAGATCGACTCATATTGAAGCTAGATTGTAAGGAACTGGCGGTAGATGAACTGTGTCCTTTACGATAACAAGTGACGATGACAAAAAGAAAAGAAGCTGAATAAGAATGATTAAATAGAACACGAAGTGGGACACGTCATCTGTGGCGCCATATCTTGACCTCGTGGCTTAGCGGTCCAGAATAGGATAGCTGCACGTTCAGCGTCGAGAGAAGAAAAAGCAAACGCAAAAGCAAATTTTAATAAAGACGAACAATTCTATCTTTTATCTCTACACTACTGTACTCGAAGTGTCTTACAAGTATTAACCGTGTTAAAGTGTTTTATTTATCTATACATTCCAACAGTGAGCCACTGCAGCTAACTAAGGTTGTTGCACGTCACTTTCTGGAATCCCTTGTCCGGCCCCTATCGTGCCCCCTACCAGATAGGGCCGTGACATCATCCATCCACATCACCATATGATGGATGTTTCCCTCTTTTATAATCATCATCATTCTATATACATACATATATACATACATGTCTCTATCATTGTCATTATATATATATATATATATATATATATAATAAACAATTAACGATTTATTTCCATGAATGTGGCATCCCTCATTAGTATTTCTCGTAGTTCATGTGGACTATACCCCAAAGCGACTCCTATTTCATCGTAATGATGCATGCCATCGAGATATCTAATAAATATTGATTGTATTATTATTATGCAAATTGTAATAAGGCAAGTAGTTACCGTTGTAGAGCAGCTGGTACATGACAACGTCGTTCTTCCGGCAAATAAGGATAACAGTGTAATCTTCGTAGTAAACGATTAATAACACCAAAAGCTATCATACGTCTTTACAATGATATTAGTATTAATACTGGTAGTAGTAGTAGTAGCCATTTAACAAATGAATATAATTACCGGATATCTATCGATTCTAGTTCTACTTGATATTCCTGCATCCATTCCTTGATGGTAATGCCAGGTTTAAGAGCACAATAAAGTGAGAATATATGTGAAAAGGTGATCGATGTATAGCCTGTACTGGTGTGGTTAGGAATGCTTACTGTCAATGATCATGATAGATAATATGGACATACCAGGCTTTGTAATGTACAGCATGCATTCCTTTTGTCTTTGAGGATCATCAACTAAATCGGTGGCACCATCCAATAATGTATAGCTATTGGAATACTAGTGTATAAGCAAAGCATTAGTAAACTGAATAGAAAGCAATCTATTCCATCGAGTGATGAACTATCTACCTGGAATATATCGACGATAACCGCACTACCATAATATCTATTACAATGGATTTGATGTTTAGTTACATTATCAGTGACGTAGTCTATTCAAATACAAGGATAATTACATTAGATGGCGCACCAATCGACGAACTTTATCCGTGTCCACATCGGCCATTTCCGCTATTCGTCGGATTGGAGCCACACCGTCAATATACTCTAGGATCTATAATAGTGTTAGCTACTCAAGGGGTACATCGAATAGTCATAGTAATCCATGACTTGCCTTACGGGCGGTAATGTCCCAACTATCCAGTTCTAACCGATCTGTCGGTGCCGTAAGAATAGGCACCACGTAGTCTTTAATGAGCGGTGGTTGCGAAAGTACCGGGAATAGCTTAAGATTTACCGTGTGGCTTTGATCTGGTATAATACGCGTCATTAGTTCAATAATAGTATCGCTCGTGGTCAATGAATTGGATTACCAATGGGTATAAGACATTCCTTCATGGTATTGAGATCTTCATATGCCTGCCCCATTAGCATGGCGATACGTTCCCGTTTTGATTCATCATGCAAGTAGCTACTCTCCACCTAGTTTATAACGTATACGAAAACATTAAGCTATGCTAGTCAATAGTGACGATAACATACCTCGAGTGTACGCAGTGTAATGGCCATCTTTCGAGCTACCGGCTCGTAGGCTCGTGTATCTGCTTGTCGCGCGAATACAAACACCATATTGAATATGATGGCATTCCTCGCATATCGTGTGTGTTCCACGCGTGATGGAAACCCTACAAGCTTGTAGTTGCCCACGGTCAAGGTTATCACTCGGTCGGTTACGCCAGATTTAGGGATAACATAGTCGGAAACCGCCTCGAAATCAAGTAGTCGGTCCTGTCCAGTGAGCGATCCTTCCGGGACGTCATACACTATGCTGGGACCTTGTATAGGATGGAATTCCGCATAGAATATTGCGGCTATTCGAGGAAACTGGAATGTTGGTAAATACATGAATGTTTGGCTGTAATAATAAACTAGAGTGTTTTTCCATCCAATTTGCGCATTTATCCTTTAGCTTTTGCAGTTTATCAATAAATAGATTAACACAATTGTTAACACCATTATCACCATAGAAATGCCAATTGACACAGCACGATAATAATAACAATTCAGTATTAGTAATGGATCATTTATTGATAGCAATAACTATCATCATCAATTCTATAAGGTAGATAATACAAGTGTACTAGTATAGTTGGATATTGCCATGTCATGTACTAACAAGTAGCTATTGATTATCGTGTATGGAATCAGGATATGACAGCATGTCTCAATTTTATTCAGATTATTCACAGTGTTCGTAATGGAAAGGGTGTTCCAACACAATTCCAACGAGGTGCTGTTCCTTCTAAACGTTCAAGCAATGATGAGCAAGGACATCGAGGAACCAAACAACAAAAAACAACTCATCCGTGATGGTTATCGCTATCACCCCAGTCTTTCCCCAAAAGGGAAGGGGGGCTGGGAAACAGAATACGGGAGTACTTGTACTTGTAAGTGTTAGCATAACTATTATTTATTCATAAAACAGAAGGCTAACTGCGCAAATTGGATGGAAAAAGCCTGTAGAATACACGAAGGAACGTTATTATTAGAAGACACTCGTTATTACAAGTTGCTAATTCCTGGTTATAGTCACGTGGTTGTTGTTTTGTTGTTGTTTTTATAATAAAAATAAACACGCCTTTACGATTTGGCAACATCCACGTACACCCACACGTTAACGCGTTATACCACCTTCCTTCTTCTCTTTCCCTCTCTTTCTTTACTATTTACCGCACATTGCCCGTACACATTCACTTGTCGGTGCTCGTTCCCGCTACTTGTTATCGGCCATGACGTCGCGTGCCCCTACACAAACTAAAATTGCTCGACTAGCGCAATCTACCTCTACGGCTAACACTGCCAAAACGAATAATGGCACCGCGAAATCTGTTAAAAAGACAGCCACCAGCATACCGGTTCCCGCGAATCTAAAGCGTAAAGCGGATACTCTGGACAATGAAGCGGCAGGAACAGCAAAGACCACGGCAAAGCCTGCTGCTAAAGCGAGTGCCGCGACATCGAACGCGTCGGATAAAGGTGCTGCATCCGGATTGAAACGACCTATCGCGGGACGTGCCACCACTAAACCAGGCGTTAGGACTGCGCGTGCCACTTCCTCCATTCCAGCTGCCAAGACTAGGCCTAGCACTGCCACTCGATCGCTAGCCAAGGAGAATAAAGATCCGGCGAAATCAAATGCTACTACCACTACTGGCATACGCCCGCCGACCAAGAGACTTCGAACGGCCGTTGGTACTAAGGTACGTATCATGTTTATTCCATTATAATATAGACTAATTGACACATGATGTGTAGGGTAAATTGGAGGAAATGAAAGATAAAGGTGCAGCGCTAAAGGAACAGATCAAGGCATCGACAGAATCAGTCGATCAAATGACGAATCAACTACAATCGAGCGAGACTAAAAGTAAGCAAGAGAATATGGTGCTATACCATCATGTAGATAGTTGTTGTTTACAATCATGCTATAGTTCAAGAGTTGGAACAGGCACGAATTAGTCTGCAGGAGCGAATGACCGTTAAAGAAGAGGAAAACAACGCCATCTCCGCGCAACTCGACGATCTAAAGCGAGAATTAGAGGAGACTACACGCAAGCATGAGCAAACCATTGACGAGCTTAGCACGAAGCATGATAATGAGATAGCCGAGTTGAAGCTAAAACAAGATGCCATCCAAAAGGCTCACGACAGTCTAGCTCAGGATCTTAAGCGAACTGAGGAGCAGTTGGCCCAAGAGAAAGAGGAGACGGCACGATTAAGTGCTACCATCTCCTCACAATCAGCTGCTTTCCTTACTTTGGAGGGCGACTATGGTGCATTGAAGGTGAAGTTACAGGTATGTATAATCGTGGATATTGAGTATATTATTACTGATGATGATGATGATGATGATGGTATAACAGCGTACAGAAGAAACACTAGCGAATCGAGAGACAACCATTGGAGAGCTACAGAATGAAGTAAAGAATAATAAAGAGTTGATTGCCACGTTAGAGCAAAAGATTCGAGAGGAAGAAACGATGCGTCGTCGTTTGCACAATACCATTCAGGTAAGCATATCATATATATACTGCATATACTTTATTATTGATGTTAATGCATTCTACATAGGAGTTGAAAGGCAACATTCGTGTATTCTGTCGTGTCCGTCCACCTTTACGTAAGATTGAAGTTAACATGCGTGTGTGCATGTTTGCTTTTATTCATTGCTTACCATTCTATCTATTAGGCGACGAAGCTGCTAAAGGTAAATCAACCGAGGAGAGTATGCCACACATGAAGTTGCCCTCAGTGATGGGAGGCAAAGATATTGAATTGTTCCAAACTTCGGTAAGATTCAAAGTAGCACTAGTTTAATGCGCTGGCTAACTCGTAAACAATAGGAATCGGCCGATGGTAGCAAATCGGTAGTCAAATCGTATCCATTTGCATTTGACAATGTATTCCCAGTTCATGTTAAGCAGGAGCAAGTATTTGAAGAAATATCGCAACTGGTACAATCGGCATTGGATGGCTATCCAGTTTGTATATTTGCGTAAGTGTTCATTTACTTGATTGTGATACTAGCTCTAATATAATTGCTTACTAATCAATGATAACTACTAGTTACGGTCAAACTGGTAGTGGCAAGGTAATGAACGGTACACCGATAGACTTGACTTGTATTGTTAGCTGACTGATTATGGTGATAATATATACATGCACACTAGACTTACACCATGGAAGGACCGAATAATCCCGATAGCACTAGTATGGGTATGATTCCAAGAGCTGTACAACAAATATTTGCCACGGCCGAGAAACTAAAGGAGAAAGGATGGGTCTACACGATGGAGGGACAATTCGTGGAGATCTACAATGAGACTATTCACGATCTACTTGGTAATGGTGATCTGAACAAGAAACACGACATCAAACATGTAGCCGGCAATAAAACCATTATTACAGATGTCAAAACTGGTAAGTATATAGATATAGATGACAAGTAAGAGTAATCATTAATAAGAGATTGATTAACTAATTTCTTGTTTATCATACTAGTAATGCTGGATACACCCGAGAAGATGTCTGCACTACTAAAGACAGCCGGTCAGAATCGAGCAGTCGGTGCTACTCTATGCAACGAACGGTCCTCTCGTAGTCATAGGCAAGTGAAATAACATAATGGAATACGCGATAGCAAGATAGATGAAATAACCAATTGATCGTTTATTTATTGATTTATTATAGCGTGTTTACCCTTCGTCTTTCCGGTCGAAACACGGCCACGGAAGAAGTTAGCGAGGGTGTATTGAATCTAATCGATTTGGCAGGATCCGAGCGTCTAGCTCAATCTGGCGCTACCGGTGATCGACTCAAGGAAACGCAAGCGATCAATAAGAGTCTATCCAGTCTAGGCGATGTGATCGCTGCCCTATCCAACAATAAGGATGGACACATTCCCTATCGTAACTCGAAGCTAACCTACTTGTTGCAAAACTCACTCGGCGGCAATAGTAAGACGCTTATGTTTGTTAATATCTCACCATCGCCCGAGAGCTTCCAGGAGACGTTGTGCTCGTTAAGATTCGCTACAAAGGTCAACGCTTGTCATATTGGCACGGCACGACGAGTGGCTAAATAGATGCTAACGCCTACTTGTTTGTTTGTTTCTTGCTTGGTTGCATTCCCCTTTTCTTTTCTTACTTGGTATAGTCTAGTTTAATTAAATGATTACAATGGTTGTAGAAATCATAATGTTTACTATTTATCATCTATTTGTAGTGTTTTACTACTTTATTCATCAAAGGAAAGAAAGAAAAGATCAATTGATTTATTATTGCTTAATATCAATGTTCATTATTTTAATATCCTCGAGTGGTTTATCCAATTTATCGGTAGATGTTTGTTCAATACGATGTATCACATCGAATCCTGCAATGGCTCGTCCAAAGATGGTATGCTTATTATCTAGCCATGGCTAATATTCATTCATTATTAGTTTATATGATCAATTGCTTATGCATGTTATGTGAATTACTTACCGTGGCTACCGTTGTAATAAAGAATTGTGAACCATTTGTATTGGGACCTGCATTTGCCATACTGACCACGTAAGGTCGATCGTGTTTTAAATCCGGATGGAATTCATCTTCGAAATCACGACCCCAAATCGACTCACCACCCGTACCATCCCCTATTATATTATTATATTCATTAGTGAAATATTAAAGAAAGCAAAGATGATAATCTACCGAATGGATCGCCCATTTGAAGCATAAAGTTCTTGATAACACGATGAATAAGTAGATTGTCGTAGTAATTGTTCTTGGCATGGGTGACAAAGTTCTCCACGGCTTTTGGCGCTTCATTCGGGAATAGTTGAATATGAATATCGCCCATGGTTGTACGTAGGATAGCTCGTGTACCGAGTTGTTTAGCCATTTGAGCCACAGCTAAGCTTTGTTCCTCACGTGTCGGTTTCTCATTGAATATATCTCGATCACCTTGATGTGATGCATCCCTACATATACGTACATATATGTATGTCATATGATATATATAATTAGTATTAATGCTATCGAATAATCAATGAAAATGACAACATACGATTCAGGATCTTTACGTGTAAATAAATAGAAACGATTTCGTTTGAATGCAGTACACAATAGAGTGGGATCTTTCTTTTCCTTCTCCTTAACCAATGGATTACTAGAAGCAGCCATAGCCTGAATAATAACAACAACAGTTATTCATATTATTCATATTATAGTAGCATTATACATACTAGTGTGACAGTGGCCTTCTTCTTCGGTGCACCTTGATACAGTGTCATATTCATGAATCGATGTGATTCACCCTTTCCGAGAATTTGAACCACTCGATTAGTATGAGTATTAACGACTAGTAGAACAATAATCAGTGAGTATATGTGATGACTCGATGGTTAATCCTGCAATTACTACACACCTTTAATACCTAATAACGTTGGATACAATAGGAAATGACCACTTTCATCGAATACTTGTGACATGTCATTGTTAATACATGATTGTTGTCGTTGTTGTTTTTCTTAGCAGATATGCTGAGTAGACTTCTTACCTGCATTCATCATTTGAGCCTGTGAGCTAGATTCCAATTCACGATCCACCGCTAATCGACGTCCAAATTCCATGTCATCCAATTTGTAGAATGCCGTACCAGCCTATACATGTATACATATATAAAGATAATGATTAGTAATCTAGTCTATGATGATCATGCAAATTGTCTATTTACTTGTTGCATTTCACTAATCGTCTCCAGTGTTTCATCGTATTTACGTGTCATTTTACCGGTGGACATCTTGAACACTCGCACTTGACGATCACTCAGGCCCATAGTGACGAATTGCTGATAATCAGGAGAGAAATTGATACTGGTCGGATATGATTTACACTGGACATGCAATGAATAATCGTATTAGTCGTGTATTCCTACTCTTCTATTTGTATTCATAATGTGTGTATATACTTACCTTCTTAAATTCGTATAGATCCGTAGCTGATTTATACTCGAAATCAACTGTATTAGGAAGTTCATTGGACGTGCTAGGATGCCAGTATTCGATCATACCACCGATATCAGCCGATACTACACAGTCATAAACGGGATTATACTATATTCGACCGTTAGTATGACTCTCTCTCTATTTATTAGATGACATTGTATCGAATGATTTACCTTCATCGTGCACACAGTAGTACCGTGTAGTTGTGTAAGCGTGTAAAGTGGTTTACCATCACCTCGACCATCATATACATAGATTGTATTGGAATCACGATCCGCACTAGTTCATAGTATAATAAGTACGAATCTATAATGTATACATATATAGTAAGTAGTAGCACACACACTTACCATGCTAGCAGGGCTTGTGCCTGACCACGACGATGTATCCAACAAATACTACCCGGAACATAGTCGATATTAATGATATTAATCATGTCTAATGGTACAATTAGATAACTCATATGTAATTGTATTCTACCTAGGAATGAACCTACCAAAGTTGACTACATCAAACACTTTAATGGCTTTATCCACGGCAGTCGAAGCAAATAGCGTGCCATCCACCGATACACTCGTACCAGTAATCTCACCTGTATCACATATATATATCGATATATAACATGTATAGAAATAATTAATAGACAAGGAATCTACACTTATTATCACTATCACCATTACCTAGATGAGCACGATAATGCTTGACAAACTCGATGCCTTCATCCAACTTTTTCCAAAACTTTAAATGACCATCAATCGACGTGGTAATAATGAAATCCGTTCTAAATAATAAAGATATTCGATAAGCTATTAATGCACACACATCCTATACCACTAGCATGTATCATTAACTTACTTGGTTAGATCGACACTATATAAAATATCACGATGCATGTAGCTACACTCGTACATCTCGGCACACGGTAGTTGTTCCAAGTAGAGTTCCTCGTGAGCCAATACTATTAGCATAATTCAAGTCAATACACATATACACATATACTAATCTGACAAGTACTACTGTATATTACCTCGCTTTCTTTTCTTCTTTTGTGCTGCGATATCATTAGTGCTAGTGGATGGTAACATTGGTCCGATATCTTTATCGTGTTGACGCGTAAGTTGACCTGTATATGACGACGTGTATCTATTAGATCTTGAATCACCTACCGTCACTATCACTTTCAGCACCGTGATCTGCAAGACTCGGACCTATAGAGTCGGAATCACTGTCATGATTACGCTTACTACCGGTGGATTCCTCGAGTGACATACTGCGAGTAGTAAAATGATAGATTGAATACAACGAGTAAATATTTTTACTATGAATACTTCATTTCTATTTTAGTAGTGGTTGTAGTTGTTGTGAATGATGAACCAATCATCACTCAACTAGGCCACATGTGACGTTGAAACCATGCAATGAATTCATGATGATGACGATGACTTTTAGACATATGTCCATCTGCTTGTGTATTGACATGCAAACCTCTTTCTCTTGATTACTCCCACGCCATTAACAGTGTCGATATCTTGTTTTCGTATTTCAATCAGTATTGTATTTGCTGCCATAGCAACCATCAAGCTATCATCATGTCTAGTTCAATTGCTATAGAACATAAAGTGGTAGATCAACGTGAAGGAACACCATGTCTTATCGATGCTGTCATAGATATACTAAGACAGTGTCAACATATGATAGAATCACTGCCAGATGATAGTATCTATACAGCGGTATCGAGCAACGTACCGGGTAGTACCATTGGTAAGCATGTTCGACATCTTTGCGATCATTTCCGTCTCTTGTTTGAAGGATTGGACAATACACCCACACTAGCTGAGGGTGTGCAACATGATAATGATAGTGATGATGAGTGTATAATTGTTAATTATGATTGGCGTAGTGCAAAAGTAAGTCATGCTATGTGACAATAAAAGAGATAGATAGACTAACATTCGTGCTGCCTATTCTATTAGGTGCCAGCTGAAAGGGAACGTACTGCTGCACAGCATTATATCACAACTCTAATAAAACGAGCAGAACAGTGTGCAACTATTTCAGAAAGACAACCGGTGCGTGTTAATGCCGTGATCAATTCAGCCGGTACTGACACCGTACCATTATGGTCAACATGGGGACGTGAACTATGGTTCTGTACTCATCATGCAGGTCAGTTCCATTATAGATGATGTTCTTTCTTACACTAGTAATCATCTAAAGTTCATTTGAAATAGTTCATCATCATGCATTGATCAAGGCTATTGCCGTTGAGTTCAATATAACTCTACCGTATACATTTGGTCTAGCTCCATCGACACAACGTAAAGAAGAGATGTACAAGCAGACTGCATCGTAATCATTACTCTAGTAAGTGTGCATTATTTATATGTATATATTCAATCCACTCCTAACTAATTACTATTATTGTTGACATGAACCAATGATTATCGTTTAGTAAATAAATGATATTCATAATAATTAATTTACAATTATTTATAGATATGATCATTGATTACAATAAACGAGTATGATTCATTCGCTATAGAATATGACATCCACGTACATTATGATCTGTATCTTGTATAACAGCATTCATCATTAGCTATTCATCAATATACCACATCTAATGATTACCATTGTCATCATTTAGAAATCTATTTACAACATCCCACATTACATCTATGGGATTATACGAGAATGATCCATTGGGATCGTTGTTATCCTCTGAATCGGTGGAATGATCACCCGCATCTTGACCCTCGAGTGTTCTAGCCTCGTTAGCGGGAATATCCGCCTCATTGATTGGCACTAGACGTACTGCCACAAATCCCTACACACACACACGTTAGTCAGGTACATTGACAATGCTCGTATACAATCTAAGCTTACAATGCCTCCTTTCCATGGTGATGTAATATCCTTGGCCTCAAATTGAACATCGGCATAGTCGTAATCGGGTTCAACTCGTAGTAAACCCGGCATTGTATACTCGTTTAATTGGCGTGTCTCCGTGCCACGTAGTCGATCGATGCCCGGTTTTACTTCTATTCTTCCGTTAACCGTCTATAATACGTCACATTGATTAATATGAATGCACTTGTCGACTATTTACACTTACTTGATCGAGTACTTGCGCTGAGAATGTCAAATCCCTCATCGAGAACAGTTCGTTGCTTGTATACAATAGCCATATCACTTGGTATGTACCCCGTGGAACACGTTTTAACGTACCATGCAACTATATAATCATCAGTAAGGAAGTATGTTCAGTAATGATATCGATAAGCTTACGTGTAACCAACAGACATAGTTCAACCAGGCAACTTTCATTCCATTTCTAAAATGACATCGTATGAATATATATATGCATATAAAATAAAGTATAACTACGCTTACTCTTCCAAATCAATAGTACTCCAGTAACGACTACCCATATGAGCAATGCTGAATGAATCAATGACATGTAGTTCTGGAACCGCTATTGTCATTCATGGCAGTATAATGAGCATACTTGTTATCATTGTGCTCGTATCTATTCATGTACTTACAACATTGCTTATACCATTCTAGATAGGAAGTATTAGTGATGGATTTTGGTAGTGCATCAGGACCGTATCGATTCCTAAATACAATGCGATAGCCTTTAGTATTACTATTATATTAAGGGAATGACGACACTTACACTAGTAGACCTTTCCATGTCCAGTCGTCGCAGACTATTTTATGGAATGCCTTGCATACCTATACATATATATTACGTGTTAGTATATCCTGACTACCGTAGAGAGAGAGAATGACTGCTTACTTTTGCGAAAGCAACCACCGTTTGTATATCCAGTAGGGTAACTATTCTAACCTGCATCTCATACGGAATCTCTGACCAGGAAGTAGCCAAAGAACTCGTACTTGTTTGCTGTTCCATAGTAGTAGTACTTGTCGTTGTTGTCGTTGTAGCGTCGATAGTAAAAGTAAAAAGGAGTAAAGAGTAAATGTTCAAGCTTATCGGCTCTGCCTGTATTGTTTCATTTTATACGTAAAATTTTGTAACTTGCATGACGATATAAAGGCTTATTGATACCGCTGATCTATACGTCCACTAGCATATCACGTCATATTAACTCTCTTATTAATACTTATAATAATTTATTGTAAACGCTATAAAATTACATTTTATATTAGTGTATATGTAGGGAAACAAGCACCGATAACAATAATAATAAATAACCTAGATTGATAGACATACGCTGTTGATGTTGCTGTCGTATCGTCGAAGCATCATTACTTTCCGATAACACTCTAGCAATACCGAGTGCATTACACTGTGCTGAATCTTTGGTAAATTTCGATTTAGGTACAATATTATCATAGTGCAATACGGTGCCATAACTGTTGACTCGTGTTTGCTCCTCGCTAGGACAAACGAATTGGAAATAGGAGGGACAACTCTGGATAACCATATAGCAAAGACCGACACACGGTAATACCTCGGTCCAGCTGCCAGTTTCATTTAGAGCACGCGGATGATTTGCATCTCTATCTTTTAGATTGGGCTCTTGTCCACCACTATGGCCATTGGCACTACACCGAGGAATAGTAGTGGCGCATAGCCAGTCTCGATAAGCAGCACGACATGAATTGCAGTTACGCTCGAAGGAATACTCCTGATCGCAGTCGAACTGATCTACCAACTTGGTAAAGTTCTTGTAGTAGTTACGAGCTCGTTCATCATAAGCTTGCGCTGCATTACTAACATTACCCGAAGTAGGTACAGGTATAGAGTAGGACACTTTATCGCAGAAGGTGAGCCCACTGGCCGGTACGCACGATGCTAACATGATAATGATATCGGTTTAGTCAACATAATAACAGTAGTCATTTTACTTACCCGCCATGATGACGAATAAAGAAAAGTAAGCGTTGTATAACTAAAATAAACTAGAGAGAGAACGATGTTTAGTTGATCACTCCGCTCTACTATTGTTATTCCACTCACATTTCAATGTGCTCATAGTAATAAAAGAAGCAAACGTGCATATTCACACAGTGTATTGGTTCAAGTGGATTGGCAGGTCTATATTGTCATTTCTACTTGCTATCTTGTTCGTTACCTCATATCCCTGTCATAAATTGAAACGGTCACATCTTGCTATTTTCCTCTTCATTCTATTTGCTTGTCTTTTGCTTGTTTATCATTGTTACTACTAGTACTAGCACAGGTACCAAGTGATTAGGCGTATTATTATTATGGGCAAACATAAGAAAAAGTATTACGGTAGTGGTGGTGGCGGTGCAGCGTCACTACTAGAAAGCTATCTCAACGTACGTGATTCTAGTGGCACGTCAATGACGCCAACTTCAGTCAATACGGTAGTTGGTAATGTAATAGTTATGAACTAGCTATCCTACTTATTAATTGATATGATATCAACAACAACATAAATAGACGATATAGTACCATTACCAAATACTATGGTAAGTAAACATCCACTATTTGTGAATAGGATTGATAATTAAACTGTGACAATCGTATCATCGATATAGCGTGTCTCTAATCTACTCGAACAAATTGGTCAAGAGCATTATTGGTCGCGTGAACAAATAGCTAATGATTTGGCGATCATCGAACATAATCGATTGTATACGGTTGAGGAACTACGAATGTTATCAACGGATAGTTGGAATGTAAGTGATAACGATTACATATGCACATATACATATCTATAACGTAGTAATCATTCAATGCTATCAATGGATTAATAGAGCATTCCATTACTGCCATTGGTCAAGGATTTATTGAAAGCATCCATTAATGTTGGGAAACAGCAACAGCAACAACCACAGCCATCAGATATGTCTCTGGAGCAAAGTCTTCCAGTGATAATGAACATGGAAAAGTCAAATGCCATTAAGATGAAAAAGTTTACCAAAAAGATTAAGAAGCAGATGAAGGCAATGAAGAAAGGTATGCCATAGTAATATAGTAATGTTAGGATAGAATATGAATTAATGCATTATTTCTCTTGTTAATCAATAGAACGTGCCATACTGAAAAAACAACTAAAGGTACTAGCATCGAGTATTGATACATCATCGACGATAGAATCATCAGCTGAGGATGGACTAGCGGTAGAGAAGGACACTGGTGATGACAACGTCGCTGATAAAGAGGCAGCCAAATATAACAAAAAGAAGAAAGCAATCTTATCATTGTCTTCATCTTCATCTTCCTCCTCTTCCTCCTCTTCCTCATCATCAGAAAGTGACAATGAAGAAGGGAAACAGAAAGAGCTTGCACTTCAATACAACATACAAACGGACAAACCCGTATTTCCTACTATTAAAGCAATTAACGGGCAGCGTATTCGTGTTAGCACTTCATCCGGTCGAATCTATGAAACTGATCGATATTGTCCACATAAGCATGTTGACATGGCAGTAAAGGTAAGTAGCATTAGTATTGTTGCTATAACGGTTTAGCTAATCAATCAATATATAACATGCAACATAGGGCGCCGTTATGGGTGAGGAGCTTGTGTGCACCAAGCACAATTGGTATTTCTCCTTGGATAAAGGCGGAAGATGCAGTAAACATGGTCGTACGGTGAATGCATGTCAAGTTAACGACTGGTAGGATAGCGGACGTCTATAATGAATAAATAAATCGTATATACACATTATTATTATTATTGTCACTGTATCGAGTAATTATTCCTGAAACAACTCAATTTATTGCTGGAAAATAGACAAGCAAACAAGCAAACAAAAAACAAATAAGCAGACAGGTAGCATAGTCAGCTTATTTACTATCAATCATAATCTTCATCGTATTAACAGAATTAATCATGGCACCAAAGGCCCAGTCTAGGTGGCCAGCTGGCAATTCATCCGTAAAGTATACTTCTCGATCCATTGGAATACGATAGGCGTCCACGGTAAGTGCCACTACTAGTGCAGCCGCAAAACAACTATTCTCCGGCGTGACATTGCCAGAGAATGGACCCTTCACTTCGGATGCCTTTAGATTGTCGCACTGTTGTTTGGCCGACTTGTAAATGCATCCCGGCGATGATTTACCCGTGCAGTTTACTACTACTGCCACATCGTTATAATTACTGGTAGCGTAGATTGGCATGCCTTCTGGTATATCAGGTTGGTGCACACCATTAATAGCGCATGGTTCAGTGGCACAGAAGGTGTTACGACCAAGTAGCGTGCTCTTAACCGCTTGGTAACACGCGTCAAACTGACCCTGACCCACTAGCTTCACCGTGTTGCCGCCGTGCAATGGATAATCCTGAGTTAGATCACGGTACATACACGGATCATTCATGGCGTTGCCATTATTGCCACCACGCTTAGCCATAAGCGCTGCGATATATCGGGAACGCGCCTCATTGACACCAAGACGTAGGTAGGAGTGCGTGTATAGGTCATATTTGCGACTATTAAGCCAAATGTTATACGAGTTCTCCAATGGTGTGGTCGTTGGCCTAAAGGTGATTTGCGTGGATGCACCACCTAGATCAAGGGCAGCGACCGTGTTTCGCACATCACTACTCTTCAGATTGCCCAATAGTGTATTCACACTGATCCAACCGAATGCACCTTCATCCTCTCCGGGGATGACTTGCGCATTATTGGCCGAATCGAAACTGAACGGCACTCGAGTTTTATCGCTGAAATACGCGGACACCGCATCTATTAGCCGCTTACGCTCCGCCATCGGTACTAGTCGCATGCCAGCGGTGGCTTTAAGGAAAATCGTCGTTGATTCGTGCTTCTCCTTTGGAATAATTTCTTTCGCTTTATTAATGAGCGGTGCAAGGTGTTCCGCGACACTCTCGGGCGTTTGCGCAGATAGGCCTGGTCTAACCTTTTCCTTATACTGCTTGCCCTTCTCGTCCATCAAAGGTAATACGGTGATATTGCCCTCTCTAGGCCTAATCGTTTCCCAGTGGAATGCCAACAGTCTACTACCACTACTGCCGGCATCGATTATAAGACCGTAGGAAGTACTATCAGTTTTTTGCGGTTGATTATGCTTGTTTTTATTCTTGTTGTTGTTGTTGTTATTGTTGGCGAGGTTGCTAGCGAGACTGTTATCGCCAGTAGGTAAATCGGGTAGCGGTGTCGATGCTACCGGATTGAATAGGAATTGACCTGCCATGAGGAATAAACCTGCCATGATGGCAATTTTAATGGTGCCAATCAATGGTGCCATATCGAATTGTGAATTATTAATTAGAAAGTAATGGGAAACGACAATGATACGATAGGAGATGATAGAATGGGATATTGATGCTTTGTAACCTAAACAGAAAACTGAACAAAAATAGATAGAAAGAAAGAAAGATGAAGGTAAATAGAAAGAGTTGCAAATGAATGAATGTGCTATCGATTTAAATCAAGGAAAGAAAAGGGCGCTGCTTCGCTATTTAAACTAAACAAAGTCATGCGGCATGCTTTTCGTCTAGGCCAATAGTACCACTACTAGGATGGCAGTGACTATTATTTACTAACGGAAAAACACCGTTATTGCACACGTACACGCCACAGCAATGGCACTAACATTGTCGCATAAAACCAGTTTCGACCGGGGCAACGTTGGGATACAAGTTTGATGTGGTTCCCTTCTCGCTCCCCTTTAATATTCATTCGCAGCAGCATCGTTCTTCCTCCTGATAGCATGGAAATGATGTGTCTTTTCCTAGAAGTTTAGCAGTAAGGATGGTGATGACAATGATGACGATGATGATAGACAAATATTCATTCAAATGGTTACATCCTTGTATTACTCATTTACTACTAATAATAAACACGATTGGATACGACTTGAAACACGGATATATCGTAAACCCTGTATGTTACGGTGTATATATATAGTGTAACGATGAAACCACAATTTCATGTAGTCTATATTTATAAACATGGCAACTAAGCAGTTGTATTAAACATTTATTAGAAGTATATTGAAGGAGCTAGTGCCAGTTAGAGCAAGATGTATGGTCATCTTCATTCATAAGTATCAATAAAATGTTAATAAGACTGATTATGTTTACATTGAGAAATGAATGAATAGTAAAAGTGGAAAATATCTCGGCAATTGTGCGCGTAAGCGTAATATCAAACAATCGTCTTGTTAATTAATAGCGAGCTTTAATTATTCTTGTAAACAACTATAGTATCTAGTGGTTTTTTCTCTTTAGATACATTATTCGCCAAGTAGTCACGTAAATATCTACAAAGATATGTATAATTTACACCAAGGTGTTGACGCATGGCTGTCCATTTACAATAAGTAAATACAATGGCATTTCTACTCGACTCTTTTGCTGCATAATCTGCATATTCGCCATAACTTAATAATGCATATGATAGAGTATCAATAATTGTATTGTATTTCTTTTGTTTCGTTATGTATTCAGTAATACGAGTGTTTAGCTTAGTAGCTTCCTCCTTGTGCTTTTCATCCTAATGCACTTCTCGTGTATCCAATTCCTTCTTCTTATTGTCCAGCTCTTTCCTTTATTGTTCTACTTCCTTTGTACGCTTAACTAATCCCTTTTCCCGTTGCTCCACTTCTTCTGTACGCTTAGCCAATTCTTCTTTTTGTTGTTCCAATTCCTTCGCACGATTATCTAATTCTAGCTGTTTCTGTATGAGCTCCTCTTCTGCTTTAGCATGTCTTTTTTGTGCTTCTTTGAGTTCTTCCTTTGTTTGATGTAGTTGCTTATTGATGTAATTAACATCATTCTGTTTAGTAGCATTATCCAGTTGTTGCTGCTGCGTACTAAGCTTAATGCTATTCATTTCCTGCTGTTGTTGACTCTTCTCCTCTTCTAATTGGTCTATACGAGTAGACTGCTCCTTGATTGTTTCCTTAGTCATGACAAGTTGCTCCTTTAGCTGAACATTTTCACAACTCAATTCACAAATGACTTTCATCGATTTAATCTGCTCGTCTTTCGATCCGAGCAAGTCGTATCTCAACGCAAGCAGCTCATTTCTTAATTAAACATTCTCTTCGAACAGCTGTAGCATCATATTAATTATTGTTTCATCCATCAATTGTTCTTCCTTTGAGTTTAACTCATTCGTTACTTCTTGCTTCGTAGCTTGAATTCCCTTCAGAATAAGCAATTCATACGTATATTGCGGCCCTATCTACTTGTTCATCCTGTAAGTAAATATATACGCTGTTTCTTCACCGCATTACCTTAGAAGACATGATAAGAAGGTAGATATGAGAGGAATAAAGGCTGTTTATTGAGTAAACAAAAATAAATGAATCATGCGTATTAGCTAATAATGGTGATTAGAAGATGAGATTAAAATATGTGTGTAAACGTTGCCATTTAACAGTTGACTTCTTATTTAGCGAAGGAGTTGTATTGTTATTGTTGTTGTTGTTGTTGTTGTTGTTGAAATGCCGTAATCGTCTGTGCGTATGAAAAATACCTCCCTGCGTCGAGCTCCCTAGTCACTCCTTACTTAAGTCCCTAATGAGCCCTTTCGGCCCTTACTACTCCTGCGTTTATTAAAGTAGTAACTACTTAGTAACTTCAATGATAGTTTACAGTGTCAACTATACCATATCAAATAAATCGGATCCACATTACGAATACTCGCATACTCCATGATCATAGGCTGCATATCGAGTTGTTATCGAACTCTACGTCTCGATGTGCTATAGTAATAATAACGATGCTTAATTAATCGTACATTCAATGATCATTGAAATATAACAATAAAGACAGTATTGGTACGTTAACACACTCTCATACAAACATAGGTCCATGCCGCGAAGTCGCCTACGGTCAAGACAAGTGTATAATACAGCAATAATACAGCAATAAAATAGAATGATCAAACTAAAATGAGCCTTCGCTGTTTGCTGGCAATATAGTACAATCAAGAACGAGCAGTATACCAATCATTCCAATTAATGGATTGTTAGCACGTATATGACAAAGGATCATACATATACGCTTACACCTGATAACACTACGATAATGTCTACATGTATGTGACCAAAGAAAGCGATAAACAAAATGGACAGGTGTGATCCATGGCAATTTATTAGACGTACAAGTGACGTGTGAGAGCAAGAGAAACAGTAGAAAATGAGCAGAAGAAGCAGAAGAGAAGAAGAGAAGAAGAGAAGATTGCATATAGCATGCAAGTTTAGTTATTTGCATTGCATTATTATGCCAATCAGCGACAATTAAGGTAAATAAACACGCTACTGTATAGACAAGAAGCAGCGCTATCAGTATAGCGAGGAATAACAATACCGCGAATGAATAAATGATCAGCACGCTTAGCAGGTTGTACGTTACCAGTAGTCGAGAATAGAATGGAACAAGACCAAGGAATAGACTAACGACAAGTGATATATTGTTAATAATGAAAGCGAATGAACAAGTAATAAAGTAATAAGTACTCGGTACAAAGACACGCATACTCGAACAACTTGCAGAAACGACGTGTGCTTGTAGTGGAGTAACCGCGTGTAGATATTATTATGGTAGAGTGGAGTGATATATGAACGAATAGTGGGAAAAAGACAAGGTGGAGATGACGTGTAGCAGCGAGAATAGCAGACACATAAGTAACATTACGCATACAACACAGGGCAGTGTATGCTAATGAGTAGAACAAGCAATAAACAAAGGTGCTAGGATACTAAAGACAAATAAGCACATAAACGAGTTGAGATTAGTGGTAAACAAAAGAATAGCAGGAAGCAATAAACAAGGAATAGAGGAATACAATGACACGAAGAAGACACGTATTACTGAGAAAGTAAATAGAAGGAAAAGGAATAACTGGCATATAGGTGAGAGGAAGTACGCGCGTGTGATTTACTGACAAGTGGGATGTAGTTGACACAAAGAAAAGAGCATTGATAAAGAAGTAAAGGGAAGGGAAGTAACAATGAAATAGATACTTAGAAATGGATTAGTAAATCATTAATGACAATAAATAAAATGTTAACAGGTTTATTAGAAAAGAATCAAAATTCGAATTTACTATCATATGTGGGACTATAACCCGGTCGCCGTTGGAATATAGATAAATACCTGGGTAAAAGTTGATAAGCTTGTAGCGCTCCGCTACTTAGGCTTTAGTATAAATACCAGTACACATTATTATGAATAAA
Source organism: Syncephalis plumigaleata (assembly GCA_025201365.1). Lineage (NCBI taxonomy): Eukaryota > Fungi > Zoopagomycota > Zoopagomycetes > Zoopagales > Piptocephalidaceae > Syncephalis > Syncephalis plumigaleata. The sequence goes on along the minus strand of JAIXMF010000007.1, from coordinate 723,717 downwards.
AGAATCATCGTTCGAGTTATCATATCGTTTTATTGTCTAGTGTTATTGCGAGTGCAAGAGGTTGTTGAGAGTTCAACAGCGAGATACTATACGTGAGCGAAGCTATGTCGAGCACTACCCAGAATAATACATCCGGGACCGGAGAGACTCCACTCCCCATGACACGAGTCAACCAACCCGTACCTCAAATGGAGCCCAATGCGGGGAGTGGCTCATACGGTTCTGGAGCGTATACTCAACCCAAGAGGTTTGAAGGAGGAAACATACACGAGTTTTTATCGCAGTACGACAGCTACGCCGACAAACTAGGATGGGACGCTAGCATGAGGATTCGCTGCCTAAACAGTTACGTGGACGAGGAAATTCAAAACTTTATTATACACTACCCTGCTGCACAGGATGGGAGGTGGACCGATGTCAAGGAAGCACTTACAAGAGTATACAAGACAAACGCCAGCACAACAACGCCTGAAGGCATGTTCGAGGATTTCCTCAGCAAGGGAATCGACTACAAGAATTTGCCAGCTTACCTTGAGAAATTCCAGATCATGGCCAGCTGTGTAGGAGCTATGACAACGACCATGAAGGCGGAAAGGTTGTTTGGAATGCTGAGCACAAATCTGAAACGCCAGGTGCTTGTGGCTTTGGATAGCAACAATCTATCGCTACTACCTTTGATAGACGAGCTAGAGAAGATTTGGTATCGAGAGAAGAAAGTCGGAACGTCATTGTCCGAGTTGATGGAAGATGGGAACGTCGAAGTGAAGAAAGCCCCAACTGTGTCTAAGGAAGAAGGTCCAACGGGGTATCAAGATCTGTACTCTATGATCACACGATTGGCTTCGTTAGTGGAGAACCGGACCGACGAACGCGTGCGAACGACAGCCAGGGTTGCGAGATGTTTGTATTGCGATTCTACCGACCATATGAAGGCTAGATGTGATCGACTTACCGAAGATATCGGGAAAGGGCTGGTCAAGACCGCCGCTGGGAAGGTGACATATCCGAACGGACAGTTGGTGCCGTTGAACACGGGAAACGGCGGAATGAAGAAGTTGGTGGAGGAGATAGCTCCCACGAGGAATCAAGTAAATCTGATTACATTTCGAGGGGAAGCACCGCAGCCTGAGTACGAGGTCGTATGGGAAGACACTGAAGCTCAGCCAGCCGAGGAACCGATAGAACTCACCGCGGATTTTCAACCTATAATTTATGGTGAGGTGAATCAGAAGAGAGCTCGTGTGGGCACTCGAGCGGAATCGCGAGGAGTTATCACGGAAGAATCGGCAGACGACACTGTAGTAATCGCGGAGAAGAAGAATGCCGGTACGATGACTGAGAAGAAGGAACGACAGCCCCCTACTTTCAGGTACCGTGCTCCCATACAAGAAGAGGTCGATCAAGATCAAGTAATCGAGAAGGTTCTGTCGGAGACTCGTGTCGAACTAACGATGAAAGAATTTATGGGAATGTCGGAGACGGCGAGGAAGCGAGTCAACCAGATCGTGAGCCGAAAAAAGATGCCCATAGACCCTATGGTGAATCGGGTGGTTATGCGTGAGGATGGAACTTCTGTGAATAGTGAGGACATAGTGGCAAGGCCTACACCGAAAGTGTCGGGAAAGATCGAGCACGCGACGGTGGAAATCCTTGTTGACCCTGGAGCAGAAATGTCGATTATCTCCGGGAGGCTCTACGACAGGGTGGTGAATCGGCCGTTGGAGAGTACAGGAGAATGGGGTATGTCCAGTGCTACAGGAGACACCAAGAAGGCAAGAGGATTGTGCCGAGGTGTACCTATCACGGTTGGCAGCGTAACTCATAATGCCAACGCTTTGGTCATCGACGACATACCATTCGACGCGCTAGTGGGTATACCGTGGTTGGAGTTGGCGGAATGGGAAGTGAGACGTGAACAAGATCGTTCATGGGTATATCTTCGCGATGGTGGTCAGGTTGTGAAGTTTGTGGCGGCGCCAACGGCGAGGATACGGACGACAAATGCTAGAGTCAATTTGTCAGGCATGGTGAACAAGCTGGGCATGGTAAACCTTGCTGTGGACAATAGTGAAGAAGTCATGGGAGCGGTGACGTTGAGACAGGTGAATGCGGCAAAGTACAAGCCAGTGGGTAAGAAGAAGTTGCCAGTGTCTGTACCGGTGCCGAGTGCCGAAACCGAGGAGCGAAGTCCGATCAATGTAACGAAGGACAACATACGATTGACCGAGGAAAGGATCGACGAATTAAAGATAGGTGACGGGAATCTATCCCTGGAGGAGATACAGCATTTCAAGGATCGGTTGAAGGAGGTAGATCGAGTGTAACAAGTGGAAGCTACTGCTACTTAGACAATAAGGATTAGAGTATGAATGATGCCCTTCCCGCTGTTATGGCGGAGGCTTTCTTTATTTATAATAAAATATTTGAACAAAATTATAATGTAGTAATGATAGTAGCAACCGCAATTGGCAATAGTTAATTGCCGTGAGAGGTTATTAGCTTATACTTATTACGCTGCGATTATATACGGTTTTGTGTGTCTACTTGTTGCACCTTCCCCCTTATAGAACGAGTCGACCTCGACTCTTTATTTTCGAATCGTCGTAGGATGTCGGGGGCGTTGCGTAAGTCGTCGCGCGTTAGCCAGGTTGCTTCGTCGTAGTCCCATCCTTTCCATTTAACTAGGAATTTCTGGTTGCGGCCGGTACCTCGCGATTTCAATATTGTTTCCACCTCATACTCTTCCTCATTGTTGACGATTATTGGATCGGGTCGACTTGGCGCGCGTCCTCGCATGTCGCTAGGTTCGGGTACGTACTTCTTTAATAGAGATATGTGAAATACGTTGTGGATACGCCAATGATCAGGTAATTTAAGTTCGTAAGAGACGGCGGAGATCTTCTTGATAACCTTAAATGGTCCATAGTAGAGTGCGTTGAACTTTCGTGTTGGTTGTTCTTTGCTGGCTGCGGTGTTGATGTTTGCTGCCGATAGCCATACCATATCATTAACCTTGAATTCTTCGAGGCGTCTACGTTGGTCAGCGTAATACTTCTGCTTTGCTTGAGCATCTGATATCGCCGTTTGTGCTTCTAACGCTAATGCACGCATTCGTCCTATGAATTCTTCGGTTGCCGCTACATCTGTTGCTCCTCGTATGTCGAATGATCGGGCAAGTGCATCTGGACGTCTGGGGTGTCTTCCGGTGTCGCAAAAGAATGGAGTCATTCGTATTGATTCCTGTTCCGCATTATTGTAAGCAAATTCGAGTATTGACAGCCATTCATCCCAGTCATCTTGTGTAAAGTTAACGTAATGCCGTATCATCGTTTCTAGGGTGCGATTCGTGCGCTCCGTTTGACCGTCCGTTTGTGGGTGATATGCTGACGACGGGCGTAGTTGCGTACCAAGTAGTTCGAATGTTGATTTCCAAAATCTCGACATAAAGCGTGCATCACGATCCGATATAATGCGCTCCGGTATACCGTGTAGTTTGAATATGTTGTCTATGAATAAACGGGCTAAATCACGAGCGGAAGCACTAGTCTGTGTAGCTATGAAATGAGCGCGTTTCGTTAAACGGTCTACTACTACGAAGATAGCATCGACATTACGAGGTGTCTTTGGTAATTTCACGATCAAATCCATCGAAATCTCTTGCCAACGATGTTCAGGTACTTGTAATGGTTGTAGTAATCCTATTGGTAACTGGTTGCGAGGTTTGTTACGTTGACAGGTATCGCATGATGATATATATCGTAATACATCCGAACGTAACGTAGGCCACCAATAATATCGCTTGATACTTGATACCGTGCGTTCCACTCCATAGTGTCCTGCTGTTGGTGCGTCGTGATTCTCTCGAATGATGTTGACGCGTAAGTTGTCAACTTTTGGTATACACAGACGTGGAATGTCAGACCTCATTTCATATATCAATCCGTCTTCTGCTACTCGTCTAAATTGTCGTTTCCACTTGTGTGATCTTGTTGGTGTCGCTTCTTCATCCGTGATTGCTTTTAAGACTTGACTGAAGAACGTGTCGTGTATATATCCTTCCCGAATGCTCCTTAATAATCTCCCTTCCGGTACTATCGATGATATATTGGCTAGTTCAGCTTCTCCGATTGTTTGCCGTGATAACGCATCTGCTACTACATTCTTGCGTCCAGGTTTGTAATGTATGTCAAAGTCGTAACTAGCTAACGCGTCTAAGTAGTTCGATTGCCGCTTCGGAAGGCTAGTTTGCTTACGGAGATAGCGCAGTGGTTGATGATCTGTGTATATGTCGAATTTGATACTTCTTAACCAGATATCCCATACACGAAGAGCTTCCATAATGGCATACAGTTCCTTGTCGTATACAGGCCATTTCCGTTCAGCAGCGGTTAACGTACGTGACAGGTATGCGCACGGTCGTGCCTTCTTACCATCGGCCTGTTCGAGCACTGCACCGATAGCAAAATCTGAAGCGTCGGTTGTAACGATGAAAGGCTTCTTTGGATCGGGTATCATTAATACTGGTGCTTCCATCATTCTCTTCTTCAGTTCCTCGAACGCCGTTGTTGGTGCGCCTTCCATTACGAAAGGTGTATTCAACTTGGTGAGGTTAGTAAGTGGCTGTGCGATCTTGGAGTAGTTGTATATAAAGTGACGGTAATATCCCGTTAATCCTAGGAAGCTTCTCACGTCTTGTATCTTCTTAGGTATTGGCCAATTACGAATGGCGGCTAGCTTGTCGTGACACATGTGAATCCCTTCGCCGCTTACTATGTGACCGAGAAACTCCACTTGTTTCGCACCGAAGGTACATTTGCTATGTTTAGCGTATAATGCGTTATCGCGTAGTAACTGTAGTACTTGTTGTACATGTTGTCGATGCTCTTCCTCAGATTTGCTGTAGATGAGTATGTCGTCTAGGAATACGACGCAGCATTTATCTAGTAGTGGTCGTAGTACATCGTTCATTAGTCGCATAAAGGTTGCCGGTGCGTTGGTAAGACCGAATGGTAGTACGCGAAATTCATAGTGGCCATAGCGAGTGCGAAAAGCGGTGCGTTCGACGTGTTCCTCTTTGATTCTCACTTGATGATAACCTGACCGTAGATCGATCTTACTGAATATAGTAGCACCGTGTAACTGTCTAAACAGATCGTCGATATATGGTAACGCGTACTTGTTCTTGATCGTGATGTCATTCAACATACGGTAATCGACACACATACGAGAGGATCCATCCTTCTTCTTGACGAATAGTACTGGTGCACCGTAAGGTGAGACGCTTGGTTGTATAAAGCCTTTGTCTAATAGGTCGTCTAGTTGCTTCTTTAATTCCTCTAATTCATCTTGTGTCAATCGATAAGGTGGTCGTGAGGGAGGCGTCGATCCTGGTATAATATCAATGGCGAAATCGACTGCACGCGGTGGTGGTAATCCTGCAGGTAAGTCTTCTGGAAACACATCTCCGTATTCTTCTATTAGATCGCCCATGAGTTGATCGGCTGTTTTAGATCTTAATGGTGGTGACGACGTAGTTTCGGTCACAAACAGCAGGAGTGTAGTTTCATTCTCTACGTCAAATGTCTCTCCTTCGATCGTGCGTAGTTCGATATGTTGTTTCACACTTGTTTCACTTGACATGATTGGTGTGTTGTTGTTTCTCATGCCGGTTGAGCCGAAACCTGCAGTGCCGCGTTGTGTTTCGTCGAGTTCCTCCACTTGTTGTATCACTGGTGTCTTGTGTTCTTCACATATGGCTTGGGCAAAGCGTTCACCTTTCTTGATGTGGATTTCCTCTTCACCATGATTAATTAACACGCCTTTAACTTCGCCACGGTAATCTGGGTCTATCACTCCCGCTAGTACGTCAATGGAATGTTTCACTGCTAATCCAGAACGCGGTGTAACAACCTATACGTGCTCTGAATAGTTCAAGGATAAGATAATCTTTTTATTTAATAAATGTGTAGAGTATTTATAATAAATTGTGATTACAAATGTTTTACAAACAAGTTGTAATCGTACTCACGATTCGGTTATCGTTACCGAACTATTCTCATGAAAAATATAAGTAAGAGGAAAATGTTTTCATCACATCCCCCTCCTTAGATCAATGCCGACTCGGCATTGTGTTCGAATTCCTGAACGAGCTCCTGCGCATTTATTAAGTCGTCTTTGGATTGCCAGGTCTTTTCGTGGTCTGCGTATCCTTTCCACTTAACGAGGTATTGTATCTTACCGCGTTTCACGCGTTTGCCTACAATGGCTTCGACCTCGTATTCTTCTTCTCCGTTTATTATTTCTGGCGGTGGCGGTGGTGGATAGCGGTTAGTGAATTCGTCTGGATTCGCTTCATATCGTTTTAATACGCTAACGTGGAATACATCGTGTATTCTCATGTCATCGGGTAACTGTAGTTTGTACGCTACTGTTGACACGCGCTCTATAATCTTGAAAGGGCCTGTAAATTGATGTGACAGCTTATACTTTGGCCTGTCACGCTCCATGTCTCGTGTCAAGTTCCTTGTTGACAGAAGAACTTGATCTCCAACTTGAAATTCCATTTCCCGTCGTTTCTGATCAGCGTTATACTTTTGTCTTCCTTGTGCCTTCTTTAGCGCATCTCGTGTTGTCAAATAAATATCATTTAACTTTTGTAAAAATGCTACAGTGTCTTCTACGTTAGTGTCATTTTTGAAGTTGTGTGGTCGCGTCAGATCGTCTGGCATGTACGGATGATGGCCTAAGTCGGCGTAAAAGGGCGAGTAACCTGTTGACGATTGTTTGGCATTGTTGTAAGCGAATTCGACTAGTGCCAAATGTTGATCCCAATCATTCTGCTGATGATTGATGCAGGTACGTAACAGCTGCTCTAATGTACGATTAGTGCGTTCCGTTTGGCCGTCTGTCTCGGGATGGAAGGCTGTAGACATAAGGATACGAACGCCGAGTAGCTTGTATAGTTCTTGCCAGAATTTGCTTGTGAATTTCGCATCGCGGTCACACACAATCGAGCGGGGCATACCATGTAAACGCATGATGTTGTTGACAAACAGCTGCGCAACGTCAACTGCAGTCGCCGTTGTCTTCATAGGTATGAAGTGGGCTCGTTTCGTGAAACGATCTACAACGACAAAGATAGCGTCATAGCCTGCCTTAGTACGTGGTAATTGTACTATGAAATCCATGGAAATGTCGTGCCATCTTCCTTCGGGTATCGGTAAGGGCTGCAAAAGACCAGCAGGTAGTTGCTGCGAGTGTTTCGTGCGCTGACATATCTCACAAGATTTGATGTATCGTTTAATCATATTTGATAGACCGGGCCAATAGTATTTGCGTTTGACTGCCGCTATTGTCTTTTCTTCACCAAAATGTGCGGCTAATGGTGCATCATGATGATCGTTGAATATGTCCAGGTAGAGATTGTCGTAGTTGGGAATACACAATCGTGGTTCTACTCCCTTCATTTCGTATATTAATCCTTCGTCGTCGCACCTAAAATGCCGTAATATCTTACGTGTAGCCTTATTAAAGGCTTTCTTCTCCCCCATAACTATAGACTTTACTCCTGTAAAGTAATCATCGTTATCGTATCCTGCCAGAATGCGTTGCTGGAAAGTGGAAGGCTCGATTGACTGTAAGGTACTACATACATCAACTATGCGACGAGATAACGCGTCAGCTACGACGTTCCTGCTACCGGGTTTGTAACGGACGTCAATCTTGAAGTGGCGCAATATATCGACCCATCGTTTTTGTCGTGATAACAATACGCTTTGTTCAAGTAGACGTGTAAGTGACGAATGGTCTGTATAAAGGGTAAAACGATCATAAAGGAGGTAAGGGCGCCATGTCTTTACGGCTGCAAGGATTGCTAACATCTCCTTGTCGTACGTAGAGTAGTTCTTCTCGGCGTCTTTCAACATACGTGACATGAAAGCAACAGGGTGTTCAACGTCATCTATCTTTTGAGACAATACAGCACCGATTGCGGAATTGGATGCATCGGTAGAGACGATGAAAGGCACGGTAACATCAGGTATCGCTAAGACAGGTGCAGTAACGATAGCTTTACGCAATGTATCAAATGCTAACTGCTGCTCCTCCCCCCATGTAAACGGTACATCCTTCTTAGTCAATTGACTTAGATGTCGTGCAATATCTGCGTATCCACGGATGAACCGTCTATAATACCCGGTTAATCCTAAAAATGACCGCAATTCCTTCAAATTACTGGGTACTGGCCAATCGGTAATGGCCGCTACTTTATCATGTAAAGGCTTTATGCCTTCGCAACCAATATTATGTCCCAAGAATTCCACCTCCTCTTTACCGAACTCACACTTGCTCAGTTTCGCGTAAAGCTTATTTTTACGTAGTAATTCTAATACCTGTCTCAAATGCAATTCGTGTTCCGCATGATTTTTACTAAAAATCAGTATATCATCTAAGAATACTACTACACACTTGTCTAGCAAATTGTGAAACACGTTTTGCATTAAACGCATAAATACAGATGGTGCATTAGTTAAACCGAATCCCATTACTGTCCACTCGTAATGCCCATAGCGCGTTCTGAACGCTGTTTTATGAATGTCATCTTCATGTACTCTAATTTGATGATATCCACTTCTCAAGTCGATCTTTGAGAACACCTTAGCCCCATGTAATTGATCGAACAATTCGTCGATCAATGGTAGCGCATAACGATCACGTATCGTTTGCGCATTTAGCATTCGATAATCCACACACATACGCAAATCACCCCCCTTCTTTTTAACAAACAGTACAGGTGCACCGAATGGTGATGTACTTGGCCTAATAAAGCCTTTTGCTAATAAATCATCTAATTGTCTTTTTAACTCATCTAATTCTTTCTTTGCTAAGTGATATGTGGGCCTGAATGGTGGCTGCTGATGTGGGATTAGATTGATACGTATATCAATATCGCGCTTAGGCGGTAATCCCGGCGGTAACTCGTCCGGTCCCACATCGGCGAACTCACTCAACAATCGGGCGTAACGCCCGTGCAATGGGTTATTTTCTTCTTTTGCCTCTTTTACCATTGCCAATAAAAATACATCATCTTTTCCTAACCGTTTCACTTCTTCTAACGACATCAGTGTAGATTTGACATCTCGATCATCTAAGTGATCATCCGTAGCGTTTGTCATTGATTCAATGGCACCTGAACTCCAATCTATCTGTGCCTCGTGTTTCCGTAACCACGGCATACCTAGTATTGCATCATAACTGCCCAATTTCATTATAGTAAAGTCGACATTTTCTTTAAAATAATCGTAAATTATAGGCACTTTATTAGCAATACCAGATACACCACACTCCATTCCGTTACCCAATTTCACATTTGATTGCTTAACCGAGGTACTTACACGCACTTGTGCTTTCTCAGCGAATTCAGCGTTCATGAAGTTTGCCGAAGCGCCTGAGTCGATGAGCACGTGTGCAGTAACACCATTGATGATGGGTGCTACTGTAAGAACTCCGGAGCTTGCATTCCCTTGTATTAATGAGAACAGGTCGAATCCCGGGGGAATTTTGGGTGTAGGAGCGGTAGCGGCGTTCCGGTCGTCAGTAATATTGCCGCGTTCGATTACTGACGGTTGTCGTTTCCCTGATCGTTATCAGTGTCATCTTGGGTTTGGATATTGTTGATTTGTTGGTTGTTGTTGTAGTTGCGGTTATTGTTGAAATTACGATTATTATTGTAGTTGCGATTGTTGTTGTTTTTACGCTGGTTACAGTTGCGCGCGATGTGACCGCGTCCATTGCACTCGTAGCATCGTATAGCGTTGTTATTACTGTTACGATTGTTGTTGAAACCGAGACTATTTAAAACTTGTACTAGCGTATCGAGGTCCATAGGCGTAGGTCCCGTTGTTGCTTTGACGACTGGTTGCGGTGCTATCTGTTGTAATCCATGTTTCCTTGAATAATAAAATGCTCTTGCTGCCGCGTATGCCTCGTTCAAATTCTTGACGTTGTGTTGAATGGAATCGGCCACGTATTCCGCGGGTAGGGTAAGTCGAAACGATGTTACCAGTTCCATGTCGGCTGCATCCGGAATGCGACTGTGTAAGGCGGTGAAACCGGTAATGTGTTCTTCTAAATCGTGCTTTTCGTTCCATCGCAGCCTAGTTAATTCTAGACGTGCGATATCGGCAGATTTCTTTCCGCCAAATCGTTCTAAGATTCCCTCGCGGAATTGTTGCCAGGTAGTATACGGACTAGCGCTCCCACGCACAGATTGGTACCAGATGGCGGCTGCGCCTGATAATTGCTGTGCTGCCATTACCAGCTTTTGCCCGTCTGTCCATTCTCCCAATGTCCATGCATCGTCGACCATGTTACACCAATACTCCACTGGGTACGCAGGGTTACCTGTGAATTTCTCGGTGTGGGTCAAAGGAGATCGAACGTGACTCATGATGTAAAAGTTGGAAGTCACGTAAATAGTATATTCTAAAATCTTGTTAGACGTTGGCTGTTAACAGTACGACGAACGTAAAAATAGCGGTACGACGAGCGTAAGAATAGCGGTACGACGAATCGTAAGAATAGCGGTACGACAAACGTAAGGGGTATCTGTGCGACGAACGCAATATGGCGATGGAAAGTAAACCGTTGCTACCAGTGTAACAACCTATACGTGCTCTGAATAGTTCAAGGATAAGATAATCTTTTTATTTAATAAATGTGTAGAGTATTTATAATAAATTGTGATTACAAATGTTTTACAAACAAGTTGTAATCGTACTCACGATTCGGTTATCGTTACCGAACTATTCTCATGAAAAATATAAGTAAGAGGAAAATGTTTTCATCACACGCGGTGCGATTCTTACGTATGTTCCACTTGGTGGTCTCAACGCTAGGTTGGTGGGTATTGTCCTAGATTTACCAGGTGGTATCGCGACGTCTTCTGCTGCGTATAGATCGTATCCTGCCGCTTGATTTGAATTCCGTGAAGGTAGTATAGCGTGTGACGATAGTAATTTCACGTCTAGCGTGGCTGGCAGAGTGTCGAGTGTGGCCAAGCCTTGACGGAAACAGCGCAACGTACCATTTTTCCAATCGATATCAGGGTCGTATTTCGTAAGCCACGGCATACCGAATATTACATCATAATGTCCTAACGTCATTACTTCAAAGTCTAGTTTTAAAATAGTATCTTTAATTTCGACTGTGATGTTAGATGCATATCCAGCGACCGAGCGAACTGATCCGTCTCCTAACCGTACCTTAGGACCTTTGGAATCGTATGATGTATAAGAAGTGAGAGAGCGTTGCATTACGAGGGGGTCAATAAAATTATTAGTAGCGCCACAATCGATTAGCGCGCGCACCGCTACATTATTGATTGTACAAGGTATTGTAACTAGAGGGTAAGTAGAAGTGAAGGAATTAACGACAGAGTTACGATTCAATAGGGCGGTGGTAGAGAGGAGAGGGAAGTCCGGTGGAGTGCTGGTGCAGACCAGTAGATTACCGGTGTCTACTGGTCGTTGGTAAAATCCTCGTTGTCGATTTCCGCAACGTTGTCGTTCGTAGCGTGTGTGTCGACTTCTACGTTGTTTAGGCGTGCACGGTGATTAGTATGTGGTTGATTAGGCCTATGGCGTATCGTTGCTTGAGGTGGGACAGCGGCACGGCGTGCGTCTCTCCGAGGCTGGCGACAGGTACGTCCAATATGGCCGTTACGGCCACAATTGTAACATCTCGGCTGATTGGTGCATTCGAAACGACGATGCCCTTGTTGTCCGCAATTGTAACAGTCATTTGGCCCAACGTGGAATGCGATTGCGTCTAGTTCCATTGGTTGGGGGCCTTGCTGTTGCATAACTGGTATCGGACGAGGTGGTGGGTAAACCGTTCTAGTGGGCGTATTACTAATTGTTGGCCATACTGTTTCCAGATACATTGCTAATTCAATCGCCGATGTGACCGTTTCGGGATTTCGTATGGCGAATTCCGTCTGCCAGCGTCTCATATAGAGGCCACTCCTAAAACGGTGAACTTTTATATCCTCCGACAAATCTGGCAGTTGCATAACCAATTGTTGAAACTCCTCGATGTATTCGGCGAGTGGTCGCCGTCCCTGACTGAGTTTGTCGAATCGTGTTAATAGCACAAATGTCTGCTCACGTGGATGGAAATGACTGCGTAATGCTGCTTGTAGTTGCTCCCAGGTCCTAATTGGAGTGTACCCGGGCCTGTTTAATTCCGCTTGTTCCGTATATAGTTGATACCACGTCGCCGCCTCGCCTCTTAATTGCCGTGTGATCGCCCATACTTTCTGTTCTTCCGACCAGTCGGTATACATTCTAACTTCGTCTGATATCATTCGACACCACACGTTGAAAGGAATATCGCTGTTACGGCCGTGATATTCGGGTGCCCTCGGTGATAACCATAGGTCACGGTGACCTCCCGGAAGACGATCGCGATTCATGGCGGTGACCGCTGTGGTGATAGCTGCTAGTAGTTCTTCACGGCTGATCAGTTGTTGATCGATGGGTAGGTTGTTGTACGGGTCCATGTTGCTGCTGTCTGGTTGTATTGCTTCGTCTGCTACGTCAAAGTACTCTTCTTCTGCTGATGATGTTGATGTTGGTGAGTGTGCTGTCGTTGTACTGCTTCCTGCCGCTATGTTGCTTCTTGTTGACTGTTGCTGCTGGTTCTGCTGTAATTGGTGTAATCTGCGTTCTCGAGCTGATAAATTTCTGCTAAACATCTAACGCAGACAAATGTTGCGTTGACTACCGTTGCTACCACTGTAACAAGTGGAAGCTACTGCTACTTAGACAATAAGGATTAGAGTATGAATGATGCCCTTCCCGCTGTTATGGCGGAGGCTTTCTTTATTTATAATAAAATATTTGAACAAAATTATAATGTAGTAATGATAGTAGCAACCGCAATTGGCAATAGTTAATTGCCGTGAGAGGTTATTAGCTTATACTTATTACGCTGCGATTATATACGGTTTTGTGTGTCTACTTGTTGCATCGAGCCTTCGCGTTCGACGACAGTGAGATGGGCATGGTCAAGCCGGAGTTTCAGGCGCCCGTTAGAATACCTACGGTCGCGCATACGCCGTGGCAACAACAGTCCATTCCACTTCCGCGAGCTATGTTTGACCAGGTAGTAAAGTTACTGAGGGACAAGATGGACAACGGGATTATCGAGCCGAGTACTGGCGCGTACAGCAATCGTTGGTTTGTCATCGCCAAGAAGGACAGGTCGAAGTTGCGATTCATACAAGACCTGCAGCAAGTGAATTCCGTTACCGTGAAGAACGCGAATGCGCCACCGTTAAGTGAGGAGTTGACCGAGGACGTGTCTGGAAGATCTATCATTACAACGTTCGATTTATATTCGGGATACGATCAGATACCGGTCGACCGCAGGGATCGCGATATATTCTCGCTGAGTACGCCAATAGGTTTAGTCCGCATGACTAGACTACCTATGGGATGGTGCAACAGCGTAGGAGTATTCCAGAGGATAGTGAATCATGTGTTACAACGATACATTCCGGAGAAGGTGGCCATATTCGTCGACGACGGGGTAATCAAGGGACCTACCGTGGCGGACTCCACCGAGGTGACGAAGGGTGTTCGAAAGTTCGTACACGAACACGTCGAGGATGTAGTGAATGTACTCAGCACGCTGAAGGAGGCCGGACTGACAGTCAGTGGGAAGAAGTGTTATTTCGGCATGTCTGAGGTCGAGGTATTGGGTTTTCAGTGTACGCGGGAAGGGCGAACTACTACGCCTGACAAGGTAGAGCGGATTCGTAAGTGGCCAGTGCCCAGGACGAAGAAAGATGTTAGGTCATTTGTAGCATGCTGCGCGTTTTATCGTGTGTTCGTGCCTAACTTCTCGATCATCGCGGAGCCGTTGTATCACTTACAGAAGAAGAGCGTGTGTTTTCATTGGGGCGAAGGTCAACAACTTGCATTTGATAAGTTGAAGGATAGTCTTAGCAGTCAACCTGTCATTAGACCTCCAGTGTACGGGAACGAGGACAGGCCACTCATTCTCACCGTGGACGCGAGTCCGGTGGGAGCAGGAGCGGTACTAGGGCAAGAAGACGAGGAGGGCAAGCGTTACGCCGTGCGATACGAGAGTTGCCTCTTTAACGCAACGCAGAGAAGGTATGCGCAAATCAAGAGAGAGCTGTTTGGCCTATACCAAATGGTGAAGAAGATGCGTAAATATGTGAATGGAGTACGATTTGTGATAGAAACCGACGCACGACCGGTGATCGGGATGCTTCAGAAGCCCGACCTACCGAATGACGCGGCCAGCAGGTGGGTGGCTTACCTTACGTTATTCGATTTCGGAATACGTCATGTGCCGGGGAAGAAGAACGTAGTGGCTGACGCGTTGAGCCGAACGTACTCGGAGCAAGAAGAGCTGAGTGATGCCGACGACGGAGAGGACGAGTCACTATGGGTATATTCTATACAAGAAGTGGGAGGCGAAGACGGAATGATGGAAGAAAGAGTTGAGCAAGGTAGTGTGGGGACAACTTACAGTGATCACCCTTTTTATTACCTGCTTCATTATCTTGAGAAGGGGGAGTTACACAAAGGGATGGAGCCGAAGGAACGTAGACGTGTCATAGCGCAGGCGAGGAAGTACTTCCTGCACAACGGGCTATTGTTCCGACGAACGAAGAGTGGGATGCCGAAGAGGGCCATCATTAAGGAAGAAGAGCAAACAAGAATAGCGAACACTGTGCATCAGAAGAGTCCGTTTGCACACCGAGGAGTGGAAGCGACGTACAGGTTGTGTAGTGATCGGTTTCATTGGAAAGGGATGTACGAGACTTGTAAGGAAGTGGTTAGTGCGTGTGATGCGTGTCAAAGAAGGAGTCAACATCAGCAAGTGGAGGAATTACGGCCATTTATAGGTTCGACACTATTCAAGAGGATAGGATTCGACTTAGTACAATTTCCTACAGCTACCACGGGTGAGAAGTATCTTGCCGTGGCTAGAGACGACTTTAGTGGCTGGGTAGAGGCGAGAGCGCTTACCGACAAGACATCCGGGGAGGCTTACAGATTCCTGTACGAGGACGTCATATGTCGATTCGGCATACCTGGACAGGTGGTGGCAGATCGAGGCGAGTTGAACGTGAAGAAGATGAAGGAGCTAGCGATGGCGAATGGAATTCAGCTTAATTTGACGACAGCTTATCATCCGCAAGCGAACGGGATGGTAGAGAGAGGACATCAGGAGATTATTCAAGGTTTAGCGAAAGTAGTTGGTGACGACAAGGACAACTGGCCGAAATACCTACATGCGGTATTATGGGCTGATCGGATCACAACGAAAAGGACAACTCAGCAAAGTCCGTACCGACTGGTATATGGACAGGAGTGCGCGCTGCCTTTTGATTTAGAAGAAGAGACGTGGATGGGAATAGAGTGGAAGAAGGAGATGACGACATCAGAATTGATAGCTGCTCGGGCAACGCAACTATTGAGGAATGGATGGGTGAGGGAGATATCGGGAGTAAAGCTCGATAGGTCGAGAGAATACAATAAGCGGTATTATGACAGTAAGAAGACTTTAAGGAAGGAACCGCTCGAAGAAGGAGACATGGTCTTGATGTTGGATACCAGACCAATGAAGAAGTTAGAACGGAAGCTAAAAGATAGATGGGTCGGACCGTATGTAGTAGTGGAACGACCGAACAAAGGAGTATACGGTCTTGCGGAACTAGATGGGACCAGGTTAAAAACTTCGGTATCCGGCAACCGGCTGAAAAGGTATAATGCGCCGATAAAGATCGGCTACTAGTTGAAGTAGATCTAGAGACTTCAAGTGGGCCCCGGTGGTTGTGGGACTATAACCCGGTCGCCGTTGGAATATAGATAAATACCTGGGTAAAAGTTGATAAGCTTGTAGCGCTCCGCTACTTAGGCTTTAGTATAAATACCAGTACACATTATTATGAATAAAAGAATCATCGTTCGAGTTATCATATCGTTTTATTGTCTAGTGTTATTGCGAGTGCAAGAGGTTGTTGAGAGTTCAACAGCGAGATACTATACGTGAGCGAAGCTATGTCGAGCACTACCCAGAATAATACATCCGGGACCGGAGAGACTCCACTCCCCATGACACGAGTCAACCAACCCGTACCTCACATATCTGCCAGAATGTAGACACGATTTTTGAGGCGTGAAGTTGGTTAGTTTCGATTGGCTAGAAGTAAGTAGTAGCCTACGATGATGTCATGTACAGGGTTAAGCTAGGTAGCAGTGCGATATTGTAGTGACGTAACTGCACTGCATAAGGGAATAACGGTGTCGGAATTGTTTTTGGAAGCGCTGCGTTACGTAGGTGGACAGAGAAATAAAGAAAGCGATAGTCTACGATAAGAAAATTGACATGAATGGTGCACAGTGTATTTTGCTAAGTGTCAAGTTATACAAGCGAGTTTGCCGCGTCGAAATTGGTCAAGTATTGACAAAGATAGTAAAAACATGTGATCATAAAAGTATTGGAGCTGTTCAGTTCTACACAGTATGAGTTTGAGAGATACCCCTGCACAAAGCGTACTAGAGGAAGTGTAGCGGTATAAGCCGAAACTTCATTTGTATGACGTAGTGTACTGAGTCATATAAAGCTACCAGTGATGGCAACGGTAGGTAAGGGGGGTATGAACAAACTTTTATTTTGCTACTCCTCTAGTTCTATCCACTATCTAGTTCAACCTAGGCTTACGCGCAAGCTTTTACTTATCCCATACGGCTCTACTCCTACTTTCTATACTCTTACCGCGATATACTCAACGATTGCGCTCTCAAGATGGAACGAGGTGCCGATTCAGCTCCAATAGTAGTGCCTGCGTCAACCGAGGCCGCAGTTCTATCTACCTTGGAAAACGAACTCAACTAAGGTGCCGTCTCTATTAGTGCTAGCAACGGCAGTAATAGCACTAAATCATCAACTTCAGCTCCAGATTCAACTTCAGTACGGGTGCCAGCGTCAAAGTCCGCACCTATTATAATACCAGCTATTACCGCTGGTACCGACGAGGGAAGAGTACGTATTGTCGCTTTTACTTCTGCCCCTATTCTCGCTTTTACTTCTGCTCCTATTCTCGCTTTTACTTCTGCTGCCTCAGAGTTATCACCGAAGCCAGCGCAACTATCAGCTGCTGGCGACGGTGGCTCGGGGGGTAGGGGAAAAGCATAATAAAATTATTTAAAAAAACACAATATATTTATTCATGTGCCTTTTAAGTGACTCAAACTTCAACAAAAGTGCGCGAAGCTAGTAGGGTGGATAACGGTAGATGATGATAAGCAAGGTAAGATTTATTTGTCCACCTATGTAACGCAGCGCTTCCAAAAACAATTCTGACACCATTATTCCCTTATGCACTGCAGTTACGTCACTACAATATCGCACTGCTACCTAGCTTAACCCTATACATGACATCATCGTAGGCTACTATTTACTTCTAGCCAATCGAAACTAACCAACTTCACGCCTCAAAATCGTGTCTACATTCTGGCAAGTATGATAGTAAATTCAAATTTTGATTCTTTTCTAATAAACCTGTTAACATTTTATTTATTGTCATTAATGATTTACTAATCCATTTCTAAGTATCTATTTCATTGTTACTTCCCTTCCCTTTACTTCTTTATCAATGCTCTTTTCTTTGTGTCAACTACATCCCACTTGTCAGTAAATCACACGCGCGTACTTCCTCTCACCTATATGCCAGTTATTCCTTTTCCTTCTATTTACTTTCTCAGTAATACGTGTCTTCTTCGTGTCATTGTATTCCTCTATTCCTTGTTTATTGCTTCCTGCTATTCTTTTGTTTACCACTAATCTCAACTCGTTTATGTGCTTATTTGTCTTTAGTATCCTAGCACCTTTGTTTATTGCTTGTTCTACTCATTAGCATACACTGCCCTGTGTTGTATGCGTAATGTTACTTATGTGTCTGCTATTCTCGCTGCTACACGTCATCTCCACCTTGTCTTTTTCCCACTATTCGTTCATATATCACTCCACTCTACCATAATAATATCTACACGCGGTTACTCCACTACAAGCACACGTCGTTTCTGCAAGTTGTTCGAGTATGCGTGTCTTTGTACCGAGTACTTATTACTTTATTACTTGTTCATTCGCTTTCATTATTAACAATATATCACTTGTCGTTAGTCTATTCCTTGGTCTTGTTCCATTCTATTCTCGACTACTGGTAACGTACAACCTGCTAAGCGTGCTGATCATTTATTCATTCGCGGTATTGTTATTCCTCGCTATACTGATAGCGCTGCTTCTTGTCTATACAGTAGCGTGTTTATTTACCTTAATTGTCGCTGATTGGCATAATAATGCAATGCAAATAACTAAACTTGCATGCTATATGCAATCTTCTCTTCTTCTCTTCTTCTCTTCTGCTTCTTCTGCTCATTTTCTACTGTTTCTCTTGCTCTCACACGTCACTTGTACGTCTAATAAATTGCCATGGATCACACCTGTCCATTTTGTTTATCGCTTTCTTTGGTCACATACATGTAGACATTATCGTAGTGTTATCAGGTGTAAGCGTATATGTATGATCCTTTGTCATATACGTGCTAACAATCCATTAATTGGAATGATTGGTATACTGCTCGTTCTTGATTGTACTATATTGCCAGCAAACAGCGAAGGCTCATTTTAGTTTGATCATTCTATTTTATTGCTGTATTATTGCTGTATTATACACTTGTCTTGACCGTAGGCGACTTCGCGGCATGGACCTATGTTTGTATGAGAGTGTGTTAACGTACCAATACTGTCTTTATTGTTATATTTCAATGATCATTGAATGTACGATTAATTAAGCATCGTTATTATTACTATAGCACATCGAGACGTAGAGTTCGATAACAACTCGATATGCAGCCTATGATCATGGAGTATGCGAGTATTCGTAATGTGGATCCGATTTATTTGATATGGTATAGTTGACACTGTAAACTATCATTGAAGCATTTGGTAAAATCGAGTATTGCATGCTTGTTGTAAGCATATATGCCCATGTGATCATTCCATTCACTAGTTTGCCAACTAATAAGTTGTCTTATTGTCCCAAGCGTTGTACATTGTTATTAGTAGTTAATCAAAGTTAGCAGTCTTACTAATAGAGCATTAACAACAGGTAAGGAAAAGCTAAGAGAAGAGTAAATCGCTTTAGCTTGTCCTTAACCGAGCTATTCAACGAGATAATTGCTCGGGTTTAGCTATAGAGGGATAGTGCTACACGATATCTACTAGCTAGTGTCACTAATAATACTGCATGGTAAAAGGTGCATCACTGTAACCGTTTGAGAGGTAGGTTTCTAGCTGATGCTACTTTGGGGGGAGCTGGACAAGGTAATAGAACTTGTTCTCTATTCCATTGGACTTGTTATCTCATCAGTTTGTTATTTATTGTCATTGCGTTGTTTCTTAATAATACGAGCGTTAGTAACAGTAGTAGCAGTAGTAATTGCATCTATACTCGTTTCGGTTATATATATATTCAACTTTCAGCATGTCAGCTGAAAAAGAGGACTTATCCTCAGTACAGTCAAGTCAAAGTTGGGCGCAAATTCCTACTTCCAATGAAAGTGCCTTAGACTTCAATATACAAGGTACTCGTCAGCATGGACGTACTCACCATGCAAGAGCCACCTCACCTCGTAGGAATAAGCGTCGTACGAGTCATTATGGCGGTATTAACAGCGAACAGGATAATATCGATGGCCATAATGGTAAGCAACGTAATCACCATCCCACACATACTGGCGACGAGCAGGACCCGCTTCTCGGTCATGATAGAAGGGATGACAGCTCGAGTATCGAAGAGGCAAGAACGGAACTAGTAAGTAAACGGTTAGACATATTAATGCTAACAGATATTTATTAATGACTATGTATGTATAGCTAAGGAGACAACGCCGCGAACGGGTCTACCATCTGTCGACTGTAGGATTCATCGCTGCCCTCATTGTGGGCACATCGATATTTGCGTTAATAGCCGGTCCTATCTATTGGGGTCCAGTACCGATGTACTTTAACGGCACAGAATGGTTTACCAAAACCGTAGTGATGATCTCGGTGGATGGTATGCGTGCCGATTATTTGGATCGTGGCCAGACGTCCATTCTAACACGTATGGCACGGGAGGGTATACGTGCCGAGTATATGAAACCGTCATTTCCAGTAAGTAGATTTGATACATGTAGTTATACTGGAAATGCGCTAACTCCACACGACGATTAGTCGACGACATTTGCCAATCACTATACACTAGTGACGGGATTATATCCCGAATCACACGGGATTATTAGCAATACATTCTACGACCCTAAAACGAACGATACATTCTGGTACACGGATCCAGCTCGTAGTCTAGACAGTAAATGGTGGAGTGGTGAACCGGTAAGTAGTCGGATAATAGAACGAATGTAATAATGAGAGAGAGAGAGGAATAATGTTTTTATTAACTAATCAAGAGAATTAAAATTTGAATGTAATAATGAATGTAATTAACATTGGCGTCATTTCTAGATCTGGGTGACTGCCGTGAAGCAGAAGCAACGTTCCGCGGTTCACATGTGGCCTGGATCATCCTCGGAGATCGCTGGTCATCGTGCAACTTACTCGGATCCGTATAGCAATAAAGTGACACCGGCCGAGAAGGCCGATCGTATACTCTACTGGTTGGATCTACCGACGGATGAGAGACCGCAGTTTATTGGCGCCTATGTACCTGTAGTGGATACAGCGGGACATGATTATGGTCCTGATTCATTGGAAGTAAGTGGCATTTCTAATAATAATACTAATGATAACAACAATAATAATGTGATGGGCGTACAGGTTAATTTTGCATTACGTCAAATAGACGATATGGTATCTCGACTATTTCATGGATTGGAACAACGTAATCTCACGGATATTATCAATGTAATAATCGTGAGTGATCACGGTATGACACGAGTGGATCAAGGGCGTACAATCCATTTGGATAGTATTATCGATATGAATAAGATTGCCTACCGTCATGGCTATCCCTTGGCCATGTTGACACCGCGCAATGAAGGTGGTAAGTATTGTTATATGCTACGCTAGATATTAGATAATTGTTCAATGTTAATGACAATTGCTTATTATAGACGTCTCCTCGCTTTACCATTCGTTATACCAGGCTAGCCAGCATATGAACTTTAAGGTCTACCTACGAGAACAGATGCCTGCTCATTTCCACTTTTCAGCCAACGAACGTATTCCACCGATCATTTGTATCCCTGATCTGGTAAGTGAATCGCGACCATGTTCGGAGGCAGGTAGACATGTCATTTACTAATTGAATACTCGATTAAGGGATGGAATTTTCTAGTTGGCAATGAAACATTTAATGGTAAGGGCATGCACGGCTACGATAATCGCGAGCGTAATATGCGCGCATCATTCTTAGCTCGTGGTCCTGCCATCACCACTAGTAATGGTGAGCGTATGGCTGGCTTCCCCAATGTGAATGTGTATAACTTGGTGGCTCGTATTCTAAATCTATCGCCAACGATAAATAACGGATCCGACTTTTGGGTTGGATCAAGTGGTGTTCTTAAAGAATAGATTAATCTGTTCATACTCATGTTCTTATTCATATTCATATTACTATCAATTAAAGATATCTATATATTTATCTATTCATTACTAGTGTATACTGCTTAATTTTCTTTATTAGGCAATAAAAGCATTATTTCTTTTTTATTTACCAGTGCTGTCTTCTTAGTCTTGACTACATTCCACTTGTCGTTGACTTCTTTCGCATACTGTCTTATTCATGCCAGCTGCATTCTAGTTGTTTCCCTTACCACTAAACAGTAAGTGCCTTCTTTGTGCCAACTACATTCCACTTGTCAGTAAACAACACGCGTCTACTTCCTCTCAACTATATGCTAGCTAGTTCTTTTACTTTCTCAGTAATACGCGTCTTCTTCGTGTCATTCGCATTCCTCCTACTTCCTCTTTCACTTTAACATACACATTCCCAATAACAGCTATTCTGCCATACTATCTCTATGACTTTTATTTATCTCTTTGTTTTCCTCTTCCTCTAAACTATCTACATGCTCACTTGTCGTTATTGTTACTATATCAATAAGTATTGTTTATTGTTCGTTCTAGTCCATTGTTTTCTATCACTGTCCTGCTTATTTATCAATGTTTAAGCGTTTACTGCTCTCGTTGTAATATGTACCTTTTACTTTACCACTCTTTTCCGTCATCTGTTTGTATGCCACCCTTATGTCATGCTTTTATTTGTATTTTTGTTTGTTTACTGCCATCTACATACTCTATTGACCTACAAGCATACACTGCTTCTTCACATAAACTGGCGTACGTGTTCATGCACCCTTCCTTGCTCATTCCTTGCTCATTCATGTCAACTCAGTCATTCTACTAACTACTGCTTGTTTATTACATTGTTTATCGTGTATTCTATTTGTTCACTCAATGCTACTCCTATGCAATTAACCGTAAGTATTATCATCATAGTTTATCTACCATACTAATTTATTACTACTTGTAAGTACATGACATGGCAATATCCAACTATACTAGTACACTTGTATCGTCTACCTTATATAATTGATGATGATAGTTATCGCTATCAATAAATGATTCATTATTAAATACTGAATGGTAAAAGGAAGCATTATTGTAACCGTTTAAGAGGTGAGTTTCAAATTAATGCTACTTAAGGGGAGCTGTGCATGTCATTAAAACTTGTTACGTTACTTGCAATTCACCAACGCCATTAAACAAATAGACCGTGCCACATGGTCAATGGTCGAATGAATACCAGCATTATGCTAATGTTGCAACAAATAAACATTAGGAAAACGGACCATTGTTTCGGTAGTGCAGCTATGATATGAACGCTACATAGCTGCAGTTTCACAAAGTGATTATTCCACTAGCATGCTAGACAGTATATACTCCCTATTGCTCAATAGAAATATTGTAAGAATGCCACGTGCGAAGCATGCCGTGTATTCTGATTCTATACGGTAGTAGTTTCGTAAATTCAATGTTGTTTCAATGGCACTTGATTGTATTAACGGATTGTTGATGAGTAATGCTTTCAGTTTCATAATAATGCTGATTAGACGGATACCCCGATATATTTGCTACACGTCGCATTACAAGATAAATATCTATACTATCATCTACTATAAATACTGAATTGAATTATGACTAGACGATGATTTAAGCATACTCAACTTGGTTCTCCTTCTTCTTCTAGTACTTCAATTCATAGATAGGCTACACTTGCACAACAGAATACCACTACAAGGATGCATATCAATACTGATTTCGTGGGCAAGCTTTAGCATGTGCATTAGTGCTTGCTCCAACTGCAAATGCTGCAGGTCTCTTTTGTGAGTTATTTTATGGATTAAATACTATTAATGTATTTAGCTGTACTAACACATACACATATATATATATATTGACTAGGCAATCCATTTGGCATGTGTCTTGGAGGAGGAAGAAAACCGGAAATACCAACCGTATCAAAACTAGACGGTGAACACATTATCAATGACGATGGAATATACGCCAGGGTGTACCATCCCATTGATGTACGTCGCAAGGGATTAGTGAATGTTGTTTGCAATTCAAAGAATGGCGTGCCATTTGGTCCATTTAAAGTTATGAATGTAAGTGAACAAATAGCAAGTATTTACACCATCAATATTCGTGTGCGTATGTGTCATCTAATTGACCGTCGACGATAGTACATAGACTCGAATAGTGATACTATGTCGAAAGAACTAAAAAGTAGTTATCCAACTATTGACGCACGTTTCTACTACGACGGAAGAGCATGTTATGTTTTGGCCAACAGTTGTTCCGTGGCTATAGCTAAAATCCTATCAGTATCGGATAAATTGGACCAGGTGAAAAAGATCAATCTACTTAGACAAGTCGTGAATGGTATGAAGACAGTAGTCATTACACATGAAGTATCACTAATGATCGTGACACCATTTCTAGCATTCTTTTATATGAAGGAGCAAGGGTTTTACCTTCATAAATCCTTTTCTAAATGTAAGTGATTGTTACATGCATGCAACTACGTATGATCTAACATAATCCTCATCTTCATCGTCATTGTCATCCTCAAGTGTGCTACACCAAGGAAGGAAATATGGCATTTGGATTGGTGACACATGCATTGTCAAAGGATATATATAAGCATAATAAATTCGGAGCAATTACCTATAAAGACTTTGCCGAAGTTGAGAATACCATCTTTCTCTATCGTTTCGGTAACTTCTACAAGGATCTATTCGGAGCTACTAGTGATGTAAAGGCATTTACAAAGTCACTCGACAATCTTCTAATGCCGATGAATCCATCAGCACCGGCACCCATGTCACAGCCAAGTCTTGCACGTCCAGTACAAGGAAAATAATCATGTTACATAATAATTCGAATGACGCTGTCGCGTTATACTAGACACACTCGTTAAATATCCATTCTAGTAGCAATAATAAACTGAATTTTGATCATATTAATGTACATGTAAACAGTTGATTCGAGTAGAATAGAGCAGTACTGACTGCCTGTGAATGCATTCGATTCAACGATAAGATTATCGAATAAAGTTAACGTAGCCTAACAAGTCTACTACTACTATTATTATCATGTCTTTTAATGATATTTTATCATGTAATGCAAGAGAGTAATCAAGCATCGACACCAAATGCAGGGATACCCGTAATGCCACGACCAATAATGAGTGCATGTACATCGTGTGTACCTAATGAGTATTGTTAACAATGCGAACTATCCTAATAGTGGCAATATTACCTTCATAAGTATTGACTGCCTCCAAGTTCATTGCATGACGAATAATATGATACTCGTCGCTTATACCGTTACCTAATTAATGTACATATCATTATTATTACTATCATGATTGTTGTTATTATGCCACTCTCATTACCTCCGAGGATATCACGCATCTGTCGAGCGATATCCAATGCCTTGCCACATGAATTTCTTTTGATCATTGATACCATTTCTGGTGCAATCATATTCTGATCCTTAAGTCGACCAACTTGCAAGCATGCCTGTAATCCAATAGCAATCTATAACAATAAACTGCTTTAGTTGATATGCATTAAACTAATAACTACTCCACTTACCTCGGTATTTGCATCAGCAAACTTTTTCTGGATCAATTGGAATCTAGCTAATGGCACATCAAACTGCTTTCTAAATAGAGACGCGTGTAAGCTACAGTGTATCGATGCAATCTAGTGTGTACTCACCGATTCAACGCATATTCACGAGCTTGTGCAAGGCAGAACTCAGCGGCACCAAGTGCACCCCAAGCAATGCCGTATCGTGCATTGTTCAAACAACCGAATGGTCCCTAATAATAATAGTAATAATAATTCGTATAGTTTAGAAGAACAAGTTGACATGTACACCTTGCTACTGTTATGCATGCTTACTTTTAGTCCCGTAACATTTGGTAGCAAGTTCTCCTCGGGTACCTCGACATCATCCATTTGAATCATGCCGGTGACCGAGGCACGAAGTGAGAATTTACCCTTGATAGTAGGGGCCGACAAGCCTTTCATGCCTTTCTCCAGTATAAATCCACGGATCTTGCCATCGTCGGCCATCTTGGCCCATACAACGAATACATCGGCAATAGGCGAGTTGGTGATCCATGTCTTGGATCCGTTAAGGATATATACACCATCACCACGACGTGCTACAGTTTCCATACTGCCAGGATCACTGCCGTGATTCGGTTCCGTAAGACCAAAGCAACCAACCTTTGCACCGGAAGCTATTGCAATATATCATTAGTACATGTACCCTAGAGATATGATAGTAGTAGTAATAGTAGTAGTAGTAGTAATTACCAAGATCCGGTAGATATTTCGCTTTCTGTGCCTCAGTACCATACGCGTAGATAGGATGCATTACGAGTGATGACTGTACACTCATCATTGAGCGATAACCGCTATCTACCCTAATATCAACTTAATACGCTGCATTCTATCCATTTGACAATAACTTACCGTTCGACTTCACGAGCAATTAGACCGTAGGCAACTGAAGATGCACCAGCACAACCATAACCATCAATGGTGACACCTAGCATGCCCATTTCTCCGAATTCCCGAAAGACATCACGATCAATTACTAGCATTGTAGAGATATCAATATATACATAATCAATAATCGAGCATCATCATCATCATCAATCCTTACATTCATTTCGATTAGCCTCAATAATACGCGGCATCAATTTGGACTGGCAATAGTCGTGAGCTGCATCACTATTACCGATATTGTGATAAGTAGATGCCTTGTATTAGAATGATAGTTTGAACACATACCGCATAATGATTTCATCCTCTTTAAGTTGCGACGTCAAGTTTAACGGGTCAGTCCAGTCGAATTTGACGAATTCTAACAAATAAACATATATATGTGGTTCAATAAATGACACTTTATCGCTATTCTTACTTACTCGATGACTGAGAAGCTAGACCACGTCGAACTAAAAAGTTGTTATTTGTTTATTTAGTCTCCTATGTATATGTGCATAGTTTCTATGTGTGTTAATATTGCTGCTTACCAATTGACAAGGAACGACCGGCATTTAAACCGGCATGTCGTAGAGTTGATACAAGCATACTGAATACACGCAGTGGTTCAATAAGAGAGGAGAAAGAGGAACAATAGCAAGCAATAGCACTAGTGAGGTTGACAGGAAAGAGAAGCACAGAGGGGAGTAGGTTGCCTATTGCTATGAAAGAAAAAGAGCGGAAAATCCACGAGAAATAGATTGGTGGTTACGTAGTACACGAATTCGAATTTTACAACAGACTATTGCCCATTTCAGGAAAGGCTTCTGGGGTATTTCAGTAGTGCCACGTAGGATATTCACACGGTTGACTTGTTGATGTCGACAGCATCTCAATTTCAGAACATTCGATTTATAACAATAATATCTACTATAGCGTGTATTGATCATTTAAGTAGCGTGTTGCAATGTAAATAACATAATGAATTGTTTATTAATACGAATATCTAGATTGAAATTACAATAGAATATTACGACTAATAGGTATTGCAATAGAATATGTACATCAATACAATGAAATACCGTTAAAAAGTATCCTACGTAATAATAAACATTGTCTATATTATCGTGTGATTATTCAGAATGATGATAAGCTACAACGAAACAAGTAAGATGATGGGGCACAGGTTAACTTCCTTTTTTCAATCGAGCCAATACTCGATCACACAAATAGTTAATAACTACGAGCGAACTATTTTATTTTATTTTTTCTCATTTACGCGATTCGTAGTCGTTGCTTCTCGCTTTCCTTTCCCTTGCTGTTGTTATACGACGGTCCCTTGTCATGTCTGAGGCTCAGCAACTTCTTCAAGTGTTCGGTGCGACACTCCACCATGATCCGCAAGTACGCGGTCAGGCGGAGGCTCAATTAAAAAGCGTAAGCAATTGTAGCTCAATACTCGTTCGTCAACTATAGACTGACCACGCTATGTGTCCGTGTCCTTCTGCTAGATTGAAAACACGCCAGGAAGTGTTTCCGTGGTGCTTGAGCTTATTGCCTCACCAGATGTGGAGGCCCCATACGCCAAGCAGGTAAATAAAGCATTTGTCATTTATTTATTATGCTAGTCTATACGACTTATACCATTATCGAATCAAATAGCCTCTATTTTCTTTAAAAATAGCATTCGTCGTAATTGGAAGCCAGCCAATGCTGAACAGGTTGATATGGCCATTAGTGAACAGGATAAGCAAGCCATTAAAAGCAAGCTATTGCAGACCATTGCATTCACACCTAGCAATATCAGGTGAGGAGTGACGCGTTAATGTTTCGTAGTAGTAATAGCATCTAATGCGTAGCCATCTTCAATAATAGTGCACAACTTGTTACTTGTCTCAGTTTAGTGCTCGACACTGAATATCCCGGTAATTGGCCGCAGTTCCTGCCAATGTTGCAGGAGATGTTGCAAAGCAATGAACAACACGTAGTTCATGCGGGTCTATCCTCATTACGCGAAGCCGTAAAGGTCTATCAGTAAGTTAATGATAAAAGTGTAGAAATATACCAAGAAGAAAGACGACTAACTACTTTATTAGATGGCGATCCAAAGGTCGTAGAGAACCATTACACGAGATTATTCGTGTGGTATTCCCGCAAATATTGGGTATTGGTCAGCAACTACTGGCCTATGACACGACAGAGACTGGCGAGATGGTCAAGCTCATTTGTAAATGCTATTTCTCATCGACATTGCACGAGTTGTCCAGTCTACAGCAAGAGGTTAGCTCAATCACTGCATGGATGACGCTATTTCTACAGATTGTCGAGAAACCTATCCCGATTAACATTCTTCCGGAAGATCTGGATGAGCGCGAGAAGTTCACCTGGCTTAAAGCAAAGAAATGGGCCATGCATTGTATTAATCGACTATTTGCACGGTATGTTATTCCGTCATACAATCATTCAAGTACTAATTGACATCTCCACCGGTGTAGTTATGGTAATCCAGCACTGTTAGCCGGTGCCGGTGCAAAGTATAATCACTTCGCGGAAGCATTCGTACGTGAGATGATGCCGAATATCTTGCGCACTTATCTAGGTCAAGTGGATCAAGCCATCTCTGGCAATACTTGGATTAGTCAACGTTGTACTGCACTTTGCTGCCATTTACTAAGTGATAGGTAATCATAATAGCATGATAGTAGAAATCAACTATTAGCATAACTAATTGCTATTATTATGATTATTATCATTATTGCTCTATATATGCAGTATTAAACATAAGGCAACATGGGGCATTTTAAAACCACACGTAGATGCCTTGGTTGCCCAGTTTATCTTCCCGCAACTATGCATTCGACCTGAAGATGAAGCACTCTGGACGGAAGATCCTGTTGACTATGTAAACAAGAAATCAGGTAAGATGATAATAGAAATTATCACGATTAAACTAATCTATTTCATATTGTACTTGCTATTTAGATCCTTTGGAAGATATGCGTTCACCAACAAGTGCTTCAATCACCTTGCTATTCGATCTTGTACGTGATCGTAAGAAGGCGACATTTATGCCAATTCTTAACTTCCTTAATACGATCCTTATGCGGTAAATACACTAGTTGTTTATTTCTTTATCAATAATAGCTAACATTGAACTGCACAGCTATCAACAATCTGCACCAGAATCACGTAATCCACGCGAGAAGGATGGTGCACTATGCATGATGGGATGTCTAGCTGATCAAATGCTTTTGAAGGTACGTGTCTACATTAACAATATAATATGCGATGACTTACCCTATTGCGTGTGTGTGTGTGCGCTATATAGACATCACCTGTACGAGCTCAACTCGAGGAGTTTGTCATGGTGCATATCTATCCAGAATTCACTAGTCCCGTGGCATATCTACGTGCTCGTGCCTGTGAGACTATGAGTAAATTCGATCACTTAACATTTAGCAATCCACAGGTGAGTTGTCTACCTTATTGACTGGCATTATGCTTGCAAGCTAACTCGTAATTCATCTAGCATGCGCAATTAATTACAGAAGCTACGTTGAACTGTTTAAAGGATGCAGAACTACCGGTACGAGCAGCAGCAGCCATGTCACTTCAACCGCTATTGCGATTTGAACATGGTAAGTTATATATATATAGAGAGAGAAAGACATGCACTCATTACTCAATTATATCTCATGTCTAATCAATTGTATAGTGCGACCTGTCTTTATACAGCATTTGCCGAATATCATGCAAGAATTCCTTAGCCTTACCAATCAGATTGACGTCGATGCCTTATCCAGTGTGACAGATGAATTTGTTGAAATATTTGGTGAAGAATTGGCGCCGTATGCCGTGCAAATATGCAATCAATTGGTAAGCAATGATGACATGAATGATTGATGTAGCAGCTAATGATGATTATTGTTATCGCTGCTGTTTTATTACAATTAGTGTGAAGTCTATTACGTATGTTGAATGAGGTTGTAGCCTCGGATAAGCAAGCCGAAGATATTATGGCACAAGCCGCAGACTATGAGGAAGCAACGGTATGAAGAGTCTACGCATAATGCATATTCAATACTAGTGGCTAATAATGATATAGGATAAGACGATGAATGCTGTCGGTGTACTAAAGAACATTAGTACGTTGTTGACAAGTCTAGATGCACGCCTGAGGTAATATCAAATAATAGGAATACATTAATATGTATGTATTAATAACGTATAATTGAAATAATAGATTCAGGAACATCTTGAACAAGCTGTGGTCCCTATCATTACAGCCACACTTCAGCATGGCGTTATAGGCAAGTATCTAGGATTGATGTTGCTATAATAGATGATTAACAACAATCATAATAATGATAATGATAATAGATTTATATGACGATACACTGGAACTAGTCGATGCTGTATTGATTATGGCAAATCAGTATCGCCAGCCATGTGGAATGTATTCTCATTCATTACTACAGCGTACAAGACACATGCCATAGAATTCACGGAAGGTAACGCTAAATGCTGCATAAACAGATATTCGTATACCGAGTAGTAGTAGTAGTAGTATGCTAATTGTAATCGTTTGTAGAATTCTTCCCCACCATCTCCAATTATATCTGCTTCGGTAAAGATACCATTCGAACTAATCCAGATATTATTGCCACCTTGGTAGAGATGGTTACTTTGGTAGTTGACACGATATGGCATATCTATTCAATAGTTTTTATTGATCATGTACATATATATATCGAATATTTTATAGGCCATGACTTCCGATAAATTGGGTGAGGTTGATCGTTCAAGTGCGTGCACTCTTATGGAATGCATGCTACTCAATCTAAGCCATAGTCTTGATCAGGTAAATTACTGTTACTAGTTTAGTAATCATTGACATGGCTAATAATCATTATTTATACAGCATCTGCAGCATTTTATCCAAGCTGCTTTGCATTATCTAGTTGGTGAAGGTGGTACTAAAACCAGTGCATTCCGTATTCGATGCCTTTCCACAGTAAGTGATAGGTGTATTACAGCATTATTATTATTATAATAATAACCAATGCTATTAACTAGATTCTATGCGGTATGCTCTACAATACTCCAGCCACCCTTCAATATATGGAGGAGCAAGGAGGAACACAAGCCTTCTTCCAAATCTGGTTTGAACAACTCAAGAAGTTTAAAGGGTAAGCGAGATAGATGACACAAGGAAGGTAGTATTTATTAATGAACAATGAACAATTATTTAGATTACACGATACGAAACTATGTGTCATTGTTCTATGCTCTCTATTGGAGATGGCCGATCAACAAGTGCCTGCTTCCGTGCACAATAACTGGACATCAATCCTTAGTGGTTTGATCGAGATCTTGCCTAGCTATGAAAAGGCAGCATCTGGTTAGTGATAATGATGACAATGTTTTATAGTAATAATAGTAATAATCGATTTGTATAGATCAAGAACATTTGGAAGAGTTAAGAGCCTCGTTGGAAAGTGAAGGCGATGAAGATGAGGATGAAGAGGATGAGGACGAGGAAGAAGATTTGGATGAAGACGATGATCATGACAACTTCGACGATTAGCTAATAAATATGATGTAGGATTTGAAGGTATAGTGACTATTATTATTATTATTATTATTACATAATATTCAACTTACTAATACGTTACTTATATTATCATTATTATAGATGATGAAGATGTAGAAAATGAGGATAACGAGTACTTGGCCTTCCTAGCTCAAAAGGTAATGTGTAAATGATCGTACATATTGCTCGATGAATCCACTAATCATGAGCAATTACTTGTTCTAGGCTCAAGAACTTAATGATAAATCGGATCAACAAGAAGGCCTCGATGAAGATGAAGATGATGACGAAGATGACGACGAACTATATGTGAATGAAGAAGATGAAGGTCTTCAATTAGGCATGTTTGAATCACCATTAGATGAGTTTGATGCTTACGCTAAAGTGGAACATACACTTAAAGGTAACAACAAATTGCTTACTACATTGTTATATTCACTACTAATACTTGTCATCATCATCATTATTATTATTATTAGGTCTAGAGACACATCGACCAGCCATTTACAATGCAGTTATCAGTCAATTGACCGAATTGCAACGAGAAGCCGTAACTCATGCTTTCGAAATGGCTGCTACTTCCCGAGCAGAAGCTGCTAATGCCGCCTCTTAACAATAAAGAAGCATCTTACTACTACTCTTAATCACTACAAATTATTAATTGACATTTAATGAGTTGGTACGATGGCCTATTTATTATTCCGAAAAGTAACATGGATATACGAAAAGAAAAATGTCCATATTCCATTTGGCCCAGTAGGAACACGCGTTACTAATGAGATGTAATCATTTAAGAACGTGGCTTCTCCTTCTTCTCCTTGTAGAGCGACAACAAAGAGACACCGGCTACCTTAACAACCTTGAAACGGACACCGGGAATATCACCAATAGCACGACCGCTCTTACCGAAACCGGCAATGAGCACTTCGTCGTTTTCGTCGACAAAGTTAAGACAACCGTCGTTTGGTACGAAGGCCGTTACCTTCTTGCCGTTCTTAATTAGCTGGACACGCACACACTTACGAATGGCAGAGTTGGGTTGTTTGGCTTCAACACCAATCTTTTCGAGGACAATACCCTTGGCGTGAGAGGCACCCTGGAATGGAGAAGCCTTGAAGGCAGTACCCAACAAGCGCTTCTTGTATTGCTTATCAGCCCAGCGCTGTTCACGACGATGCGTGCGCAACTTGCGTGCGGCATTCAAACCACGTGGCTTGCCAGTACCTACAAGACATGGTAGTATATGCAATTAGTATTATGATAGTTGCTAGTAATATCAATGGCTGTTCATATATAAGTAGCTGCATGACAGTATAATAATAATAGACGGTCAATGTGAATCAATAGTATGGTACACCTTCATTAGTATAGAATACAATACACGCGTATCTTCTAGTATATGTATCTATTCGTATACTCGTATATCCATCCATCCATCCATCCATCTACTCATCCATCTATACATTACCATGTCATGTATATGCAGCAATGATACATCCAAGATACTGAATTGGCATGTAGACTCACCCATATTGCTTAATGCTTCTTGAGATGTGCGGCGAAAGAGGAGGAAATGGAAATTGGATATGGATTTGTATCCACACTTAGGATTGATTCCCACCAATCCACTTCCTCATCTCTCCATTACACCACTCATCATCCCACTCAATCATCATCTAGCAGTCACCAATGATGAGCAAGTGCTAGTTTTTTATGACATTCTATACTATATTATTACATACATATACATGTATTCAAGCTATTGTATTTGTTACTATTCTAGATCAAATAACTCATTGATATACTTTATTGTGCATGCTACACACTATGACATGACCACATTAA
Organism: Syncephalis plumigaleata; assembly: GCA_025201365.1. Classification (NCBI taxonomy): domain Eukaryota; kingdom Fungi; phylum Zoopagomycota; class Zoopagomycetes; order Zoopagales; family Piptocephalidaceae; genus Syncephalis; species Syncephalis plumigaleata. Next base: position 690,111 of record JAIXMF010000007.1, on the reverse strand, counting down.
TTATTGTTATTATTGTTAGTATAGAACTGAATAGTATCTACGTGCTATTTATTGTGCTATTCAATGTGAACCCTCATTTGATTTGTTTTCTTCATTACCCTCTGGTTTATCAGTAGAGTTATTTTGATTTGAAGACTCTGAAGGATTGGCACCGGTCAGTCCAGATAGAATGTTATCCACAAATGCCGACTAGTAACAATATATTATTATTAGTGATTTCTATCATAGTTCTAATAGTATATACTCACCTGATCTGCTTGATCGCTCTCTTGATTATTCTCGAGTGACATGGCAATTGCACGAGCAATTTGTTCATCTTCAGTTAGATCATGCATCATTGTATCTTCCGTCTATATTATTAGATCAATATTGTTAATACAAGTAGTCTAGTTATTTATATTCATTTTATGGTATGATCACTTACTGCAGTAGCTGGTGCAGCTGGTGCACTCTCCTCATTCGTGGCAGTTGTATTGGTTGGTGCAGAAGCGGCAGCGGCAGCAGCTTGACGTGCCTCCTCTTCTTGCAATGAAATACGCAATGCCTATCATGACATATCATTAATAATGCTCATATGTTACGATATGCCAATCGTCTACCGTTCAACGCTTCTTACCATAGCCAATTCGGGATCATCTTCAGGATTAATGCCAAATTCAAAGTCATTACCGCCTCGACCACCCAAGCCCATACCACCACTACTACCGGGACCTCCTCCCGATACAATGGGTGAAGATAAAAGTGCATCACTAAGTAGATGTGGACCTGGTGGTATTGTCACTAGATGACTAATATCGATCATGATTAATATCGAGTATTGCTACTTCATAACTATATATATATATATATATATATATCTTACCTATTATCACCGCTATTCACATTATTAATAAAGCCTTCTAATTTGCCGTGATTTGTATCGGTTTCACCGAAACTAATAATATCAACAGCAACGTTGTTCTTCTTTAGTTTCTTGGCTAGCTTCACCAATGATGCTTCATCCTCCTCGACTGGACTACCAACGAAGGCAATAATACGTTGTCGTTGATTTCGATTACGACGATATTTAAGAGCCAACTAGTAGATAACATGCTTAATAAATCGAGTAACATTCCTGTAAAGATCACGCGTATAATCACTTACTTGTGCAATCTGAATGCCCGTAGATAGATTGGGTTGTCCATCCAACTTGACACGATGCAAAGCATTAAGTATCTTGCCTATATCTGCAGTAAGCGTGACTAATACTTCTGGTCTAATTCGTGATATATAAATAAAATAGCAATATCACGTATTAATAATGGTGATATGGTTACGAATAGTGCATACAATATATATATATATCGTAGATTATTCCACTTACTCTTGACCGGCCATAGTCATAACGCCTACTGTATTTTCCGGATGTGATTGCTGCTTTGCTTGGAATAGAAGATTTACCGCATCAGCTTGTGCCCCTACACGCGATGGCGTATAATCGCCATTACGCATCCAGTTGGAATTGTCCAACCTATTATTATCAATACTATTTAGTCATCTGCCTCGTTGTTGTCTATAAGCATACACGTAGCCACTTACACCAGCATAGTTGCCTCGAGTGTCATTGTGCCGCTAATCAATAAAACAAATCGGCTAAATCAAGGTAAAAAAGTATAAGAAGTTGATGACGGAAAGTGGTATAAGATGAGAAGAGTGACGACAGCATTTATCGATTGATGCCATTTTTAAATCATTAATCACCACACATCTCATTATCATAACATATATTAATACAACAGTATTTAATAGAGAGACGCAACATGTATTTATTAAAATTGATCATGTAACAATCAGTTTATATCCCATATACACGTCTACTATTATGAGAGATTCAGAATAATGATTTATAGATTGGCAGCACCTGAGATAAAGAACCACTTGTCCACTATGATCATTATTGTAAGTATTCAACATGAGTATGCCTTATCCTATAGTAGCTTATTTGTATAACTTACCAGATGGATCAATAGGATGAGGTGGTAGATTCTCGCCCTATATATGTGATGTTGATGATATTGATGATATTGATCATAGTAATGAGCGACTGTCACATCTTATCATAACCGATACTTATTACTTACTGCTGGAATGCTCTTGGCTACTGGATCATCATAGGTGATCTTGGCTGGACTACCCTCCACCGTGAGATTGGTACTAGAGAAGGGGAAGGGTTGTGTGCAAGCGAGTTAATACAAGTAATTAACTTCTTTATTACAATTACTTACATGTTCAAGTCATACTTGTCAGACTTGGCTGGTACTTTACCACTAATGAGACGCTTCCATGACTCGTGCGTTTCATTGACAATTTCAGTGGCGTATTTCTATAGGTCATTATTATTATTATTATATTGATTATAAGCATGTATTAGTTCGTGTATAGATTTATGCTGTGATACAATATGAACTAGTTGCAATACCTTGTTCTTAGCTTCACCGCTGAAAGCAAATTGATTCTCTGGCTTGCCATCTGGAATCTTATAGATACGGAACCATTCGTTGGTGGCACGAATCAAACCTGGCAAGTGACGTTCAACATCCTCGATGTCTACAAAATAGCATAGTAGCATCAGTAAAATAGATTGGTATTGCCAATCATACTAGGTTTACCATTAAGTTTATTAGCCAATGGATCATTGACGTCAATGGCAATGACCTTCCAGTCGGTTTCACCTATGAAAGTAGAACATGAATATGGGGAATTGAGTATGTTTGCCATGCTGAATGAATAACTAGTAGCTACCTTCGTCGATGAGTGCCATAATACCAAGGATCTTGACTTGCTTCACTTGACCGACATAGCCTACTTGTTCGCCAATCTCGCATACATCAACGGGATCATTGTCACCACGAGCCTTGGTCTCCATGTGAGTCTCGTTTGGATCTTCCCAAGTCTAGCGTGTTAGCACGAGTATTAGCGTGGATTGTATAATATGTGTAGTTGCTATTGTCGCAACATTGAGCAGTGCCATAGTTTACCTGAGGCAAAGCACCATAGTTCCAGATGTAGCCATGATGTGGGAAGCAGTTGCGCACGTAACGAAGCTTGTTCTTCTTAACATCTTGCTTAATGGGCGTGAGTGGCTCACCAGTAGCAATCTATCGGGTATTTATTTCCAGATAAGTAGCTGCACATGCATATATCCACATCATCGATGTTGGTTACGTTACCTCGAGTTTAGCGTTGGTCCAACGAGGAATCTCTACCACCATATTGACAATAGACTTGCGGTCATTAGCGAACAATGGAATATCGTGGAAGGGCGAGACAACACCGCCGTCCTTTTCTATTGGTATAAAGCGCGTATAATTAGCAGGGATGTTTGCAGAACTGAGAAGTTAGCTACTCACCGAAATATACACGATATTCAGTTGTGTTGGGAGCACCAACAGTGCGAGTCTTATATTCAGACATGATAGTATTGGTATACAGTGTACGCTGACGAGCCAATAATTTAGTTAGGGGAGAGGCAAACCGAACCACAGGTACTGAGCGGAGTCGTGTTGTACGCGTGATTGAAGGAAGCGAAAAAGAAAGAAAAGGAGAAAGAGGTAGCATTTCCCGGCGAGATCCGTCTAATATAATAAACGACAATACGTTTGAGGCAGTGCGTAGATATGATGGTAGCGCAATCAACACACCACTACTACCTAGAAGTACATTGTTGTTTTGCATTGCGAATCAAAAGGTTGCTATTGCAATAGGCTGATAAGGCGAAAAACTGCCTAATCATGCTAGTTCAGGTAGAATCATTCGTCGAGTGATATTGATTGATTCAAACCATTTTAACCAAATGGAGTCACTTCACAATACGATACACGTCGATGTTCCGTCAATGTTATTGCAATAGCAACAACGACAAGCTACCGAATTCATCTTGTATTTCATCTATATTATCATTTCTACTACCATGACATCAACAGAGAGCAAGTCGATTGAGGCAAGTAGGGTGGCGACCCTTGTCTGACAAGAGTGACTAATATTCTGCGTATATATATATATATATATATATATAGGATGTTCACCTAGCTAAAGATGTTCGCAAACATGCCATTGAAGTGGCCGACGAACTAAAAACGCTTGAACAAGTATATGCCACAAAATGTAAGCAAACTATTATATGAAGAAAGTGGAAAGAGGAAGGAAAGTGATAAATACGAAAGAGTAACACGTTCTACTTGCTAGTTGCAAGACAAATGCCACGGGTATTAGCTATCCAGGAGGAAATTGAGGTATATACATATCAGATAATATAAAAGTAGTTCAGCTATTTATACATGATATGACAGCAATGCCAACATCTGGTTGACAGCATGGAGGAGACGTTGCTGGGATTTCAAACATCGTTGGCCGAAGTAAGTCGTGGTATCATGCATATTCAACAGAATTCCGCGAGTATGACACAACATTTACATAATCGTAAAGTAAGACTTGCCATAAAGTGGAAGAACGCGTGCCTAGTTTGATCATAGTCTAATGGAATGATGATTAGGTTGGACAACAAGCATTAGATAGAGATCTTACCAAGCTAGTGGTGCCTCCTTCACTTGTCGTGTAAGCTAGTATTTTACGCGTTTTGAGTATTTAACAGAACAGAATGATAACAAAATGAATAGAACCATTCTACAACAACCTATTAATGATCCATACATGGATTCACTTGCTATTCTTCATGCTAAACTACAATATGCTCGTCGTCTTGAGATGGATAAAGTACGATTGCCGACGGATCTACGTGATGCATTAGAACGATTACGATTAGCGGTATGACATAATATGATATGGTCGTACGTAATTCCAAGTTAATGATTTGTAACTACTTAGGCAACAGCGCGTGTACGGAAATTTCTACTCGAGAAAGCCGAATCACTACGTGTACCCAATACTAATGTGCAAATTATACAACAAGCAGTATTGTTGCGACACCAACCGGCATTTCGATTTCTTCGAAGATGGCATGTGGAGGCTGCCACCGAGATATTGCAATCGTATATTAATGCAATGATGCTTTACTACTTGGATAACTTTGAGCAATATAGTCGAGGATTATGGAAATTACTGGTAATTATACATGATGTGAATCAGCCATACTAATCCATATTGACTAATCAATGGTTATGATGACACATTTACTATTAGGCACCTATTGTAGAGAAGAATGATTTGACTATATGGGATGATACAAGTAAATCATGTAAATAATCAATGAATAATATAAATGATCAATAACTAATGATAATTATAATACTAGTATTTACTAGTTATAGATCAGCTGCATCAGCAGATATATTTCGAGTCATGGAACGAAAGAAGATTCTAACCACTACTGATGGTGAAGTCTTACTCGCTCATATGGCTGAAGGATCTACGGTATGCATTGTGTTGTGATGTGATGTGAGATACGGTTAAATGGTCAATGTACTAACGAGTAATCTATCAAATCTAGATGTTTCCCTTAGAGAAAATTATTCGTAGTATTCATGCTGCACTACGTGACAATGCCTGTGCGGAATATGTATTCATTTTACAATTCTTTATACATCGATCAGAGATAGAAGGAGCCGAGATATTCACCAAAGTATTCCAACCAACCTTAAAAGCATTACTAGTAAGAAATTGATTTATTGCATGGTAAAGCGTGTATTCATTATAACAATATATGTGACGATAGGCGGATATACGACATGCCGTTGATAATTCATTCGACGTCATCGGTCTAATCATGTCGGTACGCGTTCTAGAGCAGATTGGCATTGAAATGGAACGACGTCAAATATCGATACTCGACAACTATTTACAGGAGGCGATCATGACTATATGGCCCAAGTATCAATTGTTAATCGATCGTATTGCAAGGAATATACGTGAACTACCCATCAAGAAATTAACTAATAATATACAAGTTGGATTGCATACAGTAAGGAGATGAACTGGGCGTATACACGCGTGTAATTAATCGATAACAAATGATCTATGAATGCTTGTACTCGTAGACTACAATGAAATTTGCCGAACTAATTGCGGCCATTCTCGAATTATCCCTAGGTCCAAATGATGGTGTCGTGCAAAACAGGTAGTAAACATTATCATCATCATACTATTATTGTCAGAAATCATTCAACCTACTTACCTATTGCACGTCTAGTTTACTAAAGCTAAGAGCAGAGTTTAATGCGCTAGCTGATAAAATGGCCGCGTCATTCTCCAATATGCTTGATCAACATGCATTCTTCATTAATAACATTGCATCGATTCTTTCTAAACTGGCAAGTATCTTATCAATAGTTGCGCTTGTTTGCTTATCAGTTCCATTCTTATACTCGATTGAAATGTATCTAGTCGCAAATTGGTGATGAGGAACCAGTCCTGCTACACTATCAGCAATCGTATGAAACGCATATTACCAAGTTTGTAGAGCAAGTACTCGATGAGCATTTCCCTGAGCTTACACATTTAGCTCGTGCCGCTGAAGCCACCGCGCCCACACTTCCTAATTGTGATCAAGGTAGAGTGACAGTGCTATTTTATGGATAATACATATACATATATTTATTCATATATATCTTTATAAATAATATCTTGATGTGTTTTGTTTCTTGATTATTAATATTTCTCGAGTAGATCAATTGGCGCGTATCTCGCAAGATTTTAACGAACGATGGATGAACGAGGTCGACGAGCTTAATCGACAAGTGCAATTACGCATCAGTAGTCATCAGTCTCAGGTGGAATTGATGCAAGCGATTCTATCACGTCTCATGGCCTATTACACTCATTTCTACTTGCTATTAGAGCAAGTACTCGATATCCATTCACTTGACTGGACACCATTAGGTGTACAAACACTGATGGTAGATATTAAACGATTGACATTCCAATAGTCATTTTGCGTAATAAATAATAAAGTAATCATTAAACTGATGCACTCGTGGCTGCCAGTAACCAGCGTCGACCAACACCTAGCCATGCCTCCCAATAGTTGGTCCATACTATGCGTATTATGAAATAAGATAAAATTACGCGTTATAACATTGAGTTATAGTGTATAATATTCATACTACGTAACTTACTCCAGAATGCAAAGCGACGTCCAAACCACCGACCTACAAATGGTATGGCAATCCCTGTAAACAAGTACTTTAACTCGCGTAGATTCTCCTCCCACTCTGCTTCCCAATCTGATTTGTCGTCGTCGCTGTCGCTATCGTCTATTCGAATACTGTCGTCATCGTCGTCGTCAGTATACGACCAAGTGGTATCAGAGAGTTCATTATCATCTGGGATAGATCGTATTTCGTCTGATTCAGTGGTGTCTTCCGCCGACATAGTCTCACTACGAGCGTTGCAATGACAAAAGTAGTTACCGGTGAGATAGTAGAAAGAACGGAAGGGCAGGTAAGAGGAAAGGGAAAGACGACGCGTGAGGTGTTTCTTGACTGCCATTACCGTTATTCCACATTTTCATCTACAGTAATATAGTAGTTATTCGATTTTATTATTATTATTACTGATTGATTGATTGATTAATTGCAAATCGATACTTTAAGCATTGCCTTGCTTTAAATTAAGCTAGGCTTATTATCGAACAGCCTGTACAATTAGGGATACAAATACTAGAGCACCATAGCATCATCGTCATCGTCATCGTCATCATCATTAGCATTAGCATTAGCATTAGCATTGGCATTATGCTGCTGCGTTGATTCAATGTCCAAGTAGAACATTTCTGTTACCGATGATCTACGCGTGAAATCGCGTTCTAAACGAGTTCGTAGATTGCCCGGCTCGTTCAGACAGGCAATCGAACAGAATCTAAATAAAAACGGCATCTCCTGTAGACCGAGATGATTTAGCCATAAGATTATTTTCACGCCTGCCCTTAGGAAGAATGAACCACAAGCAATACAACGACGATGCATGGCCTCGTCTAACATGTCGCGTAATCGATCAGGCATACAGTGTCGTACGGCATTCAAGTCGTGAGGATATAAAAGTGCTTGTCGTGCACTCAATTCCACCAGTGTTGGCAATTGCTCCCAGCGTAAACATATTGAATCGACGTTAAGCCGAGTAATCCACGAGGGACACAACGTTGCCCATGGTATTTGCGATGATGTTAATATCTTCTGTCGTTGATGAACTGTTTTGTAAGATGGTAGCGGATTGGGAAGTACCGTAAGGCTTTGTAGATTTGGCAGCATAAGCAATTCGCCCGGCAATGTTTCCTATTTACTATCGTATGAGTATATAATGCAACCAATGAACAGCACTACTTACAAGTTGATTGCCACCCAAGTTCAAACGTTCCAATCGAGTCAATTGACCAATACGAAATGATATCTCGCTTAGTTGATTATTTTCTAAATATGACGATGATAACAATAAATATGATGACTTATAACATTTGTATACGTTATACATACGTAATCCAAGTACAGTTAGATTTTGTAGATCGTACAGTTCAATGGGTAGATCTTTCAGTAGGTTGAATCCTAGGAAGAGTTGCAAGCCAGTGGGCGTTTGCTGGCCCATGTCATGGTCCAACGGCGGTAACACTGTTAAATGACGTAGTTCTCCTATTTCTGATGGCAATACACGAATGGGATTACTATCCTGTAACGAGAAAGAGCCACTATTTCATTATGGAACAATAACTAGAATGAATACTCGGCATGATAGATGTACAAGAAAGAGACACCAACTATTGAATTTACCTTAAATCCACGGTAGAATGACCATTATCGATGGCATATTGTATCGCGTTGCGAACACGCTCCTCATTATTCATGGTTCGTTGTGACATGGACAGTAGGCTTAATGCACCATTATCCGCTGGCCATAAGCCTTTGTATTTTGCGCGTGAAGGAGAATACGAAGAGGACATGGCACGTTCATCACCGGTGTAAGCTAGAGAACGTCGTGGTGATGCGTCCGGAATGAGTACCGGATAAGGCACCGTTCTAGGTGGAGAGCTAACTACTCGACGTTGACCGTCGGCATCGCATAGTACTGTATGGAATCCGTGAATTGGACAGGGTAAACGCGTGTTCATTTTACAGATGACTAGACTTTTTAACACACAAGTAAAAGCTGTAATGAGATAGAGAGAGATAAAGAGGGAGAGAAGACGTTAAGAAGTAAGTGTAATAAGTAACGAGGAATGTAATAGATAAGAAGAGTCACATTAACGAGAGATAACCATCGAAAATAGAATGAAAAAAGACGCTCATGCCATTTATTATGATGATAGCGACATGGATTTCAATCGTCTTAATAAGGCGGCGTGTAACGTAGTGCCCAGTCGGAATAGACCATTTGACGATACCATACGATGAGTGGGCATAGGCTGAAAACTATTTGGTAAAATGGTACCATTTTTCAGTTGTACACTACCAAAAATGTCCTCGGGATCTGGAATGCTAATGGAGTATCAATAACATTAATACAAGACTAGTACTGTATATTTATATAGAATGACATAAATATAACTTACCGACCCCATGGTGCAGGATTACGTTCATCTAACGTGTAGGCATATTCATGAATACTATTAGTTAACAAGGAAGAAGAAAAAGGGAAAAGCATGGATGCATTACATACCGGGAACATGAAGCCAGCCTTCTTGCTGGTAGCTGGCTTGTGCCATTAGCTGTTGATCGGTAGGTGCTTGCTCATTAATAACATCATTGAGTAGATGACGAAAAGCTTGGCATTCGACAAAGTTATCGGGAGATAGACTGGTATTGATGGACGATGACGTATTACGCATCCATCCAATAATCCATCCATCCTTATTCTCGGTAGTTAATGAGGTAGCCGGTACTTTGCGTAGAAAACTAACAAATGTTTGATATGTATCGTCATTGTCAACGCGACATACATGATGGAATAAGCCGGGATAAACTGAATCCTCTATAACCTTATCCGTATGTAGATGCCGTGTAAACCTCGATGCGAATACTGTTGTCGATGTCGGTGGTATTCCTCGATAAATAGTGCTGATCCCACTACTTGCACCTAACGGTAATCGAGCATAGTGTCGTGTAGCAAGTCGAGTATTCGCTAATAGCAACATAATATAAAAACAATAATATTGAACGAATAAAAGGGTTAAAGTTTGCTATCTTTGTTCACATTAATCAATAAACACTTGTCACTAAAAAAGGGTTATGATAATAAGTCGTCACAATAACCAGTAGATGTCGAGTAGTACTATCCCCTATAACTAAACCCGAGCAATTATCTCGATGAATAGCTCGGTTAAGAACAGATATTCAATAATAATAAGTATATACTTTATTTTTTATAAGAGTATTTATTGATCAATGTGAATAAAGGTAACAAAATTCAATGTTAATCAATAGGGTGTTGATGAAATCCATTGCCATTTTTGATGGAAGGATAGAAGAGAGGATTGTACAATTGCTCTACGGCATTCGCCATATATAAAAGATGTTTATATGATCAGTTGACTTGTCGCCATATATACTCGCCATTCGTGTACGGTGGATTGCCCAGGGTGCGCTCACGACTGCAATATGGTTAGTAATATTTGCTTTGAGTGACTGTGGATTACATCGTAGAGTGACGACAGCTTTCCAGTTGAAGTCGGGCGATGGAGTGGATGATAGGAAGGTGGTTAGCCTGCTCCAAAAGTTCTGGACCTAGGTACAATTTGATTTGTTAGAAACTATTATAATTAATAAATATTATTGTATTATCGCTTACCAATGGTCATCAAGTTCTGTGAACGAGATATAGCATTATCTACTCTTAATGCGCTGGTCGATGCACTAGTGGTGGTTATTGGCGATGATGGCGATGATGTTACGTCTGCTGTTCTTGGCGTAGATGACGATGATGACTGCAATGTAGCTGCAGCGGCCAATGCATTTGCCGTGGTAGCCTCTTTTGTTGCTGTTGCTGCTGCCGTCAGTATTGCTGACATCGCACAGGCGGTCGCCGTTGAAGCCGGCAGCTTTGCTAGCGTTGTTGATGCAACCGCTACTGCTACTAGTGCTGATGCTTCTGTTGTCGTTGGTGGTGGTGATAGTCGCAATGCCACTCTATCCAGCGACGACAATGAAGGAGATGGCGAAATGGAAGTAGTGGCAGCTCGGTTTCGCTGGTTTCGTCGGTTTCGTCGAGAGTGTCGAGAGCGTCTTCTCTCTCGAGCCGTAGCTCCTCTGTCACTCACTTGCTCCATGGCAGGCATACTAGCTTAATGCTGCTATAGCGTATAAGGCTACAAGAAAGGTATGTATGTGAATGGTTGTGGAATGCGGTAGGGAATGTACAGGCAAGGAAAGGTATTGTGCTCGTAAACTATACCAAAAACAAGAAGAATAGAAGAATAAACGAAACGAAATATATTGCACGGGGATATGCTTTGTATCGTATTTTTATACTTGCTTATTGCTACTTGCAAGTACATGACATGTGAATATCAAACTGTACTGCTACGCTTGTATCGTCACGAATGCTATAAGGTAAACGATTGCTATCGCTATCACTGAAACATTTATTACCAAATACTGAAATTTGTATAACCTAAGTGGCCAATGATGACGGCATCATAGCACTCATTACATAGTGAGCTATTCAATGACTCACGCCACTTCACTTCTCTTTACTCTTCTCTTTACTCTTTGCTTCTCTTCTTCTTCTCTTCTTTGTCATTCAAATGAACTATTTATTCTTTCTTTGTTTAAACATACACAAAGCAAAATAGGTCAGTGCTCTGTAAACTGTTTGCGTGTAGCGTAGCGCTGAATATTTGGTAATGAGCGTAGTTGACTCTTTTCAACTCAGTGGGATGTCGATACCTGTAACGGGTTTCGGTGTTCTACGCTACTTGCTTGCGGACATTCATATATTTACGTAATATGAAGCTACTGCAAAGCAAACGGTGAAACTAAATCTGAGCTTACAGGGTTTAAAGCGATTGTGGTTTCCTTGTGGAAGGAAAGTCACCATTGTTTCTACAGGTCATTAAGTTGTTAATGTAGCTGGGTAGCCTCTCTATTATATGAGTATTATGAAATGGATCAGTTTGCAAATGCTTGAACATGTATTTTTATCCTATATTGATATGTGTTTGAAATAATTTGCCATCATAATATCATTTAAACGATGCTTTGCCATGATATTTGATCATCATGTTGCTGCCTTCGCTAGGAGAAGGGAGCTTAGTTTACTTGATATTATTGTGACTGCCCTTATTTAATGATATGTTTTTGTGTATGTTTAATCATTCTTTATTCGCGCTATCCTATCGCATTCTATTTGTACTTTTATTCATATCTCCATATCCCAATCCCTTCATTTATTATGTTATGTCCCATTAGCACAGATACATTTGTATCAATGTGCTAATTTACTGATCCCTTTTGTACGTACTACAGTTGAATATATTGCGAAACACTATGGATGCGGCAACCATTGTCTATGGTGGTGATGTTTTGCCGACATCATCATCGTATTGTCAATGCGTGTATGGCCATTAGTAATAAATGGTTGTATATCTGCCCAACATAGTGCCTATTGCTTGATGCTATTGTAATGCTCATTTGTGAAGCATTATAATGCTAGCTGCGCCATGGCTCTATGGCATTGATGGTCAGTTAATGATCTCTGCTATAGATCCATGGTGTATACTACGGTCTTCAGCAGTGGATTGATAGTATTCAGCAGCTGTCTAAAAAAGACTAGCAAATGGCATTACATTAGCACTCAACAATATAGCGATATATTGTCGCAAGGCTTTCCAACTGTTTTAACGTAGCATGTCCGTGATCATCGAGAATGGCAGAGGACACGGCTGTGGATATGATGGGGACATAACATATCTTAACACTTTATTGTAATCCATTCATTCATTCATTCATAAGTATCAATTACAGGTAAGTTCATTTATTACGATATACTAACAATATTACTATTAGAATACTCAAATGTCAATGATATTGGCTGCATACTATTTCCATTCTATTCGGTAAGTTGACATTTCTATTCATTGCTAATACAAGTGACAACATCCAGATAATATGTACTAATTCCCATTCTAAATGTCAATCAACTACTATTCAGCAACAACGACAGTATACCAGGATAATCAATCATGCTAATGCTTATTGCTAACACCCATTGTCATCCATCATTGACAAGCATCCACTAGCAATATTAATAAACATGAATCAATTTGATCTATATCAACGTGTCATTATTGTATACCCTTCTATCCCATTATTGCTTCATTGCCTTCTAATTGCCAGAACGCATTGTATCTTAGTCTACTCGTTCTTCTCTTTCATCCAACATCAATCATTCCATACACTCATTCTACTATTCCGGCACTTTTATTAGTAATACAAGTACTGATATATCGAATAACATTGCTGGTGTAGGCAGCTCGTGTTGCACATGATCGAGCACAAAAGAGCGACAACACGACAACTACTGTGGTGCGTATTGCTAATGCAGTCACTGCCGGTGAAGCGGATGATACACTAAGCGAAGAGCTCGAGGAGGAGTGTCGTCGCTTTGATGTCGTAACTCGTATTCATATTGAAGTTGACGACGATACCGCTGGTGCCGCCTATATATTCGTGCAGTTTGCTGATGTGTCTGGTGCACAACAAGCGGTGAAGATGCTCCATGGCCGCTGGTTCGGTGGACGACAGTTGGCGGTCGACCTTTACAATCAGTATGCGTTTATTCGATGCAATTACCGATTAGCTATGTAGACATCAGTGAATAATAAAGTGAGTATCTCAATCTGGCACATTCATACGACATATGTTGCTACGATGTGTAGTCGATCAAATAATCCATAGAATGATGCATCATTAAACATTACCTACAATAAAGTGTCAATTACAATGCAGTATACCTTTACAGCAGGTAATACACTACTAGTATATGATGTGCTAGATGTCGTAGTAGCTGATCGATATGTACTAACCTACTGAATGATGATGGATTTGATGATAAGCTAATGTCTAATAAAAGTATTAGTATTGTGATATGACTGCATTGTACTTACTTGAGTTGTTTGCTTTTTAGATATGACCAAATGTAAACACGCTTAGACAAGTGTATACAGGAGATTATGAATATTTATTGACAGAAAAAGCAAAACAAACATATTTGATACAGTTGGCCATACATGGCGTATATTGAATGGAAATAGGAAAAGTGTGGCAACAATCACATTGTTGGTATAACCAGATAATGCTAGCGGTAGTAATATATCGCATCAAGTGAATTTACTACAAAATACGAGTGATGATTTGACATTACATTGACAACTCAATGTGATCATTCCTACACGCGGTAATGTAACAGTATTTGTATAGGCAGAATATGGACATCCGACTTCGTTGTAATTAGGACGCATACCTCGTGCAAGTAACTCCCTAACATGTTGCAAGTTACTAGATCGATATACGTGGGTCCCAGCCCTAGGGGTCTTAACAGCAACAGGAACAGCAATAGTAATAGTAAGAGTGATGATGATGAGTTACTGTGTGATCATTATCGCATGTGTCCATACGTTTTTGTTTTCTTATTAGTTCGTAGTAGTAATGTTAATGTACAATATCAACTAGTGTATACAGTGATTACCATTGGATTACGCAACTTATAGCATGTGTCATCATTGTAAATTTAATACGAATATTCGGACATGTTGTCACAAACGCGTAAAGCGTTCCTTTACATCATAATCTGCTATGATTGACAATTTTGTCTATCAGATACTGGTGACGGCTATACTTCGTGACCCGTATAATAATGGCCTTAAGTTATTGGGAAACAGCCCAGGTACTTGGAACTGGTTTTGTTCCCTTACACTGTCACATAGCAATGATCGTGGTCACTTCTCCTTATTCATATGGTATGTTATGTGGCGCAACATGAGTATTACTTCATATTATACTAGCTTGTATAGCATTTGATTAATAATTGAAACATATGCTTCCTCGCTTATTCGCCAATTGGGATACAAGGTGTACTGCCATCAACAAGTCACAATATTATCATCTGGAAATCAGTATAAATAGCGCGTTTACAATGTATGGTTAGCTAACATTCTACACACACATTCAACGACAACAGCTCTCTCTCTCTTTTATCGCTTTATTCCATTCACGATAACTAGACACAACAAGAAGATAGCTAGCCTATCACTATAGCCTATCTCACACCATTACAAAATCATGGATAACCATACACCAACCATCGCTTAGATTCAATTAGCTGTGGAACCTACGTTGCTGGACAACTTACGATTAAACAACCATTCAAGACATCATGATGCTATTCAAGGGTATTACCACCATTATCATTGCCACTGCCGCATTACAGCTATGCCTGCTGGATGGTGCTGCAGCACTACCAGCCGGTAGCTTCCCACCCATTACAGCGGTAGGTGCTCCTGTTGTAGGTATGACCAATGAGCACGTTCAATCAGTAGGACAAACCGATACTAGATCACTGGGTACGGTGGTGCGAGT
Organism: Syncephalis plumigaleata; assembly: GCA_025201365.1. Taxonomy (NCBI): domain Eukaryota; kingdom Fungi; phylum Zoopagomycota; class Zoopagomycetes; order Zoopagales; family Piptocephalidaceae; genus Syncephalis; species Syncephalis plumigaleata. Next base: position 674,557 of record JAIXMF010000007.1, on the reverse strand, counting down.
ACCCGGCACTCCAGACACGTTCGTCGACAAGACGGGCAATTTAGTAAAGAACACCGGTCAGTTTATTCGCAATAATGCTGTTGAATTCGCTTCTACTGCCTCTGGTGTTGCTGCTGGCGCAGTAACGACAGCCGCCCTGGCGGTTCCATTAACACCAGTGGGTGCGGGTGCCGTTGGCACTGGTGTGGTGCAGCTGTCAGCATGAATGTAAGAAATACCTTGACTCCAACCCAAATGCTCAACCGAATAATGGCGGTGTCGCACCGATAATACCAGGTCAACAACCAAAAACTCTTGTTCCTGGCCCAATTAATCCACCACAGATGTCGATAATAGTACCAAAGTAATAATAAACTGCTTACCATCTATTCTCTTATTTATTTATTTATACTGTTAATCATAGAGATGTATTATTATAATAATGATGATGATGATGATGATGATGATGATGATGATGATGACTATGACGCTGATGATCATCCAGATGAATCAAAACTATTTGCACTATCCAAACCAACACCAATTATTAGTAAATAATGAAATAGAAAATAAATTGATTGATTTGATTGAAGGAAATGGCAAATCAATAGTATAGAGTATGGCTTATACGCTAGTCATTGCCATTGCCATTTCCTTAAGAAAGATTCTTTGGTAGCTCTAGCTAAAGCTGTATAATACTTGACTTTTAGATGATGAGGTGCTTGTAATAAATGGTAAATGGTTTGACGTCATACTGACAGTTTTAAAGTTGTTTGAATCAAATGCGAATGCCATCACTCATATATTTCTTTTTTGTTGTTGTCATCGATTGATTGATTGATTGATTGCTTATCGCATTTTCTTTTACTTGGTTTATCATGTCGGAATCTCAGCAAACTGCCCCTGCCACCATAGACGTGGTGGCCACCACGGAACAAACGGAAGAGGAAGTCTTCTACGAGTACGTCCAATAAACGCACATGTATTTCATTCTAACTGACCAGCATTGCTTGTGGCATATTGACCATAGTGACGAAGGTAACAAGATCTCAAAAAAGGCCTACAAGAAACTGCAGGCCAAAAAGGAGAAGGAGGCCAAGAAACAGGAACGTGCTGCAAAAGAGGCTGCCGACAAAGCAGCTCGTGAAGCCAACGAAGTTGATTACTCCACCGAGTATTATGGCAAGAAGCCTATGAATCAATCGCAAGAACGCACTGGTAAGCGAATGACATAGTGATAAACCATGTTCATTTCGATAATCATATATATATATGCATTTGTGTGCAGGTCGTGTTCGTACTGCCATCAAGGATATCTCGGCGGATCTTGCCGAACAAACGATCCTTATACGTGCTCGTGTACAGCACTCGCGCCAACAGGTAAGTAGAAGAAGGAAATAAGAAGAGGACATTTCACTATTACTCGATAATGTAATGTACTAATCATGAACTACATCACAGGTGCCAAGATGTGCTTCTTCCTATTGCGCCACCAGTATTCTACCGTGCAAGCATTGCTGATCACCGATAAGGAGCGTGTCAGTAAGAAGATGTTGAAGTTTGCTGTAGGGTAGGTCTTTACCATTATATTAGTAGACTAATAGGAAGCTTATCGAGTTGCATCATCAATTAGCATTCCCAATGAATCGATCGTGCTAATCGAGGCCAAGGTCAACAAGGCACCCGAACCAATTCGTAGTTGCACAATACAAGATGTGGAATTGCACATTCTATCGGTATGTATCGATTGACTCGTCAACTAATGCAATGCTTACTAAATCATCGTATATTCTTCAGTTATTCGTGGAGAGTGAGGCTGCACCACAATTACCATTCTCGATTGAAGATGCTTCACGACCTGATACCGAGTATGAAAAGGTACTAATTCATACTAGAATGATATTGATTGTTTGATTGTATACTAATTGATGTGCTATAACTAGGAGGATAATCAATTCAGTCGAGTCAATCTAGATACACGACTCAATAATCGAGTGGTTGATCTTCGTGTAAGTGTGCATACGTAAATCTAGTATAGCATTAGTAATCAATGCATGCTTCATAGACCATCACTGGCCAGGCTATCTTCCGTATTCAATCGGGTATTTGCGAGTTATTCCGTGAATTCCTATTGCAAAATAAGTTTGTAGAAATACACTCGCCCAAGATTCTTGGTGCAGCCAGCGAGAGTGGCGCTAGCGTATTTAAGATTAGCTACTTCAAGAGTAAGCATGCCTAGTTACAAAGATAGCATAGTCTTACTATTCATATTCTATCATTTACACATAGCTTTTGCCTATTTGGCTCAATCGCCACAATTCTATAAGCAAATGGCCATTTGTGCTGATTTCGATCGTGTATTCGAGATTGCACCAGGTAAGCTTTTGATGGCACATAAATGCACTATTATTGATCTACTTTACCTGTACATCTAGTATTCCGTGCCGAGGATTCCAACACGCATCGTCATATGACGGAATTCGTAGGACTCGATTTGGAGATGGCATTCCAGGAGCATTACCATGAAGTATGTCGTCTATTTGATCGATTATACTATCCATAATTAACCGTCATTAATGACAATGACTAGGTGCTCGATCTACTTGGCGAGCTATTCGTATTTATCTTCGATGGTCTCAACCAACGTTATGCTCGTGAGATTGCCGTGGTCAATCGTCAGCATCCGTTCGAGCCATTGAAATATCTACCCAAGACATTGTGTCTAACTTATCCGGAAGGCATTGCACTATTGCGTGAATCCGGCTATGAGATTGGTGACTTTGACGACTTGTCCACCGAGGCGGAACGTCTTCTCGGCCGTTTAGTCAAGGAGAAATACGACACTGACTTTTACATGTTGGACAAGTTCCCATTGGTAGTACGACCATTCTACACGATGCCAGATCCTAATATGCCAGTAAGTTAGACTGGTGACAATCACCATCGAGCTATCTAACGAGCCACACGTATTCTAGGGCTATTCCAACTCGTATGATTTCTTCATTCGTGGTGAGGAAATCATGTCGGGTGCTCAGCGTATTCACGATTCGGAATATTTGAAGCAACGTGCCGACGAGCATGGTGTTGACCCTAGCACCATTGAACCATACATTAGTGCATTCAAGTATGGCACACCACCACATGCCGGTGGCGGTATTGGTAAGTAAAAGCATTAGAATAATAATGACAATGACAATGTCAACAATTGTATTAATGATACATGCTTAATTTTTATTAGGTTTGGAGCGTGTTTTAATGTTATTCCTCTCGTTAGGTAACATTCGCAAGTCATCTCTATTCCCGCGTGATCCTAAGCGACTTGAACCATAAGCAATACTATAACTTTTCTTAATAAAAGGATATGAATTGTTTTTACTTACATAAATAACTAGAAAGAGAAAAGGCATCACTAATCGAGATGGAAAATGATCCTACGTGTTAAATGCATCAAGTTTCCATATTGGACCATCCATCCACTCATTTCTTTCTCCTTTCCGTTATTTGCCGGATTCACTTTTTTCTTCACCAATCTACTTATTGCCGTGTGCCAATCAGTATTCAATATGTTTGCACTTGCTACTCGTCAAGTAACACGTCGTGCCGCGACTATTGCTCCATCTGTTCGTGGTCAACTACAGCGTCGTATGTTCCACGCTGAGAATACCAATGGTCAGGTGAGTGGATTAGAAGAGAAGGAGGAAGGGAGAGAGAGAGAGATACACGCGTCTCAATACGTATTAATGACGCTTACTTATCATCTACGCGTAGAACTTGCCCTTCTCTACCAAGAACAAGTTTGGTCTAGCTGTGAAATTCACCGCTTACTGCGGATTTGGTTTCGCCCTTCCATTTATTGGTAAGTGTTTATCACCTGGTATCATATCATAGACATGCTAATTGATTATTGTTTTGTTCTGTCTTGTTGATAGCGAGCGCTTGGACTTTGTAAGTAACCAATTGTTTATACACTTTATATACAAGAGTAGCTAATATATATTGTTATTTATTTATTTATTATTATAGGAACAAGAATAAGCAATAATAACAAAGCTGATAATCGATCTTATTTTCTTTACCGCTCAACAGTAAAGTTTATCATCATCATCATCATCATCATCATCTAATAGCAAATTCATCAGTTCATTATTTGTTTGTTTACGTGTATCTAGTACAATGTCATACATGCAATGTTGTCTATTCATTAATAATTAACTCTGGATCCATAATGGTAGTAGTAGTAGTAGTAGTAGTAGACCACTCAATGCTATGTTGTTGTTTGGAAAGCAACGATGAATCTATCCACTGTAAGCATAATTCACTGAATGCTCGTTGATTATCGTCGAATTGTCGTCGATCCTCCTCAATGACAGACGTGGAATGGCCACCCTCTTTTGACGTTCTCTTTAGCCTTATATACCGCATATTTAGTAGTTTACAAGCGTATAAATAAGAAGATTTGATGAGTTAAAGACTAGCATCTATCATATCTATGCGATGATAGCAGTAAAGGATATCTCCAATGCGTGCGGGAACTCTTTACGTAGTTGCGCCTCAGTTAATCTATCCAATACATGTATCGCTCGTTAGTAGCATTATACACTAAAGTAATATGAGCACTTACCGTTCTACATATGTCTCCAAACAATTGCCCAGTAGAATGAGATGCTTTAATCGATCAGGATGCCAGTTGGCAGCCAATAAATTAGCATAGAGGCCTTTAGGGCAATGAGGCATATAAACAAGGGTACACGCATCCAGTGAACGATATCCACTCTGCAATAAGAGCAATAATAGAAAGGGATTAGATGGAATAGTCATGCAATGATCGTATAGCGTTCATTCTTCTAATCTATTCGCTTACTTCATTTTTCTCAATACATTGAAATCCGCTTTCTTCGAATAATTGACGATCTTCAGTTGACCATACAGGATCATAACCTTGTACCTTGTCTGTCAACTAATCTCATATTATTATTATTATTACTATTACCATACATAATCTATAAGGTACCTTGAGGTGCTGTACTAATAGACGGCACAATGCCAATTGACGGCATGCTTCCCTTGATTCCATCATCGATCCTAGACCGTATACTAGCAGATACTGCGGTGTAATGTCATTCATCTCGATATTCAATAAACCTGTCACCGTTATCCATTAGCTATACCGTAGGATATCACAAAAGTATTCTTCACTTGCTATTTATATGATCATAGACGGCACTCTGTTTCAATTCATCGCTATATCAGTAGTAGTAGTAGTAGTAATGAATATTAATAAGAGATACGTATATATATATATATATATATGTGTGTGTGTGTCGCTATCAGTATACATACCAGTAGTCATTAATACGCTGACGTGCTCGTTCTAATAGTTTCATTCTACGTGTGGTATCGTTTGTCTCTACCGCCAATAAAGCTGACTTGTTCGACTTTTTAGCTCGACGCTTTCTCGTAACTGGTGTGAAATCATTATGGTCTTGACTCGGTAGACTACTCGTATACATTGTGGTGGTGAACAATAAGAATAGTATCGAGAGAGGAATGAGTAACTGAATAAATAATAAAATAGAATTCGAGAAAAAATAAATAAAAAAGTTAAGAATAATAGCGCGACTGTAGGACTGATTTATTAGATTATCATTAATAAAAAAAAGTTAATGGTTTATTAGATTAATAAATTGTAACATATGTGTGTGCGTGTGCACTTAGTGGCGTAGTTGAGCAAGTGTACGTGCCAATTCCTCGTCATCAATGACACGCTGCTGCTCTTGCACTATAGCACACAAGTGCTCGTGCACAAGCCAAGGGAATGAGAAGCGATCGCTGAATTCCTCAGCTAGCGCTCGTTCCGATGGCTCGTAGGTAATGTAGTACCAAGCGGATGCTTTTTGTTGGATTGCCTCTTGAATTTCCGGTGGCCATTTGATCTTCTTCTTGTTGCTACGCCGTACAGCTGGTGAAACTGCCGGCGGATTGGCCATCAGATCATCGAGACGAAGCACTTTGTTGGATGGTGGTGGCGGTGTTGACGTTGAAGCGGTAGGTTCTTCATTCTCGATCGCCTCGAGAAACTCGCGCATAAAATGATGTCGGAATCGTTTCTCCACCCCGTGCACCAACTCCATCACTTGTTGCCGCAAGTGATAGTCACGACGCTGAAAGGCATCGTGGAAGCGCACCACCCAGCCACTGATTACCTCCCATTCAGTGGCAATACCAAATTGCTTCATTATACCATCGATGGCTCGATCGTATTCACGTTTCAGTGCTCGCGCACTATCGATGAATATCTCGTAGCCATCGACCAACATACGCTTATCTAACTGTACCTTATTGTCCGGTTTGAATTCCTCTAACGTCACAGCATCATAGATCTTGCCTAGTACCGTGTCCGAGTGGTACATGCCTCGATCGGATTTCTCCATAAAATGCGGGTAGGCACGTGGACGTAATCCTCGCTCGAACTCGGCCGGTCTACCAGTTTTAGGGAAATCCACCGCGGTCGAGTGTAGCTGTGCTAGTCTAATGCAAATCCCATGCTTAGCACCACCGGTAAGTTGATCGGCTTGCGCGAGATGTGCGTGTGCAATCATTCCAAGATTATCATGTAAGATATAATTAATAAAGAACTGTTACATAACATGGGTTAATAAATGTTAAATAAACGTTAATGATACTTGCCCTTTTAATATCGTTAATTGAAATATTTGATTGCATCGGCGATTGAGGTGCACTATAATCCATTGGATCAGCATCTGATTCGGGTAGTAGTTTCTCGTCCCAAATACAACTAAATAAATAAATATTAGTTAGTATCAATCTAAAGTGTGTGCATCATCTATACTTGCGTGAACTCATCACCGTCTAGATCGCCGCCACTACACTGGCTCGGCACATCGCGATAACCTTTCTGACTGAATACGATAACATTCTTCAAATGCCGTAGTTCAGGTTTGTCCACCGCTTTCAGTAGACGAATGTCACCGGGATGAAAGCACGGATTACGAGTGACGGCACAACGACCGGTTGGCACGTAAGGTTGCTCGTAACCTGGATGATCATACTGTAGGAATATCTCGTCAGGTTCCAGTACACCGAATTCATCCATAACACCCAGTAGCATGACACTTTGTTCAATTGGTATATTGGCTTTACGCTTTAATTCGCGTAACTGGTAGGCGCGAAACACGCGTAACATATTGACTAAGTAGATCTCACGCGTTTGCAATAGGCCAACACGTAGCATAGACACCATACGCTCGACCACCTCGTATTCATCGCCCGATTGTTGCAGGTAACGAATAGCGGTTTCACGATCGTTCATGGCACGATTGATACGATCCATCATCTCACGCATACGATTTAGGATAATGTTCCCGTCGACACCGAGACAAGTGAGCAACACGATAATCTGTCGATTCAAGGCACCGGCCGTGTAATTGGCCGTTCTAATCACCTCAAGCGCGCGATGGTCCGAGTTGAACTTGCGCTGACTCTCGCGATACTCAATATGTGGACTGGCCGGCGATAGTGGCGGGTGTAGGGTAAGCACGCCCTTGCACCCACCTAGTCGAAATTGAATGGCACTCGGCAACTCCTTGAGTCCCATCTTCTCTTCTACGGCGCGTGCCACCGCTACTGACATGCGACCGACACCGTCGGAGAACATATACTTGTCGTCGCTCGATTTCACATCATCAATACACGTCAATTGATCGGGCGCAAGTTCAATGGTCATACGCGTGCTCGAGAAGCATTGTCCCATACGTGCGGCTAACTTGCCGATAATCTTGTACTCGGAGAAATCGCCCATCCATTCGCGTACTTTATTCGCATTGATACCGTCCTCGCCCGATTTCGGCGCGATGAACCAGCAGCCGTACTCGCGTAGTTGAGACGACGAGAACGCTAGGAACTCGTAGTGTCGTCCGCCGACAACGATTCCCCGTAGTAGCATCGAGAATAGTCTACGGAAAATCATGTCATGTGTTTTTGCTTCACCGCGAATACCGAAAAACGACTCGTCCAGGAATTGAACTCGTAGTAAACGATCGGCATGTTGTGAAAATGAGCGAACCACTCGATTTGAAGTTTCAACCATTGGCTCGAGAACGTACATTTTAGTAGGGGTAACTACCACTTTAGGTATGGCGACACAATAATCAGGTAAGGCCATACGACTCATGTGTTGACTGATGATACGGCCAGCAGGATGAACCTTTTGTCGCTGTTTGCCCGACTCTTCCTCGTCTTTCTTATCTTCCTTGTCGTCCTCGTCGTTGTCGTCGTCGTCGCCGTCTTTCTCCGGTTTTTCACCATCGATACCACTGATACCATCTAGTAAATACTCCTCGGTATCAACATCTTCCTCCTCTCGTATCGACTTCAAACGATTAATCTCCCGTTCTAACGCTTGATTGACATCGTCCGTGTCGCGTAATCGATGAATGAGATTCTTTAACGCGTTTTCCGCTACACTCCCTTTGACATTACTGGCCAATAAATTGAAGAATGTCTCGTCAAGTGCATGTTCCGATAATTGTCGTTGCGTAATGTATTGCTCCAATCGATACCATACGGGAAATGCTTCAGGTCCGACATTTCTCAGTCTCGATTTACTAATACGTTGCCATGGATAGTGGTATAAATCGGTTGTAATGGTTAGGTCAATATTCGTGAAGAATGTCGACGACGACGACGACAATTGTGTACTCGACGTGTCAATCATTGATACTGATGGTGATGGCGATGGCGATGCTTGAATATTAACATTGTTGTTGTTGTTGTTGCTGTTGTTATTCGAAACTGTGGCAGGAATGCCTTGTAACGGATTCATACGCGCGTCTTCATCATCCGATAAATGGCGTAATCCAAATATTTGACCATTCTTTAGTGCGTTAATAAAAGTTTGCTCACGATGACGTTGATCCCCGCTAAAGTTGAACTGTAAACGATAATCGAGCCAACTGCCAAATAGTACAACACCCTTGTCTTCGTCGTGCGGCAATGCTTCTTGCGGCTGATTCCTATGAGCATCCGATACCTCTTGCATTCTGATTTGTACCACACGACGCCATGTATTATCGCGATTGTAGGTCATTTGCTCGCTCGATACCATTTCATCGAGACGTGTCTCCATACGTTCCACCAATGGCGGTCGTGTTAATTTAAGTAGTAGCACGTATCGTCTGATAGGCTCGCCCATATGATCTTCTACGGATGACAATCGTTGTATACGATACCAACAGGGCGCATTCTTGCAGCGTAACTCCATACGGAATTCAACGTTCGAGAAGTGGAACTCCAATTGCACGCGACCTTTATTAGGATCGATCGCCATTCTAATATTGTCGTCCGGCTGCCAGAACGAGAGATAAACGCCGCGACGTGGTTCCGAGCCAAGTTCCAAGGATTCAGCATTGAATCGCTGCCAACCTATAGCATTACTGTTGTTGTTGTTGCTATTATTGTAATTGTTAACACGAGTATCCGGTTGCACTATATTGGATGGAGGCGGTGGCTGATTAAGAAAACGCGGTAGTAGTACCTCTTGCGAAGCACATTCATTGTCAAGCATACGATGCTCCTCTATCTCCTGATGACTCATTTTACTGGCCCATACGGTGCTTTGACAAACGGTCACTGTAACTGTTCCTCTACCCTCGAGTAATTGTCGAATCATAGGATGTGGATGATGACCGATAGGCAAGTAGCAAATGGCAGCACGACCCGAGTGCGTACTGGATCTATCACGTCGATGCGCATCACGTCTGAAATCCAATCGAGCCGTGAATAGATTGCCATACTCGCTGAATACGCGAATGATGTCTTTCATGGTAGCACCTTCGGGTACACCTCGTAATGATACTAGTAGATGACGAGGATGGCCTGACGATCTATTATCCGGTGTATTCGCATCTGGACTCATATTGTGTTGTTGATCGTAATTATCGAATTGTTGCCCCTCTAAACGACGTGATGCCGATGACGGTCGTTCACCTTCACGATCTAATCGTTCGCGATATCGATTTAGATACTCACTGGCAATGATCCAATTAACACTATTAATAATGCTATGAATTAGTGCAACTACTTACTAGTTGATATTCGCCCGTTGACCGTCATTTCCATTAGTGTCGGCTTCATTGTCGTGTTCCTGCGCATCTTGTTGCATTTGTCGAAATGCCGTCGACACACGAGCTATACGTCGTTCGCGTGACTCTCGCGGTGTAGGCGTGTCTGGCGTAGTGTCACGATGACCTGTACGATCATAGGAATCCATACTATGTCGTCCATATTGATTCGTTCTTATAACAGGAGAACGTGGTAAATCATTTCGAATAAAGCTGATACTTTGATCTCCACCATAAGCTACGTTATTTGTTGATGATGATGGCGGTGAATACGTATGTCCATCCCATGCTGTATTCGCTGATTCATTTCTATAATTTGCACGATGCTTCGAGTAGGAGTGATCGTATGAGCGACTAGAATAAGAGTGTTGCTGATGTTGTTGTTGCTGTTGCTGCAGTTGCAGTTGTGGATGTTGATATGTCGAAGTGTCATATCGGGAAGTGCTACTAGAATCACGCGGTGTTCTCATATTCGGCGCACGATTGTAAGTGGGCGGTCGTACTGGCATGCCGTCAACCCACGTAGTTGCCACACTATGACTAGGCAATCTCGGAGATGAATCCTCAACTGACGGTGTATTATTTACAGATGAGCTAGGTGGTGCGGTACGAGGTTGACGCGATGCATTATTAGTTCGTCGATAACTGGGTATATCGTTGACAGTGATTTTAAGACGAGCGGCTAGTTGTTCGCGCAAGTCTTCGTCATCTGAGGAACTCTCGAATAAATCAGGGAGATTCATATTGAAATGTAAGGAGAACAAAAAGGTGCGTAGCCTGTAGCAGACCAACTTGTTGCACTAACACCATATAATGTACAATCAAACGTGGATATCAATCAATACGTCATAACAGTTTTATTCAGTAATACGAACCAATCAACCTATACACTGAATGATGAAGACGGTCAGATTTGCAGTATGCAATCATTCAAGTTCTATTCGATAGACATGAAAGTGACGCCTATAATATGTATATTGAGGATAGTGTTCTTGGATGTTATCAATGAGTAATTGTTTATTAATGATAGTAGATGTGTAGCTAGTAGTAGAGCATCCTTAATTATCGATAGTAAAGATACTTCTTCTTTATCCAATTATCTGTGTGTGTATCAATAATAATGTTGGGGTGAACCCATTCGATAAACAAACAAACAAACAAGTAAGCGATAGAACGACGACGACGACGACGATAGTAATAGTAAAAGTAGTAAATGATAGCATAATAGAAAATAACCACGCGCTAAAATATCATAGTATAGTATCGAATATGTCTATATATACAAACACACATACATATGTATATCTATAGAGATGATAGATGATGAAACACGCCATAGTACACGTCTAGGCTTAGAAGCTTAGTTGAGATAGGGTGGCCCAGCTACGTCGTGCTCCGGCCATAGCGTCAACCATCGAGGAACGCCATGGATTTCGGTTAATTCCGTTGCCGTTGCCGTTGTTGCCATTGTTGTCGTTTGATGTTGTCTCGGCTAATTCGGGATCACGACCACCGCCAACAAGTTTAGTAGGACTAACGTGTGGTGAGGATGGCATCGAGCCTGTACCATCTTTTGTTGCTATCGCTTTGGCGGCAACACAACTTGAAAGATTAGGAGCGGATTTACGCTTCGTACAACCATCGTTAATGGCACCAGGAAGACTGCTATGTCCAGCGGATGCGGCATTAGCGCCTACAGGTTGAGCTACGGTGTGTGCGCCGTGTACAGGCAATGTGGCAGCACCATGTGCACCTACACGAGCCAAAAACATACGCATTCGATGGCGTAGTAGATCGTGGTAGATCTGCTCGGGTGTAGCGCGTATCAAGCCACGACGCATTAAACGAACATAGGCCCAGAACTCGCAGGCAGCCACGAGACGAAGACGACAATCGGCGCAAATGAGTCGTTGAGACTGAGATTGCGTATCTGATTGACGAGAGGAGTCGCGTTCACCCTCGAGGAATAGACGATGACTGGATTCCGGTGGACATGGTCGTTCGCATAACGTGCACGGTGGCTGGAATGTACTTCCCGGCGATGTGATCATCGTTTGATAAGCGAATAGTTGTCGTGCATCCGATGCTGCCACCGGTTCAATGATCAAAGTACCCGATTGCACGCCGGTGTGCAGTTTACGCTGTAAGAAATAGCCAGCGCGATCAAATCGTACACATGGTTCGACGTCGTCATTCTGGCAACGACGTAGGAACTTTGAATTACTCGTGGTGACCGGGTCCACCGCTAGGGATGCCGTTTCAACAAGTGCCTTATTAGAGACACCATTCGTGTAGCCGATATTGAGCACGTTAGCCTCGCGACTGCACATACGATAAAAGTCTACGAAATCGGTGTAGCGACGACCTGCAGTCTCGAATGCTAACAATACGGCAATAGGATCTGCTGCAAATCCTGATGCGGTAGGCGAGGTCATGTCCGAGCCATAAGCGCTGTCTGCACTCGGGAACGAGTTCAACGATGTGACCGAGCCATGAGCAACGTGTCGAACGGTGTTTGCAGTCGATTTCGGTACAATGGTTGTCTCTTGATGATTAGCATCATTATCGGTATCGTTACCTTCGTCGAGTTTGATGGCGATATTCGTTGTAGCACTACCGAACTCGTTTGTAGACTCGTTTGTAACGGATGAATTGTTGTCGGTGGTGGTAGTAGGCATGACAGATGCTGCCGACATTGCCTTTTCCATCATACGCTTCAGATCGTTCAGTTGCGCCTTTAACATTTGCTCAACGTCTTGTAGCTCTTGTACACGAGCATGGTAAATATCACGTTTTCGTTCTGCTTCCGCGCGAGCCCGACGTTCATCCACCACCATCTTTTGCGCTTCCTCAAATACGGTACGCGATAGATCCTCCAACTGTGCCTCGATGTTGGCTTTGGCAGTCTCCAATTCACCGCGCCGACGAGTTTCAGCCGCCAACTTTTCGGATGTCTTTTGCAAGTCATTCCTTAGTTGTTCCATTAGAGAGTGTGATGTTTTCGGCTCTTCAGGTTGGGCAAATCCACCTAATGTCGCGAAATAGCGGTTGAAGTAAAGGAGGTCGAGTTGGTCGGTGAACGCATTGGTGTCGGTGTCGCGATACTTGGCGAGCAGGTCGTGCTGTAATTACCATTAGTACCGTTGTTATTCATCATACCAGGCACTGAATAAGTAAGCGTGCTACTCTCGGGTAGGTAGCCGTTGCTGTCCGTGTGTTCTTCATCGCTATTGAATTGTTTCTCTGCCTGTTCCTCAAATGACATCTGCGCACATCGGATAGGCGATAATGGCATGGATTCCTGATCGATACCAATGGGGGTGACTGGACGCAGGGTGGCCAGACGTGTTTCCGTCTCCCGTAATTCCTGTTCAATACGAATACGTTCCGCACGTAGCGTGTCTACTTCCTGTCGCCAACGATCGTTCTCCCGCTGGAGCGACTGCTGGATCCATTCGAGTTCATCGCATCGTGCGGCTAATCGAGCGACATGCTCAGCTAACGGACCATCCTGACTGCCAATAAGATGATGGGCCTGGGAGGAAGCCGAGGACGGAACAAAGTTGAGCGATCCCGGCATAATCGGAGCCGAGGCAATCGAGGAAGACCGCGAGCGCGACGATGGATAGTTAGCTTCAGATTCAGAAAGTGCGCTCATACTCGTAGAACGATGTACGGGCAATGGCGTGGGTGGTGGTAATAGTAATAAGCTAGAACTATTGACCATTTGCATGGTAGAACCGCATTTTAAGCAAGCCGACACTGGAGCATGTGACGACGATGATGATGCCAGCATGGATTCATCGTGATGTTGATTATGCATACTGCTGTAGAAAGGTGGGTTGAGTGATGATAATGATGATGATGATGATGAGCAGCAGCAGCAGCAGTAAAAAAAATTGATCAGTAGTAGTTGCAAATGCTAAAATGTATAGACGACGGTGATAAAACGCAGTTTTGCTATTACACAATAGATAATTGGTTAGTAGAAATTCATCAAAATAATCGTTAGTAAAGTATAATGACAATTACAAGTGATAAAGAAAGTGAGCAGTTAATGTCAATAACGAAAATGAATAATCGATAGCAAGCTCACAAACAAAAGCAAGTGTCGGTTGAGAAAGAAATGGTAACGGAAAAAACCCGTCCATCACAACCGTAAAAGTAAAAGCGGAATGTAGAATGTTTATCATTTCTGTATGGATGCTATCATACACCCACACTTTAATGATCATCACACGCTCACTCTCACACAATGGTGGCAGGCAGAAGATTGATTAATATAGGAAGAGAAGAAAAGGGTAGAGATAATTAGGCAAAACTATGTCATATCAGCTGATATGACATGTGAGTTCCGCTTAGTATATACATGATGATATGTGATGTGGTATACTGTTGTCATACTGCGCCTCTATCTAAAGTGCGTGACATCAGTAGACGTGTGTATGACATTGACTAATCAATTATACGTAATCGATATATCATAGTTGGACAAACGCTAAGGCAATAGGAATGCAAATAATACCACTAGTAACTGATATTTCCACGCTTTACTTACTGAACGAATAATAGGAATAGGCAGCCAACAGAATGATACCCCAATATGTCACTCTACGCTGTGAAGATGGGCACTGTGGTAAGAGTAAGAAACGCAGTACTAGCAACAAATAGCCAATACACCAACAGAAGGAAGAAGAAAGAAAGAATGTAGTCGCACTACTAGCAATAGTAGCAGCAATAGAGTAGTGATAGAGTAGTAGCAGTGGTAGCAATGGTAGTAGTAGTAGTAGTGGCAATAGCAGTATGCGTATGCGTTTCAAGGTGAGCGTAAAGAATGGAAAGCCGGGATGAGGTTCGTTGTATGCTGCAGTAAAATAAAGAGAATTTGGAAATGACGGAAAAAAATGAAAAGCGATATTCATAATAACAGCTGTGTTCATAGAGTACAGGTATACTTTTTCGCTCTCTCTCATTCTCGTTTTCTCTTTCTCTTTCTGTGTGTGTGCGTGTGTGTGTGTGCGCTTATCACTAGGGCGTGTTAGGCATGCAAGTGCCCAAGACGTTCGAGCAAGCAAATGCAATAACCATTCATGGCTGGGTGCCACAAGGTGATACGTGAATGTGCCGTACGGAAATGGTACGTGCCAGTCCAAAGCCCTCGCATCCATTATAATATGCACCACAGCAGCATTAATGAATGTAACAACCATTACTAGTGGTGCATCATTCGGATTTAAGCCAATTTCCCTTTATTCTACCTATTCATTCGTTGCTAGTAAACATGCCATGTTATACACGCGTACATGCATACACGCACACATATACGCATACATTTACTAGTACAATCATTACTGTCTATTGTAGACATGATGCATGGAACAAGATATAGTTTGCATTGGTGAACGCCAATAAGCAACCGTATCAACTAAGCCATTTGACTTGAATATCCGACTAACAAGAAACTGCAACGAAACAGATACACACATGTACACATATGCATACACACATCATACGATTACCATAACAATGGTAACAAATAAAGAAGGAAAAGGAGGAAGAGGAAGAGGAATAAAACGATGATGCACAGCAGATAAACCGCGCCACTCCACGTGTGAATGCAAGTGAGAGAGATAGATAGATAGAAAGAGAAAAGGAGATGATGATGATGATGATGTGTATATACGAGTTTCTGTAAATAATAAAGACCTTCAAGTAAACACTTACCGTAATAGTAGTGATTGATGCCTATGCTCTCGCTCTTTTTCTTTTACTAAATAATCGCTGTAAATAGATTCAATGGATGGTAAAGATACACGCTATAGAAAACGACAAGTAAAGCAGAATAGTAAGAAAGCAAGAGAGAGAGAAGGATAATGCAGGAAAGGTTACTTGTCGATATTGGTGTGGCATAATACGAACATGTATTTATATGTCGTGCCAAGTATTCCATTTAAAGGGGAGTTCAAATGAGTCGATAATGATGAGTGATGACATCTCGGACAAATTAACCGAAAGATGTGTGTGTAATGGGGACACAAATATAGGCATGATAATGATGGTTGATAGGCAGTTAGACATATTCACTTTTACCGAAGATAATAGCACTATTTAGATGATTATCATTATCATTATTGCTCTTATTGCTGTTGTAATTGATGATTGATTGATTCATTTGTATTTGTATAGACTAAATAAACACAGGTTATTTATTAGATGGAATCATCATCGTTTAACCGCTGCACATGATACAAGCGTCCTTGTTGTCTAGTGAACATTGTAGACGCATGGCATCTGTAATCTCGTTACTCGCATTCTCCGGTGATGCTTCTCCTTTCTCTTCGGTTGCATTATTGGACATGGCCTTCAATGACTGCTGATCGACTGTGAATTTAATAGCATCCACGGCGGGGCGAGATCGCAAGTAGTACATGCCGGTCTTGAGTCCTTTCTTCCAGCCGTAGAAATGCATCGATGTTAGCTTAGCGTAGCTTGGCTCGGCAATGTGAATGTTAAGCGATTGTGACTGGTCAATGAATGCACCGCGATCTGCTGCCATGTCAATCACGGCCTTTTGCGAGATCTCCCATACGGTACGGTACAGTTGTCGTATCTCGTCTGGAATACCAGGGGCACGTTGTACGGAACCGTTATCGGCAATGATACGATTCTTCATTTGATCGTTCCACAATCCCATCTCTACGAGATCCTTTAGTAGCCAGGGGTTGACCACTTGGAATTCTCCGGCAAGTACACGTCGCGTGTAAATGTTGGACGTGTAAGGCTCGAAGCACTCGTTGAAACCGAGAATCTGCGAGGTGGACGCGGTAGGCATAGGTGCCACGAGGAGCGAGTTACGTACACCGTGTTGTTGTATACGTGCACGTATCGGTTCCCAGTTCCATTGATCGGTCGGTGTGACGTTCCACATATCCTGTTGGAGGATTCCTTGCGACAAAGGCGAACCTGGATAACTCTCGTAGGTGCCGTCACGTTCGGCTAGCTCGCTGGATGACTCGAGTGCCGCGTGGTAGATTGTCTCGAAGATACGCTTGTTAAGATCGCGAGCTTGTGGGGAATCGAATGGCATACGCATCTTCATGAAGGTATCCGCCAACCTTGCACTCCCAAGCCAATGGGACGATGACGCATGTTGGATCGATGCGCCTCTTCACCGGATAATAGTTGACATCGATGATCTTGTTGAGATTACGCGTGACCACCTTGGTGACCGCGTGCAATTTGGTAAAGTCATACGTGTCGCGATCAATGACGAATGACGGTAGTGCGATACTGGCCAAGTTGCACACGGCAACCTCATCCGGCGAAGAGTATTGAACGATCTCGGTGCATAGATTGCTGCACTTGATGGTGCCGAGATTCTTCTGGTTGGACTTTCTATTGCAGCTATCCTTGTAGAGCATGTAAGGCATGCCAGTTTCCGTTTGCGCGTCAATGATGGCCGACCACAACTTCTGCGCCTTGATGGTCTTGCGAGCCTTGCCTTGTTTCTCGTACGACTCGTAAAGTGCGACAAACTCGTCGCCATAACAGTCTTGCAAGCCTGGACACTCGTGTGGCATAGTAGGGACCAGTCGCCGTTCTGTTCGACACGTTGCATGAAGAGATCCGGGATCCAAAGGGCGTAGAATAGATCACGAGCACGCGCTTCCTCGGAACCGTGATTCTTACGCATATCAAGCATCTGGAAGATATCCGCGTGCCATGGCTCTAGATAAATGGCAAATGCACCGGGACGCTTATTGCCACCTTGATCGACGTAGCGAGCCGTGTTGTTGTAGACACGTAGCATAGGGACTAGACCGTTCGAGTAGCCATTGGTACCGGCAATGTAGGAGCCAGATGCACGAATATTATGTACATTAAGACCAATGCCACCGGCTGTCTTGGAGATCATGGCACATTGCTTTAGCGTGTCGTAAATACCCTCGATGGAGTCGTCGGACATGGTAAGCAAGAAGCAGGATGATAATTGAGGACGTGGTGTACCCGCATTGAAGAGAGTTGGCGAGGCATGAGTGAAGTAGCGCTCGGATAGCAGATTGTAAGTCTCGATTGCCGCGTCAATGTCCTTGCCGTGAATACCCACTGCCACACGCATCAACATTTGTTGTGGACGTTCCACGGTGCGACCGTTCAATTTCAACAAATAGGAGCGTTCCAATGTCTTGAAACCAAAGTAGTTGTAATTGAAGTCACGATCGTAAATGATGGCAGAGTTTAATCGCTCGGCATTCTCCTGGACAATCTCGTATGTCTCCTGGGAAATCATCGGTGCCGGTTTATCTGTCTTGGGATTAATGTACTTGTAGAGATCTTCAATTACTTGCGAGAATTGCTTCTTGCTCTCCTTATGCAGATTGGATATGGCAATGCGAGCCGCAAGAATGGCATAGTCCGGATGCTTCGTAGTCATGTAGGCGGCAGTCTCGGCGGCCAGATTATCCAACTCGACAGTAGTCACACCTTGGTATACACCCGAGATAACCTAGTCGTGTGTTTCATAGAGATTGCATTAGTTATTAGCACGGTGACACGCATACTCCTATAAACCGCATAGATTGCTCCTTACCTTTTGTGCAATGGCAGCAGGATCTACATAGTTTGTGTCGAGTCCATAGCAGAGCTTGACAATACGTGCGGTAATCTTGTCGAAAGCCACCTTTTCGGTGCGTCCACCTAAATACACAAGAAAAGAAAGAGGAACGAATACGACAAGTACATTGATAAGTATACATAAATATTGATGATACACAGATATGTATTCAGTTTTATTTATTCCTAGTCACGATAGTTTACCTCGTTTAACGACAAACATAGTGCTAGCCAGTAAGGAATACGTGTGCGTATACGTGTATGTGTGTGTTTACAAGTAATATATATATTCAAGTGAAGGTGGCGTAGTAAACCAAATAAAAATAAAAATCGCAAACGAGGAAAACAACAAAGAGAAAGGAAAGCCACGAGAGAAGCGCGTCTTAAATAAAATCGCGCGGTCTATCGCGTCACCCTTACTTGCCAGTTTCTAGATTTCAACAGTTTACATGGCTAACCACCGCCACCACCACCATCAGCGGCATTCTAGAAGACTATTCTATATGCAGCACAAAAAATGTAGTTGAAATGTATATACGCTTTCTATATCAACTATGCTAGAATCTATCATTGTATTGAGTGATCAGTTGGTCAGTCAGATGACACACACCACAGTATGGAAGAAAACATTGTCGTCATCACTATCACCATCATCATCATTCACTGTGTATTCGTATTGATTTAACACTGCCTTTACGACCAAACACCGTTACTTTTAACTCATCTACTTTCTTTCCTCAGCTATTCTCCTCTTTCACTTTATTCGCTAAAAAACACTGTTGCATTAGTGCTTGTATCTGTTTCTTACCACTCGTCTTCTTGGCAACGTTCACCTATGGACCCACGTATTACTGACAAAGAAGCCGCTGCCATTCATGCAGCCGCTGTGACTCGCAACTATGAGTTGCAACCACGACTTGGTAAGTATACTATTGGAAACTAGCTCTATATCTAATATATATCTAATAACACATATATTATAGACTACCGTACTGTATCTGGTGTCAATGGACCACTGGTCATCCTTGATAATGTGAAAGTAAGTGATAGCAAGATGAGTAGATGATGTCTTCTCTAACACTATGAACCAATTACTTCAATATTGCTAGTTCCCCAAGTTCTCAGAGATCGTTCAATTGACACTGCCTGACGGTACTCAGCGTTCAGGTCAGGTGCTTGAAGTCCAGGGTAAACGTGCTATTGTACAGGTAAACCAGGAGCAGCCACTATTCCATTATGATAACAATACGCTAACATGATTATTCAGGTATTCGAAGGTACCACTGGTGTTGATGCTAAAGCAACCCGAGTTGAATTCACGGGCGACACACTAAAGATTCCCGTCAGTGAAGATATGCTTGGTCGAGTATTTAACGGATCAGGCAAAGCTATCGACAAAGGACCTAAAGTATTTGCCGAGGATTTCCTTGATATTCAAGGTAAGTGTGCTTGTAATGCTTTCATACTAGACAGTTTATTAACGTATTACGACGAATAATAATAATAATAATATCTAGGCATGCCTATTAATCCATACTCTCGTATTTATCCCGAGGAAATGATTCAAACGGGTATTTCCGCAATTGATACCATGAACTCTATTGCCCGTGGTCAAAGATTCCTATCTTCTCGCTGCCGGTCTACCTCATAACGAGGTATGTAGTAAATCGATTATTAATATGATATACTTACGAATGTGTAACCTCATAGATTGCCGCTCAAATCTGTCGACAAGCTGGTTTGGTAAAGGGTCCCACCAAGGATGTATTGGATGGTCACGAGGATAATTTCGCCATTGTATTCGCGCTATGGGTGTAAGTAGTAGTTGTTACTATTTACAACTTGTGTATATGAAATAGATATTGATATAGTTTATTTATCTCAATGACAGGTCAACATGGAGACGGCTCGTTTCTTCAAGCAAGACTTTGAGGAGAATGGTTCTCTCGAACGTGTAACACTCTTCCTTAACTTGGCCAATGATCCTACGTAAGTGAAATGAATTGTATAATGATACGCTCATTATAACTAATATGAATCATTAGAATTGAACGTATTATTACACCACGTTTGGCACTTACACTGCCGAATATTATGCCTATCAATTGGAGAAACACGTGTTGGTCATCCTTACCGATATGAGTTCCTATGCTGATGCGTTACGTGAAGTGTCGCTGCTCGTGAAGAAGTACCGGGTCGTCGTGGTTATCCCGGTTATATGTATACTGACTTGTCGACTATCTACGAACGAGCAGGACGTGTGGAGGGTCGTAATGGCAGTATCACACAGATTCCAATTCTTACTATGCCTAATGATGGTAATTATTAACATGATTAACAAACAAATACTTGTCTACACTTGAACTAACAATACGATTGTATTATCTAGATATCACGCATCCTATTCCGGATCTTACAGGCTACATTACGGAGGACAGATTTATGTCGATCGTCAATTGCATAATCGACAAATCTACCCGCCCATCAATGTATTGCCATCGCTATCACGTCTCATGAAGAGTGCCATCGGTGAAGGCATGACGCGTAATGATCATGGTGATGTATCCAATCAGCTTGTAAGTTAGAATCATTAGGTATAGGTTAATCATGTAAATAATAATGACAATCATATCTAGTATGCCAAATACGCCATCGGTCGAGATGCAGCTGCCATGAAGGCTGTGGTAGGTGAGGAAGCCCTTAATCAGGAGGACAAGCTCTCGTTGGAATTCTTGGAGAAATTCGAGAAATCATTTATTGCACAGGGTCCATACGAGTCGCGTACCATCTTTGAGTCGTTGGATCTCGCTTGGTCCTTGCTACGTGTATTCCCCAAGGAGTTGCTCAATCGTATTCCACAAAAAGTACTTGCCGAATACTATCAGCGACGTACGACAAAGAGCACGGTCGAGCCAGCCAGCAGTCAGCCACCGACTAAGAGTACACGAGACACGGTTCTCGTAGATATTGAGGCGTAACTTTCAATAGGTGTTCAATGAATGAATGAATGTTATGAATTCTACCTATACATACTCCATGTTCATGTTAGCGTGTAGAATATTGTCTAAATGTGTTACGTATAAAAGATTCGAATATTATGGTAGATGATATGGGTATTTAATGATGACATTTCTATCATTTGAATAGAGTGAATGTGACAACGAAACAACAACATTGCATTAAACAAAGTAAAGAACAAGAGGTATATGACCCTTTTACTATTTCTATTCAGTACAGGTATTTTCCTTTTTGCTATTCACTATGACTACACGGTTAGAGCGTTACTTGACATTTGTCAATACGCAAATCACACGTACTAATGGAGACAAACTGAGTGAGCGACTCTCCTTGACTGATTCGCATACTGAGCGACTTGAAGATGAAGTGGAACACGTAACTAGCAAGCAATCCTCTATTCCACTGTAACTAACGGCAATACTATTCATTTTACTATTTATTTGCTAGAACACCAGCTATTGTACACGTACTTGTCGCAATAAGCTTAAGGAACCGTGGAATGAACTGGTAGAACAGCATATCTACGCTGGACTAGCGCATGCTCGACAAGATTGGACCGGTGCCTTTCAGTATCAGTTGTCGGCGACCAAGTAAGTAGTACACTTGTATTAGACGGTGACTATTCACTAGTTGATAAATACTTACTAATGACGTGGTGTATAGAACGCTATTACGTCTACTATCCTCTTGTAATCGATGGATATTACCGGTTCTCTATACTGTTCTACGAGATTTACGTTTTATAGCCGCAAAGGTAAATGACGTGACATCATTTGCCCTTTACTCATCTAATGCATTACTCGTTAATACAGGCTGATACCGCGCATGAATCTAAAGGCAAATCATCTTGTCTCGAAGATGCAGCACGTACCATCAACCAAGCATTTTCCTTGTGTGTTATGGATCGGTAAGCTTGATGATAAATCTATTGCCATGATGTCGTATTAAATGACTTGTATCGTACTAGTTCGTCGACACAAGCAGTATCACGAAAGTGGGGCACCTATTTCGTTATTAATCTATTATTTGGTATTTATTTCAAGGTAATTAACTATCAAGTATTGTTAATGTAGATAGTAAGCATTGATCATCGATATACATGTTAGTTAGGATCTCAGAATCTATGCAAAAACATCATTAAAGCTGTTACTGCATCAGCCAACGATCTACCTGCACTCACTCGATATCCAAAAGCGGATCAAGTAGCCTACAAGTATTATATGGGATTACTAGCATTTAGAGAGGAAAAGTACAGCAAGGTAAGTTGTACCATTACTACTAGAGAATAACTCATCATATTAACAATGTTATTATTATTATATACATGATCAATAGGCGGAAACTGATCTTATGGATGCATTTAGGATGTGTAAATCAGATGCTGTACCACAGAAAGAGCAAGTATTACATAGATTACTTGGAATAACAAGAGGCAACTTACTTATACGCTACTCTACTTTTATTTATCATTTGAATGATTGATTTAATCTAATTGTAGGCGTATTTTGAAGTTCCTAATACCTGTTCGTTTACTACGTGGCATACTACCCAGTGACAAGTTATTAGCGCGTTACAAGTCCATCTCACTCACCTATCAACCATTTGTGGATGCCATTCGTAAAGGAGATGTCAAGCAATACGACGTATTACTACTTGATAGAGAGCAATTACTCGCACGTATGGGTACTTATTTGACGCTAGAACGTGCACGCTACATTGCCGTACGTACACTACTTCGTAAAGCGTAAGTAATCATAATACTTTCCCCTATTCGTTACTCATTCCTATCTACGTATTAGCTTTATTGTAAATGGTAAAGATGCCAAAGTACCTATTGAAAAGTTTCGAGTTGCTTTACAATTGGCGCATATCGCACTTGATATGGATGCTACCGAATGTCTACTGGCTAATATGATATTCAAGGTAAGGATTAATCGATTAAGTGAATTCCCTTCATTCAATTGACGAGTTATCATTGAATATGACAACAGGGTTATGTACGAGGTTATTTATCACATGAGCGTGGTTATCTCGTATTAAGTAACAAAGATCCCTTCCCAAATCTCACTACACTCGCTTCAACGTAGACAATGATGCTCGCTCATACACACGCACTGTTTATTCTGTATTGAATGGAATTAATAAAGAAAACCCCATTAAAAGATATTAATCCGATACTCGCAATTAGCCATAATTCAGCTCCAAATCTCCTTCTACTGGAGCATCAAGATCCACATAGGAGGTTACTTCACGATTCTGTCGTGGATCTAGAGCAAGTCTATTGTTATAAAATAGATAAAGCGATTAGCAAGAAGTATATAAATGTTTGTCTAGCCGTATTGTAATGTCACTTACTGAGATGCTGCCTGTGATACGGCAGAGGCTACCGCGTTCGATGATGCCGTCAATGCACCGATACCTGCCATACCACCAGTCAATGCCATAGGAATGGTGGGTGTACGAATGGCTGCTGCCGTTGCTGCCGGCAATGACAAGGAGGGTGAGGCGGTAGGTGGTTCAAATCCAATACGTGGTATTTGATCCATGGGTGTACCGACAGGTGCAGCAGCAATTTGCGGTATAAATGTATTAGTCTCCCAACCGATAGCTAGATAGTAGAATCAAATCAGTATACACTCGTTATAACTATTAATCATTTGTTCATCATTACCATAGGGTTGATAGCCACTTGAGACTGCATTGACACTCGATGCATCATTGGTAAGTGCGACTGATGGATTAATACCAATACCGTTATTGGTGCCATTACTACTATTTAGGAGTGTCGGTGTCATATTAGGAACTGGTGTGACGGCAGTTGGTGGCTGTACATTCGGCATAAGTCGATTTGGATCACGAATGTAATTATTATAGAATTGTTTCTAAATAATAACAAGATTAAGCAAATAGGAAAGATGGGAAAAGGGATAGCATATAATAGCTTACCTCTACCAAATCCTCCACATTAATGGAATGCTTATTGCCTAAATGTTTAATGACAAATTCCGGTCCTAAAAACTGCTTATTACACATGGTACATGCATATCGTTGATCGGCTATCTTGGCCATATAATCCCAACTAGAGAAGATGAATGATATGCATTAGTTGATACTATATATATATATATATATATTGGTATCACTTACACGTCATCAGCTGCCTTGCCACCCAATGCTTCCACGTCAATCTTATGAGCCGGTCTGTCCTTGAAATCCAATCGAGTATCAAGTGCTCTTGTCCATTTGTCGGCTAGATTATTCGGTAATATGAGTGTATTAGTATAGTAATAGGTGACAATAGATGATGACACTGCTACTTACAATAAGAGTCGGGTGCATCTCCTCGTTTACGGAAATGGTGTATGGGACATCGACGCTCTAGATCCATTGGACTATCGGCACCAATACCGCAATAGTAGCAGAACATGTGGACTCGTCGCAAGTATTCGATAAACAAGTCTAGTTGTTTCTTTGTCTAATGCCTTCCTCGTTAGTAATCGATGTCCAGTATACGAATATCAACGAATGTAACACTCACCTTCCATAGATCAATTGATTCCATGGTACCGTTTGTTTCTGCCTCCATTCTTGTGGCGCAAACACGTTCAAAGAGCGCGTTTACCACTTCAATACCATTGAGTTCACCGGCTACTTCATCATCCAACACCGTGACAATATCCGAGATACGTGAAAGATCTTTTCGCAAACGTGCTGGATGATTGGCGACTTCTGGCGCATAGCGTGGCTTTGTATTCGAGTTTAATTTATGGAATCCCAAATGAAATTCAAATTCCTCAATCTAATCATCAATGTACAGCGTACAATTAGCGGCTTATTGACAGGTAAACATCATCATATAGACGTACCTTTTGATTGTTCAACTTGTCAAATGCCGATTTTATATCCGCGCCATTATTAAAGACGATCCATCCAATACGATGAAATCGTTTAAGTGCATTTGGATCGGATACGGCCAGATAGCGGAAATTCTCTACTGATTTGCACATCTAACAATGTGTAACAATATGCTTAATTATAATGACTCGTAAACACATTACATTATACTTACCTCAACCACCTTATCGCGACCAATGGCCGGTGTAATACTTTTAACAAATAGAATAGTGTCTGATTCGGCCTCTGCGTCTATGTCCATGACAGATGCTTCAACTAGAATATAGGAAAGAGTCGCGTTAACAACAATTGTATTATCATGAGTATTATTACAAATAAATGTCACTTACTTGGGCCGCCTTCATCAAGTGAGATATTATCCAGGTTGCCTGCCTCGGCATCCTCTTTGAACTGCTTATAGTTTTCAATTTTTATCGTGCGCACCTCGTCAAGCCAGCGTCTTCTCTCCATCGGATGGTATTTCTCTCGGAACCATGCCATCTCCTTGTGTGCCTCGTAGAATTTTTTACATTGTCGTTTGGTGCAATCACGTTTGTATGCGGCGTATTGCTCGCTAAGATCACGATCATCGTAGCGACGACCGCGTGTTCGATTATTGACATAGTCTGCAAATTGACGGAATGAAACCATATAGTCCAATTTATACGGATCGAATCTAAACAAGTGTATATGGTTAAATAAGCCAATTGAAATAGAATAGAATACTGTAATGACTGTATCACTTACCTATTATCACTAATATACACATAATCAATCATCAATAACATCATTAGATACTGATATAAATGTGTATGATAACTTATATATATATATATATATTAGTTGACCGTATCACTATAACACTTACTCGCGATCGCGTGCATCATCGTCTAATAAGAGAGTGATCGTTAGCCAGATACATTGATATATTGATATATTGATATATTACCTCCAAAACGTGGACCAGGTCGATAGCCATCACGCGTATAATCGGGTATATAGTGATCGCCATTGTCACCATGGGGGAATGATCGGCGTCTTGGTGATGGCGAACGATATCGACGACGAGCAGCGACTACAATTGAAATGGTTAGTTTACTTGCTACTATAAGCATACTAGTACCAAGAGGGAATACTTGCATCGATCAGGACTGCGACTTCGACTTGAACGCGAGCGTCGAATACGATCATCCATGGTTTCGGGCGAAAAGTCTCGCACTGGACTTCGACGACGATCACGACCAAACTGATCGCGTGATTCGCGACCGAATTCATCATCGCCGTAGTCTGCCATGGTTATATAGATAGATAGATGTATTCGTAGTAGTTGCTGTTATGATTGTTCTCAAAGTGATGACGATACCGTAGATTATCGACTACGCCAACAACGATATAGATCAGGGTTATCCGCGATTCAACCGATGCACTGCACCAGGCGTAGCCAAGAGTTTTCTCTCTTTTTCTTTCTCTCCCGTACTTATGCCCAAGAACAAGAACTGGAGCACGCGCGACTGTTATCGGAATCTAACAGATAAACATACGTGAGACCAAGGCCAGAGAGGGGAATATATAATCGACAAAGTCAGTAAGTTAAATTATAACAGAGGAGAGAAAAGAAAAAGATCAAAATGGCAGATTCACAAAGATGTGGTGTGTTCATCGCGTAATAATATCCGCATACAATAACAATAATAGCAATAACAATCGTGATAGTGATAATAATAGTATATAATAATAATGGAGGTAGTAGTAAAGCGTCTACTCCATGCATACACCACTATCCGCCGATAGAGATATCCATAAAACAGAACACAGCCATTAACGAGTATAATACAACGAGTTAAACGGGTAATAAGACCTACCAGAAAACAAAAAAGGCGGTGAATGCTTGTGTGAACAAGTCAGTTCCTCCTCCTCCTCCTCCCCACTGCATTGAAGATATCATTTTCTTTCCTCCTTTACTCACTGAAAGATATTGTTACGTGTAAGCAAAATGATATCGAGTGAATCCATTTAGAAACTGTTTAAATCAAAACTATCAAATGCCATCATCATTATCTTCATCGTCATCATTATCATAATCATAATCATTGCCATCATCATCCTTATTATGAATTTGTCTTGTGTTGTCACTGCTTTTTCCCTAGTAGCCAACTATCGACAACTGGTATTTCTCCTCAACGACCAAACTACTATGCTATTTCCTTTTTTTATTAGTGTTAGACTGGATATAGAACTTTGAACGTTTATCTAATAGAAAAAGAAAGAAAGAGTAAGAGTAAGCGTAAGCGAGAATAAATGAAAGTGAGAGAGAGAAATACACCATGATGACTACGCCAGTTGAATCGGATTATGAGCAAACGGCTTTAACCGAGCTTATCTCGTTAAAGCATCGTCTTATACTGCTACGTCGTGCCTCCTATTCTATTAGCACGCCTAGTATCAATCAAATCTATATTGAAGTCAATGAGAAAGTTGAGAAACTCTTGCAGGAACGGGAAAAGAACGAGAAAACAAGTAAAGAAACCGGTGAAACTATGGTGAATAACGGCGAGGCATACCATGAAAACGCGGCACCATTCTCTATACGTAGTCGTATTAACGATGTAATCAATACGATCTACCAAATGATTTCTCTATTTTGGATGGCTCTTGGTAAGAATCGCGAGCCACCTGCCACGTATATTCAATTTGTCACGTTAAAAGTAAGTAAATGTGAATGTAAAAGACTCGCTTATTCGCTTATTCGTTAATAATATGCCAATAATGAATGTAAATAGCGATCATTGACCATATTGGACGAATCAGGTGTATATACATTGAGTAAGTTGACTTTACATCTAGTATACAATGGCATTGCATATTCAATATGTATATATATATATATAATTCTAGGCGATATAAGTCCATATGAGACCAGATTTAACGAGCTGAAGGAAATACTGGAACGAACACCCGTGCAAACTATTCCCGGTGGTCTTAAATTGTTGATTGAAGGTGTATCAACGCTATGTGGTGAGTATTATCTACATTGATACCAAGTCAATAATAGTAATAACTATTTCATCAGAGAATCTACTTAATAAACTAAAACAAACTGCCGAGGCATTGGACCCGATCTTATTGCCCATTCAGACGAAACTAGTGGAACTACGCAATAAACTCTCGAGTATGGTGGTTGCAAATGCGGATGATTCCAATAACGAGGAGATACTCGCTCAATTGCAACGTGAACTACGTGAGATTGACGGACAACGTGAAAATGGAAAGTTTGTCGCACCGGATGGTACCATTCCGAAAGGACAAGCGCAACTAATCGGATTACTCGAGGAGTGCTACGAGAATATACACGATTTGATGGCCACTCGCAATAAGACAATGTCCAACGAGATACAACCGATCTACGATAAGTTAACCGAACTACGTGGTCAGCTCCAGTACTTGTTGTCGACCCATCGATGGACGTGTCGTGAAACGGACCTATGGCAGTATCAGCAACAATTGCAGGAGGTATCCAATCTACCACGTCGAAATGGCCAATTCGTCAATGCTGAAGGCGAGGTGATTCCCGGTCAGGCGGTGTTGCACTATCTGCTTCAACGCTGCTATCGTCTACTCAATATGCTTTACTCGGCCAGCGAACCGATTGCCGAATCGTTAATACCCATTTATAATCAACTATTTACGGTGCGTAGATTCCTCATTGAAATTCGCAAGTTAGACGGCGTCCCATCAGGTGAGTCGATGTAAACGATTGGATGATTAGTCATGTCATCCTATACCATTTACACGTTTGAATAGAAATTGAACTGTTTCCATTACAAATGAAACTCGGTCAACTCGATGACATGCGAGTGAATGGCAAATTCGTAGAAGAAGACGGCACCATTCCCGAGGGTCAAGCAATTGTAATGTCACTACTAAACGAATGTTACGATCGATTATTCGAGTTACAAGCACAAATACCTAGCTGATGATGTTGACATTTATTGCATGAATAAAGAATAAGTACTTTTATACATGAGCCATATATTATTATTATTATTTTGTTTATTGAATAATGCAGTATGTATAAATATCCTATATGTATGTATATGTGTATATGTGTATGTGCTATTATTTACTTAATTCTCTGGTCTCCATCGTATTCCGTACAAGTAGACCAAGAATGGCAATATGGCACCGAGTAATATTATAGCACCGACGATAGTAAATGTCCATCCATTACCCAGTCCATCTACCATTTGTACGGCGAATAGCGGTGTAATCGATGCAATGACAGCACGTACGAAATTAGCTAGACTAACCACGGATGCTGAGTGTGCGGTGAAGGCATCGATCAGGTAGACATTAATTACCGTGTTACCCATCATCATGCCAACAGACACTATTATTATTATTGTTATTGTTAATAAATATTAATAAATGAGTTGTATCAATAAATACTTACTAATAAATGATCCAATAAGTGGTACGAACCAATAAAGACTCCTCTCGATAAACCAGCCATACCTAAAATTGGATATGTTACACATTAATCTATCATTAAATAGTAGCCATCACTTACATTAGGAAACCTAATGGTGCTAAAATGACTGATGGCCATAGAGCACGTAAACGTACTTCGGCGGGCGGTTTCTTTTGCAACTTTGTCCTCTCCGTCAGCAGGATACGATCGAGATATCGACCGCTAATGATGGTGCCCACAACATTACCAAAACCACTCGCCAGGAAGGTTAAGCCAACCTGCGTTGTATTGAACGAGTACTGCGTAATGTACGTGCGTGGCAAGATCGTAATCAACAAATAGCTAAAGCCGAACACTAGTCCCGGGTAGAGCATCGATAGGGTCACCGCTGGATAGCGGAAGAATAGCAACGATCGAAGTGGATTGAATCTACCGGTCTTTTGACGCATTTCAGGGTAGAGCGTTTCCGGCATAGTGAATATGTTCACCAGTAGTGCGGCACCACCAAGTGCAGTTAATAGCCAAAAGATGCTATGCCAACCGTGATATTGATTCAAAGCACCACCGATAATTGGACCTATACCATATAAATTATAGTAGTCTCATTAGTAATATGTTCTATGCGATGGTGAAGCGAGTTTCCTTCTTTCTTTCTTTACTTACCAACAATGGGACCAATAAGTGGCCAAGTAGAAAGTATCCCATTTTACGACCACGCTCATGAATGAAAAAACATCTGCCACGCTACCTGCTCCTACGGCACTTGCAGCCGAGGAACTACAAGCTTGTAGGATACGCATCACGAGTAGAAGGGTAATATTATTGGATAATGCACATCCGATGGAGGTAAGCACGTAGAGACTCAGCGTGGTAATGTAATGGGACGACGACCCAATCGTTCGGAAAGCGGTGCCCATATCATGGGGGCAATGCCGTAGAACAGGAGAAATAGAGAAATAGTAAGGTTGACCATGTTAAGCGAGGTGTTCAAATTGGAGGCAATATCAAGTTGTGCCGGCACATAAATGGTGCTAGATAAAGGACCAAAAATCCCGCCAATCCCGCTTGAAATAGAATCCAATTCTTCTTTTTATTACTAAACGTATTAACGGGAAGATGCATATCGTTGCCGTCGTGTGTTGACTCGATAGTAAGTGTGGTGGGTGTCGAATTAGGGCTGGACTCCATCATGGCCGGTGATACGGCATCCACGGCAATGGCCAATCCAACTAGTTTTACATTGGTGATTAGGTAATGCCCTACTATTGATGTATACATGTACACTTACTATTATTTGGATTAGAAGACATGTTGATGATATGATGCTGATAATTAGGCAAAGCAGCAAAAGAAAGAAAAGACAAGAGAGAGCGAAGAGAAGAATAGAAAAAATCCTTGACCAACTTGAGCAGGATGCTAATGGTAACACGCCATCGTTATATATTAACAAAAAGAAGCATCATATGAATATGTTCACACGCCTTTTTTAGTTGATGTTAGGTTTCCTACATTTCCATATCCGTCCAGAATGAGTAGCATTCATTACTCGGCGAGGAAAAGAAGGAAGGAATAGAGGATGGATAAAAAGAGAAAATACAGGCTTTTTCCATCCAATTTGCGCATTTATCTTTTAACATTTGCAGTTTATTAATAGATAACTCTACACAATTGTTAACATTAATATAATAATTGTGAAATGGGATTAAGGGAAATCTAAAACGTAATCCATAACAATGTTACAATTATTATAATGATTACAATAAAAAGATTATACACTAGGATAGAGAGAGAAAGTGGGTGTCACGTTTTAACTGGTACGTGTTAATCTTTAGAGCGATGTTCACACATAGCTCCGTAACCGTAGCTTCTTAGCAGTGCTAATAGGCCTTCGGTTGATACGTTAGGATTCTACAATAATAAATATACACATAAATACGGGTTTATTATGAGAAAAGGGAATTGGCGTCTTCTTGTTCTTGTTCTTGGGGCATCGAGTTTGTCTTGGTCTTTATAGGCATCGTCCTTGCTATCTACGCGCCTTGCCATGGGAGTTCCTCGGTTCGTGATACACCATCTTTTCCGTAACGCGAGAAGATATTGATAAGCAAGTGCTTCTACCGAGCTGTCGCTACAGCAAATATGATAAATCCGATATTCCGATATTGACACGGTATGATTTACTCGTCTACACAAAAATATCGTCACAGTGGGATTTATTCGATGTGAAAGTAGGAGCGTGAATCTTGTTGTCTTCTCATTTTACATGAGAGCTTTTCGGCTCGTTGAAATAAACCGCTATCCGGGTCGCGGGAACATGCTGATAAGTACACACAGCGATGTTAATGAAATGTGAACTGATGACAGCTCAGACTATCGGGTCTGAGTGAGTTGTTATCAGCCGCTATGCAAATATCTTCACACCTATATACATTATCCACTATAAATATGGGTCCTATTTTGTACGAATTGAATAAACTTATCTTCACCTTCCAGTTCAATCGTCCCTATTACACTCTACTACACTACCTTATCGTATATCGCCTACACACTGTGCTTGAGCAAATCGAGCAACCATAGCTCCCACACTATCAATGAGAAAGTGTCCTACTACTTGTCATGATCCCTTACGGTAAGTATACCTCATTACACTTTGATATTTATTACATATACTAATCCATTATTCTATTAGATGCACACATCGAAAAATATAAGAGGACATGCAAGTTAAAGGATTCGAGTATCGTTTGTGGAATCGGGGTTATGGTTGCTCGTCTGGATTTCATTCAAATCACCAAATGCCTTCGTAGTGGAACCGATGTTCCAACACACCCTCATCCAAGTGTCATTGCTTCCAATCATTCAAGAAAGGAGGACAAGACCAAGGAACAAACAAAAATAACAATTTATCCGCGATGGTTATCGCTATCGCCCCAGTCTTTCCCAAAGGGAGAGGGGCTGGGAAACAGAATACGGGGGTACTTTGTACTTGTAAGTGTTAAATATTATTTATTCGTAAAGACAAAAGGCTAACTGCGCAAATTGGATGGAAAAAGCCTGTAGATAGATAGAAACAGAAATCGATTAAGCGGATATTGCCTTGGTGTGGCGCCATATCTTGACCTCGTGGCTTAGCGGTCCAGAATAGGATAGCTACACGTTCAGCGTCGAGAGAAGAAAAAGCAAACGCAAAAGCAAATTTTAATAAAGACGAACAATTCTATCTTTTATCTCTACACTTCTGTACTCGAGTGTCTTACAAGTATTAATCGTGTCAAAGTATTTTATTTGTCTATACATTCCAACTGTGAGCCACTGCAGCTAACTGAGGTTGCTGCACGTCACCTTCTGGAATCCCTTGTCCGGCCCCTATCGTGCCCCCTACCAGATAGGGCCGTGACACTTGATAAATAGCTCGGTTAAAAGTAAAGCCATTTTTTTGCCTTTCGATGTAGGTAAGACGAGTACAGGAAAGTGTAGTCAATATGCTTCGCAATAGAGCAGTAAAGAAGCAGATATTCAATAATAACGAGTATATATTACTAGCAATCAATAAGCACCAATACTAATTGACGTGTTTGTTATTGGTGTCTAATGACATTAATGATTTACTAATCCATTTCAAGTATTCATTTCATTGTGTTTCCCTTTCCTTTACTTCTTTACCAATGCTGTCTTCTTAGTGAACTATATCCACTTGTCGTTGACTTCTTTCACATACTGTCTTCTTCGTGCTAACCTCATTCCTCTTATTACTAAACAATAAGTGCCTTTTTATGTCAACTACATTCCACTTGTCAGTAAACAACACGCGTCTACTTCCTCTTAACTCTATGCTAGCTATTTCTTTTACTTTCTCAACAATACGCGTCTTCTTCGTGTCATTCACATTCCACTTACTTCCTCTTTCACTTTAACATACACATTCCCATAACAGCTATTCTGCCATACTATCTCTATGACTTTTATTTATCTCTTTGTTTTCCTCTTCCTCTATCCTATCTACATGCTCACTTGTCGTTATTATTACTATACCAATAAGCCTTGTTTATTGTTCGTTATAGTCTTTTGTCTTCTATCACTGTCCTGCTTATTTATCAATGTTCAAGCGTTTACTGTTCTCGTTGTAATATGCACCTTTTACTTTTACCACACTTTTCCGTCATCTGTTTGCATGCCACCAATACGTCATGCTTTTATTTGAATTTTTATTTGTTTACTGCCATCTACATACTCTATCTATCTACAAGCATACACTGCTTCTTCCAATAAACTGACCTACGTGTTCATGTACTCTTCCTTGCTCATTCCTTGCTCGTTCGGTGACAACTCAGTCATTCTACTAACTACTGCTTGTTTATTACATTGTCTATCGTGTATTCTATTTGTTTACTCGTTGCTACTCCTATGCAATGAACCGTAAATATAACCATCATAGTTTATTTAATAAATACACGGTTTACAATGCTCATCGAATACTGCATATGATTATGAAGTATGCGAATATCTGTAATAGCATGACTGACAATTATTCCATTTATTTGATGTAACGTAATCTCTTATTTAGCATTGAACACTCTATCTATCGATAAAGAAATCAATATAAGACAACAAGCATATGAGCAAATCTGATGCAAATGGATAGTACACTCACAAATATCATAATTAATATACAATAACGATTGGTCCTATTCATAATAAAGCATTCTTTAATGTTATTCGATAGCTACTGTAGATTTGTCTATAGATTGTAACATGGTTGATTCGGTCAAGTAGACGGTGTTCAACAATACTACGGAGGTGTAAGCAGCATGATAACCGCTCTCTCTATTAGCAATTTGGTGGTCGCTGAAAGGAGGAAACAAGCATAGAGCTAGTGGAAACACAATATGTTTCATCAATTTATCCTTAAAAAGGATACACGACATAATGTGACAGCATGGCCAACCATACAAACGAGATAGCTGTTCCAACTTTGCCATCTTGCTTACTCCGCATAACATGCTGTTGCTGTTGCCGTTATCTTGGTTACCGCATGGTGCTAAATTTAAGAGAAGATTGATTTGCTCTTTTACTAATGTTACATCGTTTAATTCCCTTATTAGATTAGGAACGTGGTTTCTTATGGCGCACATTGGTTCA
Source organism: Syncephalis plumigaleata (assembly GCA_025201365.1). NCBI lineage: Eukaryota > Fungi > Zoopagomycota > Zoopagomycetes > Zoopagales > Piptocephalidaceae > Syncephalis > Syncephalis plumigaleata. The sequence continues at coordinate 639,307 of JAIXMF010000007.1, read as the reverse complement.
CACGTATTGATACAATAAGGATTTCATGGTTAGTAGAAAGAGAAAAGGGCCTTATGGTTATTGAAAACATGTACCCCAATGAATACTGAAGATGTTGTGTAAGTGGTTAACACGCGAATAGCAATGTCATCTCGAACATAAAAGCAGCGTATTGTTTGTGGCTTTATTCGATACTTTACACTCATCTACAACGACTGCAACGACCACACCTTCGCCTATCGCTCTTCTTTCAAGTAACGTTTAAACTTATTTCTAACGGATTATCGACAGTTCTATACAACAACATGGTCTCCTTCCGGTCATTATCGTTCACCGCCATCGTAGTCTTGGCCATCCTTGGCTGTGCCAATGCTGCTCCTATGAATCCACTTCCTGGTTCCCAGTCTCCAACTGGCGGACAGGGCAGCCCACAACTGCAAGCAGGGCAGAGAGGAGGCCTAAAACGAGTATCAAGCCAGGAACTGACAAGGGATCAAGAATTGGAAAAGAACCAGCGACCCACACCTCAAGTGACATCAGAGGAAATGAAGCAGATATTAGCGCCATTCCAACAGGAAGCAAAGAACAGGGTCCAGGAAGCAGAGCTACAGAAAGAGTTATTAACGAGACAGAAAACAGCATCCCAGCGGCAAGATGTAAGCGAGTTGCAACGGCTACTAGTGCAAATGGAACGAGGTTCATCGCAAGTGATGCAGAAAATAACCCAAGATCAAGAGCTAATAGAGCAAATAGAGCAAACCCCCGACCGGCTACGACCACTTCAATGGAAACTGCTATTATCCCAACTGGAAAAAGAAATACCGAGTCTAAGAGTGAGATACGCGGTATGGCAACAGCTAATCGTCGAACTGAAAAAGACATTAGAGCAACTTCAATGATCTAATACCCGATCTACACCAACAACTGATTTAGCCACTATTTTTGGATCTCTAAACTGGGTTTAATGATATTACTGAACAATAATAGAATAACATCATAAATTAATAAACAATAGATGAATCCAAATAACTAGTGTGTAAATATATAGTACATTATGTAATCATTGTCATTTGTATTGAAATGCTTGGATAGAGAAACGAGCAATGTAGGATGGAATGAGTGATGACCAAATATCATGGCAAGCATTGTTTAAATGATACCATGATGGCGAATCAACCTAAGCATACATCAGTATGGTAGATAAAGCATTCTACATTACTTTCTTGTTACATTTGACCATTTCTTGACTACTAGTTTTATGTCCTCCTGTTACATGCATAATCTACCGATTAATCAAATGTTTTATTACTTGTCGTTTAAATGTTATTCCATCATTACAATGACTTAATAATGATGATCACCATTATCATCATCATCGGTTCTCTTTACAACTTGGATTGATTGACATCCGGTCCTTTCCATACCCCAACTTCTCCCTTAATCAATGGACGAATACAGTCGTGATAACTACGAATGACGCCATCTTGCATCTCACTGTTATTGAGCGGATCACGTAGAAGACTCTCGACCATACGCTCGTAGGCACGACCATCACTTGAACCTAGGGCGGAATTCAATAGGAAATCGGGCCAGCCGTAACTCTCCGCTAAACCAACGGCATCAGGTCGAATGAGGCGTAATAACGAGCGAAGTTCACTACGAATAAGCGTGACCTGACTGGCGGATATGAAACCGTCCTCGGTGAAATCACCCATATTATTATCGAGTGTATAAAGATGGTAGAGCGTCATTAAGCGTTGCATAACCGTTTGCGTGGATGAGGATAGACCAGCGAATGACTTGCTGCTCAAATAGCGTGTCACGCAATAAGCGATGATGTATTGACAATAGGCACGCGATACACGCGATGATTCCACTTGTAGATCGGGCCAGGCTACACCGGTACGCTTGGCGATTGCCAACTCGTAAATGACTCGTGCTGCACGATGAGCGTACGCGTCAAGTATCACCGTGGCATCATTGAGATCTTGCGCTGATTGTACCGACCATCGTTGTTGTGCAAATAGAGATGGCTCCACCAATTGGCGTAGATAACTAGTGGTGCTGGACAGTGCGTTCAACTGCCCACTACTTACTAGTTCCATTTGTCTCAATAGATATTTTGCAGTTTGTTGCTATACACATATACATGGATACATATAAGTAATAGTATTATCTAATTTGCGTTCAATCACTTACAGTAAGTAGATAATTTTCACCTTCATACGTATTAGTAGGCAAGGCGGTAGTATAGAAATCAGGAATGCCCGAGAACATGGAGTAACTATAGCAGTAGATTACATGCATCAATATCAATATCAACATCAATATTATTAGTATGGCTATTACTTACCCGTGACCACCCATGCATTTGCGTAGATCTTCAATACCATCCATGGCTATCGTGGTCGTGTAACTCTTTAACCCGGAACTATACGCGTGAACATCGGCCAACATACTGACATCGTGATTGGCAAGCATCTTCATTAATTTGTCATACATTCTGTACATCCACATGCCTGTATAGCGTAGAGCATACGTTTGCGCTATACGAGGAAGCACTCGATACTGCACCATTAAATGATCGAGCACTTGTGGTTCGAGAGATTGATCCAATTTCTTTACAGGACCTTGTCGACGTACTGCTAAATAACGCGTAGCAATGGTGCAGGCACGCGAGAGTGTTTCCGCCGATTCGACAACGAGAGCCACACGTACAAAGGTCTATATATATATATATATATAGCATGATGTATAATACGTTATTCATTGTCAGTCTAGATAGATATACTATTCTGCTACTACTACTTACCATAGCGCCATAGGCCAACTTGTCATGAATCGGTTTTGTGTAGACACCTTCACGTGATACACGCGAGTAACGCATCAACATGTTCTCGCGTGGAATACGATAATGATCGAACATCATGAATCCATTGTCCATTGTATTGGCTCCCACTTTAGGTCCAATATCATGAATCGTAATACCGGGGAATATCTTATGATCATCTAGTGAACGAATAGGCACGAAGAATGGATGTGCACCATAATCATGCTTGTCAATGATCAGCTTGGCCACGACAATGGCGTGTGTTGCTGTCTTGCCAAGAGCACCAATCCAGAATTTAGCAGACTATATAAATGACGTATTTGATGGTCAATGGGATAGATTGTATATGTCATAGGTTTTCCATTTCATCTTACCGAAAGATGCGGTGAATGTATAATCCATTCATCTGTCGATTTATCAAGTATGGCTGTTGTCTCAAGTCCTGATAGATTACTACCATGACCTAATTCAGTCTGTGCATAACTAATAGATGAACATGGTTGATTACTACTACTCTAATAACAATCTAGCTGATCACTTACCATCCAAGTGTACGGAATTGTAATGCGTCAGATAACCATTTTGCTTGTTGTTCATCGCTGGCCTGACCTTCAAGCGTTGGTATAAACATACCGAAATGTAAATAAATCTAACAGAGCATGGTAATGGATTAATATCGTTCTTCTCTTTCTCCTTCTATTCTATTTACATACCGGTATATATTCATCGGATGCCAATCGAAGGGTAATCATATCTTCTGATGATAAATTGTGTTGACTTCGTAATTCTACTAGACGTCGCATACGATGCAATCCTTTGTGAAACCGCTAAATGATCATATTTCATTATTATCACACTATCCATTATCTATGATGAATATAAATAGTGGCTTACTTCACTACGACCTAGGAAATATCGATCGGATCGATCAAATACCGGGTCCTTTTCCACTAGACTCATTAGCCATTGTTTACGCTCCCAGGCAGCTTGACCTCCGTGAAAGACGTTAGTAAGTTCATTGACTGGAAATGAACATTGACGTCGTTCATTAGCAAGGTCAACTGGTTGCTGTTCCACTGGTGTCAATGTAGTCATTGCTTTTTCTTTATTCAATGGCACAAGTAAATAAAAAGTAGAAACAGAGTAGAAACGATATGTTGCTAGTTGTTAATTAGTTGTTAGAAAGAAACAATAAGTTGTAAACAGGTTTGCTTTTATCATAGAAGAAGAGGAGAGAGTGAGAGAGACAGGTGGCGTGTTAATACAGACTTTTTCCATCCAATTTGCGCAGTTAGCCTTTTGTCTTTACGAACAAATAATAGTTATAATAACACTTACGTATTTTCGTGAAAGATAGCTATAACTATCCCGGTTAATTTGATTTTCGTTGTTTGGACCCCCGTTGTCCTTGTCCTTCTTTCTTTGAACGCTTAGAAGGAACGGCACTTCGTTGGAATTGTGTTGGAATACGACCATCAGCACGATGACTGTGAATAATCTGAATAAAATTCAGACATGCAGCCATATCCCGATTCCATACACGATAATCAATAGCTACTTGTAGGTACATGACATGGCAATATCCAACTATACTAGTACACTTGTATCGTCTACCTTATAGAATTGATGATGATAGTTATCGCTATCAATATAGGATCCATTACTAATACTGAACTGTTATTATTATCATGCTGTATCAATTGGCATTTCTATGGCAATAATGGTGTTAACAATTGTGCAAATCCATTTATTAGTAAAGAGCAAACGTTAAAGGATAAATGCGCAAATTGGATGGAAAAACACTGTAGTAGTCGGCATCAAACTAAGCCGTCGGTTTCATAGATGGCCCATTTAGTAGTAGTAGTTGATGTTGTTGTAACGAGTTACTCACACCATCAATAGTACGAGTCCTTTATTATTCGGCTAATATGGTAAGGGTAACCGGTATTTGTTGATCTAGTCCTAGATAACCATCACTTATAATAAATAATGTAAATTCGTAGTTGCCCGGTGTCTCAGGTGCTTGTAAGCAAAGGGTACTCGATTGTCGTGTACCAGTGGGTGGCCGACCTTCAAATCGTTCCTGTTGGAAGTTGACGCGCTTCAACGCCATAACATCATCTTGTTCAATGTCACCGAGTAATAGCCACCAACTTTCGTATTGTACTTTGGGAAAGTGTGGGGTATACGCACGACCGTCATATTTCTGTTTATGTTCCGATACCGATGTGACATTGTTGGGTGATTTACCGCGATGTTGCCGTTGTTGGGGATAGAATAGTCGTTCAAGGGTGACTCGGATTTGTATTAAACTGTTTACGCACACGGAGTCCGGCATCGATAATTCTACCGACATGATGGGCAAGGCGGTTAACGAGCGCTGAACCTAAATGAGAGAGAGAAAGAAAGATTAATGTATACACTTCATTAGAAGGGGGAATAATCACTTGACATTCGTCGTGGAATGTTATTAGTAGTAAAGCACTTACTGGTTCAATAAGATTCTGTTGTTGTATACTTGTGAGTAGTTTGTCAAGTTTACTCGTTGGTAATTCCAATAGTTCAGCTAATGATCCAATAGAATGCTAAATGAATGATGATTACTGTTAGCAATAGTAGTAATAATAAATTATCTAGTGTTAATGAGTTACCTGGTTCAATTGTTCCACAATCGATTGGTCATCTAATGGTGGTAGACAGCGTAGTGTCGAGTCATCCCATCCTCGTGCTTGTTTAATACACTGCAACAAATGCATAGCACGTAGTCCAACGTTCAAATAGCCTAACTCGGCTGCTACGTCAATAAGTGCTTGTAGAATACGTACTGATTGATCAAGCACGGATATAGTGTCGGTTGCATAGTCGGCCACCGGTAATGCACGATGCAAGAGATGCGCCTGTAGTAGTAGGAATGCCTTGGTATGTGGACTATCGAAATCGTGTGTAATCACTCGAAGTGGCAAGTGTTCCGCCATATCACGATTGGTGATATCTTCATTGTGTCGCACGGGTAATTCATCGTATTCGGCGGCATCACATAGAATACGAAGTAGCTCCTCTTCATCTATACTATCCGAGACTAGTCGCTGCTTAAATATACGCATTGTAGTGTGTTGCAAATAGTAGAAGGAAGCGATACGACCTAGTTCAGTGGGTTGAAGCATATGATCCGAATGCTTGACACCTGCTGACACGATTGTTTCCTCGTCTGTCTCCACGTCGACACAGCCCGACTTCTTCAATTCATCGAGTGACGTGTCAATTAGACGCGATAAGTATTGGTTAACACCGGTGGGACTCGGGTCTTCGAGGCCGTAATACGTTGGATTAAGGCTTAATCGTCGGTATAAATAGGTCCACGACAAGTAGTCCATGATGTCTTGCTTCGTTTTAAGGGTGCCTTGCACGATTTCCGCGTTTAAATGGTCCGTCAAGTGCAAGTGTAGACTTGACTCCACCGGGAATGGTTCGTGTAGGAATTTCTTATAGAAACTCTTCTTGCTATCCTGCACGAAAATACGTGCAATACCCGAGTTATCGAATTGCGGACGACCTACACATTACATCATAGGGGATAACAACGTATGCATTAGACGATGTTTGTTCTTATTGGCATAGCCATCGCGAATCTATATAGTAGCTTACCGGCTCGTCCCATCATTTGAAGTACATCGGTGATCGGGAAATCTACGTAGCCTTTTTGTTTAGCGTCGTAGAACTCGGTACCCTTAATCACCACGAGATGCGCGGGAAAGTTGACACCCCATGCCAGTGTACTCGTGGCAATGAGTATTTGTATCTTGCCATTAACAAAGAGTTCCTCGGATAGTTTACGATCCTCCTCGCGTAATCCGGCGTGATGTAATCCTATACCAAACCCAAGTGATAAACGTAGATTGGCATCCTCCACCTGAGTACCTAGTAACATTTGCAATTCCTCCTCTGGCATATGCAAGAACTGACGTGGGTTGTCCTCCATCGCGCAATACGCCATCAAATCCTTTGCCGTTAATCGAGTCTGTCGACGAGACGACACGAATACAATGACCGGCTGGGTGGGCGAGTGCGTCTTAATCGCCGTAAATGTCGGTTTGTTCATCAATGCCATACGCGGACAGTAGTGTCGACCGGGGAATCCGTCAATGTAGATCTCAAGGGGAACCGGTCGCACCGAATGACGAAAGTTAAACAGGCCACTCTTATCGATACCTAGCCAGTCGGCCAGATCACGCGCATTGGCAAGGGCGGTGGATAGACCAACGATACGAATGGCTCTACCCGTTTGCGAGCCGATATAATTCATACGAGACACGATCACCTCGAGGATAGGTCCACGATCCGCGCCCAATAAATGAATCTCATCGATAATGACGAGGGATACAGCGCGAACATAGTCACGATGCTTCCATCCACGACTAATACCATCCCATTTCTCGGGTGTAGTAATGATAATGTCGGCCGCTTTGATAGACGCAATATCTGGCGTGACATCACCTGTCAATTCCACCAACTTCCGTCCCATAATGCCCGTGAGTCGTTTACGCCAATCGACAACACGTTCGCGTACGAGTGCCTTGAGTGGAGCGATATAAACAACCTTAGATCGAGGAAATTCCCGGAATGCCCACCTAAATCGGCATGAATAAGTTTGCACTTGTCATAAATAGCATCTATGCCACAATTCACACTTACCACATGGCTAGTTCGGCCGCTACCGTTTTACCACTACCGGTGGGTGCGCCAATTAGCGCGTTAGTCGACGAATGATACAGTGTGTGGAATATTTGCGTTTGCACCGGATTGAAATGACTAAAACGCACGCGACATATCTCCTCGAGTAGTTCGTCCTGCAATGCCGATACGGGCAACGGTTGCAAATCCAATAGATCCGTGTGTTGCGGATACATCTCGGGCAAGATGAGATGCTTGAATGAAACGGGCAACACGGTCTCCGCACCTATCCATCGATCGGATACGCAGCGTACAAATATTTGCGTTGGCAGCGGATCAGGAATGGGCAACACGAATCCTAGTAGTTGCGTTTCTCTCGCGTTCTTTCGCGTGATTAGCAATTGTTCCGCGTGGTACACTTCGGTATTGACCGAATCCTCCACCCAGATCCACCATGGCTCAACGGTGCCGTGAATACGATCATTCCAGGTAAAGTCCGGGGTCACTTTCAGTTGCATACGAAGTACCGAGCGTGATATGGGTGCGATAGTGGCCTCGAGTTGTATCAAGGGAAATTGTTCAACAGCGCGAGCCAGTGTTGGCCCGAAGCGTACATTACGCACCAGCTGACCGAGTTCCTTGCTATCCATGTCGCGCATCGATTCAATGGCAGGTGCATGGCTGTGCGATTCAAGCTTATTGATGATATCCCATGGCAGGCCCAGTTGGCCAAGTGGATGCTCAAATGGCCACATACGCTTCTCGAGCGACTTTGACAAGGAGAGTAGCACGGCCGCCACTGGACCCCAACTACGATTGCGGGCAATTTCAAATAAGGCTCTAATGATACGCGTTGCATTCTGTAATACGTATGCAGTATCCGAGACAAGTGCCGAATCCGTAACGGCCACTCGTGAAATAGCCGCCTGTAATAAAATATTGACTTTCCCGGATGTTTGATCTGCCGTATCCTATTATAGGGTTGTTGTTTCGATTAATACAAGCTAGTTAGCTAGTTAGTCTGCTGTTGACCCACCTTAATGGTACAAACGCCGCCTTTCTCCTGCAATTGTTTCAGGTCTTTGGCCTCTTCTTCGCGCGACTTGATACTATCGAATTCCTTACTGGCACTAATAAGCGATAGTACGTCGGCCTCGGTCATACGCGGTCGTAATCGTTCGTTGATTAGCTCCACGGTGTTGCACTTGATGTAGAATCCCGCTGATATACGTCCAAGATCCTTGGCCGATAAATAGCCGGTATTCTCGTCGTATATAATCATCTGATTACGATGAAGTGTACGTGCCGCGTCAACAATCAAATCACGTCGTCGTTTACCGAGTAATGGATCCTCGGCTACTTCCGCATGAGTTAGTCCATAGACTAACGGGTTCTTCTTCATGCGAATGTACAAATAGGTGTAGCTAAGCCAGGTTACCGCTTCATCAATTGTCGTCACGGTGCCTAAACAAATCTCAGCATTCAAATGATCCACTATATTCTTGACGAATCTAATTGTACTGTCATTAATATCATTGCTGTTCTCGTTCATTGTCACTACTTACTGCGACTCTATCGGATGTTGCTGTAACATCAATGATATATAGTGCGATAAACGTTCATGTGATGTCATGATATAGCCAACACCTTGTGATTCAAACTAACAATAATAGTGATTAGTAAATCATTGCGTGCTAATACACTATTCACCGGTAACTTACTTGTGGTCGACCAGCACGCCCAAATATTTGCAACACATCCAATATGGATAGATCGGTGAAACCGCCCTTTTGCGCATCATACACCTCAGTTCCTTTAATAATAACAGCATAGGCTGGTAGATTCACACCCCATGCTAGTGTCGATGTACAACATAGAACCTTGGATCAAGAACAATAAGAGTAAGAAGATGTTATAATGGTAATCAAATAGATTATATTGCACTAGTCTATTCATTTACCTTCATAACACCTTGAGAGAATAGTCGTTCCACAAGATTTCTATCTGATCGTAGCATTCCTGCATGATGTACACCGAAACCATACTCGAATAATTCCTTCAAATCTTGATTACGTGATCGTGCCATGTCTCGTTTCGATAGATGCCATTGTGGATGATCAATACTTGAGAATATACCTGAGTATTAATCAAGTAAAGTAGTTAGTATACTATACACCATTGTTATTGTGGTTATCACTCGGTAGATTCCATACCAAGTTCATCATTTTCCTGTGCCAACTTTCGAATAGATTGCGCTGTTTTCACTGTCATTTTACGTGCATGAACAAATATCATCACTTGATGTCCTTCTCGTACTAGTTCTGCACACTATTAAACAATATACTCAGTATTATTAATGTATAATTCACAACAAGCTCAATTATCACTTACCTTTTCGTAACATATATTATCCATTCTAGTGTTGGCTTGAATGGTTTTCGCCTTGCCTTTAACACCAATGAAATGTTGCTCTAATGGAATAGGTCGAAATCCGGAATCAAAAAAGAACAAGCCTTGATATGGATTAACTCTAATTGATTACTGGATTAATAAATGTAACAAATATCCTATAATTGTAATGGAATTACCGAAGGAATGATGCAACATCCAAATAGTTGGGCAATGTTGCCGATAGACCAACAATTCGAATCATCGACTGACTCGTTTCAACCTTAATACATGATACGTGTTAATGTTTATACTAGTAGTAGTATTAAGTATTACTTACTTGACGTAATGTACGTGCAATTAGTGTTTCAATGACAGGTCCACGATCATCTTGTAATAAATGCACTTCATCGAATATCAATAGTCGCACTTTCTATAAATGCACACGTATTTGTATTTGTATATTTGTATTTGTATATATTCATATTGATATTGCTCTTACCTGACATAGTTCTGTATCACCGGTAGATTTACGAGTGACGACATCCCATTTCTCAGGTGTAGTCACAATGATTTGCGTGTTCATAATCTCAGTTTTCGTTAATTGCATGTCACCTTTTTACATACATTTCATTTGTGTTAGTTAGCCCTGATTTAGCTAACAATAAGGTGGCATACACCCAATGATAATGCCTACCTGTCAATTCTCTGACTGAAACACGTAGCCATTGCAGACGTCGACCGAGTTTGGCCACCACTTCAGCGGCTAATGCCTTCATAGGAGCGACGTATACAATCTTAAATGCATCCTTGTCGATGTGTAGCTCGTTCGCACTCTCTGATGGAGATGGTGTACAGTAAAGTGAAAGTGTACGCAAAATGGATAGCATGGCCACGTCAGTTTTACCCTAACATCACGCAACGATGGGTGTTACATTCATTTCTAAGTAAATAAAAGAAAATCACAGCCTATAATAACTAGCAACTTACCGCACCGGTGGGAGCACATATCAGCATGTTCTCATTTGTTGTATAAGCAATGGGGTATACAATTGATTGTACACGATTCAGTGTGGTGTAACCCTATCCAATAGTATGAATAAACATGGATGGGAGGGAGGAGGGGAATAAACACATATACTCGACATGCTTACGTACCGGGAAACATCCTCGACACAGTCTATCCATGCTAGCAATACTAATGAGTTCCTCGCCAGGAAGTTGTGCAGCCTTAGTTGAAGCAGGCAGGGCAATTTCCTCATAATCCTAATAGTATGCGCGTGCATCTTTAGTAGTACTCGGGGATGACAACATCTATTCAACTCACCATAGTATCTTGACGTACTGTGCCTTCAGGTAGTACATAAGTGATACCAAATGCCGGCATTGGTTTACGCATCGATCCAGTATGGAATACGTGTGGATATTCTGGCTCAGAGAACACCTAACCGTCATATTAATACATACATACATACATATATATATATGTTAATCTTGTTGACACCACCTACCTTTTGTGAATTGCTAGATGCCAATGGACGAGAGGCAGCATCACGTAGTTGTTGCTCCCTTACTTTCCTTAGTCGTTCGCCATCGAGTGCTACTCCATTCGATTAATATTCCTCAACTAGTAATGCGTATATACAATGATTGATTGTACTAACCTATTGCTGGTTTCTCCACTTTTGGTAAGCTATCCCGCTATTCATTCATGCGTTAGTTTATCGACAGCGTGTGATACATTTACAATTCAATAGGTTGGATTAACTACTTACACATTCTTTCAAATTGGTATTCCTGACAATATCCATTCGATGAGTAACTAGACTCGTTAATAGGTAGAAATTATCCAGTCCCAGTATATCTACTAGGGCCATTTGGATTGCATCATCTAATAGGCAGATTGTTTAGTATTCCCGCAGGTATTATTCGATTTCTATTCACGTTGCTACCTGATTTATTAGAATGTAACAATTCCAATAACTCCATGGATAGTTGTCGTGCTGTCATCCATTTACTAGCTTCATTTGTCGCTAAATGAGCCTCACATTGACTAAGCGTGTCATTGTTATTCCAATATTAGTATTCGACTAGTCGATCATCTTAGTATTTTAACAATCCACTTACTCCAACAGCCATTCGAATGTCCATGTTGACTCAGTAATCGTTTCATCCTCAGTCTCGTTCGGCCATAGTATATGACCATCTTCATCGTCGAAATAGTCGAAATAGATTGGCTTTGTAAACATTGGTGCCACCTTCCAGTCTTTACCATATCCTATAGCCATGGGTACACTCCACATTAACACGCTATCAAGTTTGACTGATAATAATGCAACACAATAACTACCTGCTTTCACGCCATTGCTATTACTATTACTATTACTATTATTACTAGGCTTACTCTCGACACTACATATCTGTTAGTGGTGTGGTCCCTTCTATAGATTTGTTGCTTACTTTTCAATAGATGAGAATTCACTCGATACATTCAAGCTACGAAGGAAATCCTCTAATAAGGCTGATTCTCCACTGATTAGTGATGCACCAATACTAGTAGCGGCAGGCACGATAGAGTCATTCGTGTTACGATATCGAATGTAATCAGTAAAGGTATACATGATATGAACAATACGACACTGGCTAATTCAGGAATACTGACAAATAAACTATGGCTGTCGGGATAAGTGGATATGAGGAAATATGTATGTGAGGTGAGGTGAGGTGAGTGAGTGAGTGAGTGAGTGAGTGGGAGGTGTAAAGTGATGCATTTATGATCTCATCAAAGCATCACTGAGTCACACTGATAATGCTGGAGAACCATTACGACATTTACTAAAAATCGTAATGTGACATAGTCTGTTAATAATGGCGTAAAATACAGTGTTTTTCCATCCAATTTGCGCATTTATCTTTTCACTTTTGCAGTTTATTAATAAATAGATTAACACATTATTAACATCCATCATCGCTATAGAAATGTCACTTGACACAGCATGATAATAATAATAGTTCAGTATTCAGTAATGGATCCTTTATTGATAGCAATAACTATCATCATCAATTCTATAAGGTAGATGATACAAGTGTACTAGTATAGTTGGATATTACCATGTCATGTACCTACAAGTAGCTATTGATTATCATTTATGGAATCGGGATATGGCTGCATGTCTGAATTTTATTCAAATTATTCGCAGTGTTCGTGCTGATGGTCGTATTCCAACACAATTCCATCGAGGTGCCGTTTCTCCTCCTGATCCTAGCACGTCCGCAAAGCATTCACTAAATGAAGATCAAGATCAAGAGGGATCTAAACAACAAATAACAAATTAACCCGGTTGTATCATCAACCGTCCTAGTCTTTCCCCAAAGGGAGAGGGGCTGGGAAACAGAATACGGGGGTACTTGTAAGTGTTAACTATCATTTATTCGTAAAAACAGAAGGCTAACTGCGCAAATTGGATGGAAAAAGCCTGTACGATACGAAAGAGCCTAGTGTAGATTGCATTAGCATGTCATGCAGTTACCACATGCAATCCATTGATATCGCCATTGTTGTTGTTGCTATTGCTGCCGTTGCTGCTGTTGCTATTCAGTATTGCTGCAACGCTTTATGCCTCATTATGCTTATAAAGCAATATAATCATCACACTCGTTTGCTCCGCTTGCCTTTTCCTCTCTCGCTCTCGCTCTTTCTTTCTTTCTCACTTCTAGTATAGTAGCTTTCTCGTAGTCTGCCATTATATTCTACTACTTTACTCGAGTGCTTGCCTAGGATACTAACCAATAATCCATTTGTTTATAGGTATAAAGCTCTGTTTCATTATTTGTCTCACTTGTATCGCTCACACCTATTCATTTTGTCTAGTTTTGCTTTCGCTTATCCTATAAACGCAACACTGCACACTCAAAGTCAGCCTGCAGTTCTTCTATGACAATACTGACACGTGACGTATCTACCAAGTAAACGTACGTGCAGTGTTATTAGCTCAGTGGAGAGATAGCTAAGCAAGTCGTCATTTCACTACATCCACTCGGTGACTAATAACACGGCTACATCGTGCCTGTCCACACACACATACACGTATCCTGTATAGCAGCAGTAATTGGTTGTTAAACGACAAACTATTAAGCGCACGGGTTCGTCCTATTGGTGGGAGCATCACATCATCACCACATTACAGGCTATTTCCTTACCTACAACAGGACACACACACACAACACATCACCACCACCATTGTTATCAAACTGGCGTCCCCAACCTCTACTCCTCTTTCTTCTTCTTCTTCCTCCTCCACCACTTCTCTTTCTTCTACTTCTTCTTCTTCTACTTCTTCCTCTTCTTCTCTTGTTAACTTCACTCCCTCTACTACCTCCTTGTCTTTTCAATCAGTAGTCGACTTTCTAAATCCATTCAACAAGTGGCCATTTAAGAGTAAGTTACAAGATGCGGTCATTGGCACCTACTTTCATATACCCTGTTGCTTTACTTCAGATTAGAGATGCTATTGTAGAACGTGTCGTCGTATTCAACTAATCATATTGTCTTCTCTGTACTGCATAGAGCCAAAGCGGTCGTTCAAAGTCATTCGTGTTGTGGTTATGGGGCAAACTCTATCTGAACCGGTGCGTGATAAGCACTCGTCCGAGGGATCTGACGATCGTCTTTACTATGGCACATCCTGTATGCAAGGCTGGCGTATCAGTATCCTTTTTGTTTTGTTTGTTTTATTATAGTCTAAAGAAACACACAACCATATATATATATGCATATATATGTGCATATATGTAGACATGCGAATAGTCATAAACAGCTATAACTTTCATCTAGACCAATGTCACTTATAGGTATGGAAGATGCGCATGCCACTGTTCTCCAATTAGGAAACGGAAAACGAGTTAGCTTCTTTGGTGTCTACGACGGTCATGGTGGTAAGTATCAAAGAGAGAGAGAGAGAGAGAGAGAGAGAGGATAGCTAATGGTAATTGGCAATTGGACTGGACTAAATTTGTCAATGCAACAGGTCAGAAAGTTGCCGAATATAGCGGTCGTATGCTACATCATCGGATTGCCCAGGACAATGCGTTTGCCAATGGAGACTATAAAACGGCATTGAAGAATGGCTATCTCGGTCTGGACATTGATATCCGTAGTGGTTAGTGTGACATGAATGAACTAGATCGATGACGTTTTATTTCTTACCATATGATGATGACTTTATCATCAATGTAGATCCTGATTACGTGAACGAGACATCAGGATGCACAGCAGTATCGGCTCTGATTACCGATGACATGCACTTGTTTGTGGTAAGTATTTAATAGGAAACCCCTATTAGATGAAGAACATAATAGAATGACTATCTATTTATTATAGGCGAATGCTGGTGACTCACGTGCTGTATTGAGTATTGACGGTGAAGCAAAACCATTATCCTTTGATCATAAACCAGTTAATCAAGGTAAAGCCATCATAATATAATATGCTATGTGATTACTCGGCTGACTGACTGACTGACTGACTGACTGACTGATCAATACTCTATTAGATGAATCGGCTCGAATTGTAAATGCTGGTGGATTTGTTGAGTTTGGACGTGTTAATGGTAAGAAATGAATTAGATTTTATTTACTTATTTATTTACTTATTTTCCTCTTAGGCAATCTCGCCTTATCACGAGCAATTGGCGACTTTGAATTCAAACAAAATAAAATGCTACCACCTGAAGAACAGATTGTTACTTGTAAGTAGTAATAATAGTAGTAGTAGTAATAGTAGACAAACTAAACTACCACCATTATATATGCACACATATTAACATTATGTAAACTAATATAATATGATGATGTAATGAAAATAGCTAATCCTGAAATCACGGAACATACCATTACCGACAAGGATGAATTTGTTGTATTGGCATGTGATGGTAAATATACACATACATGCATGAGTGATTTGCTTGTAGATTATGTATCCAACTTACAATTAAGCTAACAAATCTAATCTAATGATATTGTCACATTTCATCTAGGTATTTGGGATTGCCTAACATCTCAAAAAGTTATCGATTACGTTCGTCGTGGCATTGCTGCTCGTCTTCCATTGGATAAGATTTGCGAACGTATCATGGAACGCTGTCTAGCCAAGGAAAGCGATATGGGCGGTGTCGGTTGTGACAACATGACGGTCACGATTGTAGCCATTCTCAATGGACGAACCAAGGAGGAATGGTACGATTGGATTGCACCCAAGGCAACTCCTTTAGGCGAGACCGATGAGGTAGAATCATCCAACGATCAATCGGGCGAGGGTAGGGATAACGATGACGATGACGATGACTTGTCGTCTAGCCCAACACCAGCGGGTATGCAAATGTTCATGCGTATGCTGCAGAGTCATGCGGGTGCAGGACTAGCATTTACACGGGCCGAGGAAGAGGAGGCCAAGAGTCCACTTTATGCCGATATCGATCCATCTATGAAGCAGCCATTGGCAGCATCATCGTCATCGGCATCAGCATCAGCAACCAATGATGAAGCTAACAGTACCAATACTGCAACTAACAAGACGAATCCATCATCGGATCAGGTGGACCCATCTACACTGGCACAACAGATTGTCGAGTCACCAGGACCGGAGATGCGTACATTCGAGCAAACGACAAAGGAGGCTGCTACAACAAATGCCGAAGAAAAGAAAACGACGGATCATCAGCATCAGCATCAGCATCGTCATCATCAGGTAGAAGAACCAAAGAAGCCATCCAACGAATAATATAGTAGCAACAGTAGTAGTGATAGTAACCATGTCCCGTCCATTCATGGAAGAACTGTAGGGCTGTACTATTGGCAACGCTGCTGTGAACAAGTTTATCATTGAATATTAAAGTCGCAAAATATTGGTGTTTCTTTTTTTGCTCCAATCTATTGATTTGTAAACACGTATATAGTAGATACTCTACGCATACACACATTCATCGATGATACATATGTATCGTATAGGTTTGTTCTTGAAATATCATCATCATCATCATTATAACAAAGAAACTTTTTCCTCTTTATCAGTTATTGCTTATACGATTAATGGAATATAACGCTGTTACTTGAATACAATAATATTGTATTATTATCATTAGTAAGAATCACATCTCCTTGTCATGATGTATAAGTGCATAAGCATATAAGTGCGTATGTTTGTTTGTGTGTTTGTTTGTGTGAATGTGTGTGTGCTGTTTACGTACAGGGCGAGAGTAAGTGCGTTCAAGCTGTTACCGAAGAGAACGCTAGCACCATTGTTATTTTTTCGCTTTTCACTTCACTCGCTCACTCACTCACTCACTTTACCTTTCTGTAGATCTTTTACTCAATAGCACCATGACGGACAATGGCGACACAGTCATGTCGAACCAAACTAGTAATACCGCACCAATGGACACACTAGACGCGTCTAATGGCTCGCATAATGCCACGGGCACTTCTCAATTTCCTGCCGCGCGCGTTAAGCGTATCATCAAGGAAGATCGCGATATCGTGACCTGTAGTGCTGATGCAGTATTCCTCATTTCAATTGCTACAGTAAGTAGACCTCTATTCCTATTGTCCTCTCAATTAGACGAGGCTCTATTGCTTTTCCTAGCTTGTTAAACATACAATATATACGTTGTTGTAATGCAACCTTCTCTTATCCTAATAGGAACTATTTCTACAGCGTATGGCCAAATCTTCCATTAATTACGCACATAACGAGAAACGGAAAACTATTGCGTACAAGGATGTTGGTAAGTTGTAGTTACACGTGAGAGATACCTTAGCGCGTAATGGTCGTTGCTAATATAATTTATAACCATCCTATAGCTAATGTTGTAGCTGATACGGATCATTTGGACTTTTTATCGGGTATGTCTTGTCTTGTTTTGGTCTATCCTATAGTATAGTATATACTATAATATGTGTGTGCCTTTCCTAATCTAAAGTATCCATTTTAGACATTGTTCCTCAAACGTTACCTATTGTTAAGGCTGCTAAGAAACGGCGTGAACTAGATCATCAAAGTAGTACGGCGGGTACAATCATGGCCGCGTTCGAGAACCAAATGAATGGACATCGAACATACTCTGAACATATTTCATCTTGAATAGGATTGATATTAGCATTACGCGTATATCATCATTACTATTTCCTTTTGAAACTGATGTATTTCACTTGTCACCACATCGCGCTGATCTAATTCCATCATTATAATAACAATAACAATCATAATTATAATACTAGCATACTCATTGATTGTTAGTCCTATATAAATAGTTATAGAATGACAACGAATGAGCGATAAAGAAGTAATTATAAACTACTATGCATAGTATGATTTACATGGACATGCTCGATGATTAAGTATTTGTTGATCTAATCCAGCCAATATTATTGACAATATCCATTGCCGTCATAGTTATTGGCGGATAATAAATGATCTTCTGGATGTGTTTATTTGGAAGTGGCCTTAAAATGGCAAAAATAAAACGTGTTTACTCCTACTTTATCTGTGATACTCATTTGTAGTGTACTCGATACAAAAATGGTCATAACATCCAGCTACGGAAATTGCCACATGTCTATTCAATTGTATAGTGAAAATTTGCATGTCCATTGCATGATCCACCGAATAAAACGAGCGATAGAAGCATGCTGCTAGTTTAGCTATAAATACTGCTCAGCGAAGCAATTAGCCATCGAGTAATGCATCCATTGTTCTCTTTCTATTATTTTCTATTTACGATTATTTCTATTGTTTGACGAATTATACCGTAAGGATGCTATTTAATCTTAATGCAATTAGCAAATCATTGCTATGCGCTTTGGTACTCGGTTCAGCCGTTGATATTGTAGCTGGCAGTGGTAATACATATATATACATATATATATATTGAAAGCAAACTAGATATCGATACTAACGCATGACACTCCTCTGTATTTAGGTGGACTTTTCAAAGGATTCTATAATGCAGTTTATGGAAAGCAAGATGAGTTTACAAAAAACGGATTTAAGTTGCAACGGCACGAATTCAACGTGCCTGAGAATGATGGTGTATACGCCTACGGACAGTATACCAGTGCCAGAGGTGTACCACCAATGGATGCTATACTAGTGTGCAGAAAATTCGGTAAACAATACACGCCATACTACCTTATCAATGTAAGTGAACAAACAAACAAACAATCGACAGTATTAGTAAAGCTAATTGATGATATTGTTTAACAGCGACTATACAATGCTCCCAATAATTCACCATTAAGGGGATTGAAGGATAACTTTCCTAAGCTTCATAAGAGATTCGAGACTAGCGGCGAGTACTGTTTCATATTGGAGAATAGATGCGATAAGAATTGGTGGACAGAAATGTCTACAATTGAAACGCTTCCATTTGGATACAAGAGATGGGCATTTTCGCAAATTATAAGCAGTAAGGAGCTATTACGATAAATACTAAGAAGAATGGTAATGGCTAATTGCTGTTGTTTTTAGCTATACGTGAGATGAAAAACGAAAATCTATTCCTTCAAACTTCCATAGATTCCGGTAAGCTATACCAAATACTAATCAGCTAGCATTATTGATATCTAATACATGAATGTACATTGCTATAGTATGCTTTAATTCTGGAAAGGTTGTCTTTTCAAATCTTTCAAAGGTTGCATCCAAGTATTTAAGGGAGCTTAATCCAACCAACGCTGTTCAAGCAAATGAAATGGTCAAGGAAATTAACCAGAAAATGTTCGAATTACTCGGGCTATTCCACTCCAAAATCTATGACGAAGGTGGAAAGAATGAAGAGCAGGTTAGGACTTTATACGACGATTTGAAGCTCGAATGTGACCTGAATCAAGGGTCAAGTCCGCCTAATTATTTGAGGCACGATAAACCACCGCCTTATATTAGCATTACCATGCCACAGACGGTGAATAATCGCGCGGCATTACCACAAGCAGCAGGTCGTCCTCCACTTACTAGAAGCATGTCTAACTAAATCGGCAACAACGATAATAACAGTAGTAGTAATAAACAATCATACTACAAATAAACTATTTTTATTCTATCATCATTCAGCTTTTGTCAATCGCATATACAATGATCTAAATTGATGAATAAAATTTACAAATTAGCTGTCAAACAATTTTCTTTGTAGAGTGTTATAGTACAAAATGGTATTTAGTAAACAACGGTAATGTATGAAATGATGTATGTAATATAACGTACAGTGTTTTCCAACCGATTAGCATTGCTAGCCTTTAACTCTTGCTCCTAATAAATATTTTTACATAATAGTTAGCATCTTTGTCGCTGTCATTATGTGAGTATAGAAGCTTTCATTAGTAGATGCTTTATTCTTTGTTGAGCATTGATCTCATGTTATTATCACAATGTGAATGCCATTAAGGCCGCATCAAACAACGTTCTGCATAACTAGAATTTACCTTGCACTAAGAATGTATTTATTAATAAAGATAAAACTTGAAGACTAACAGTGTTAATCGGTTGGAAAAACCATGTATATTAGATTTATATACAATAATGAATTCTTAACTATATAAGCTATCGTTTCCAGATGTAGAATAGCCATACGGTTGTTGCAGCCACTGCGGCAGTAATTGCACCCCATGATAGTGCCCATTGCAGGAGATACCATCCGGCGCCATCACTCGCTTCGCTTAGCACCTTGGCATTATTAGCGAAAATGTAATTGGCCTCATCAATAATGGTGTCAATCTCGGATGGCGACAATGTGAAGGCGTCCAAGCGACGTTTTAGCTCGGTTCGAAGTCGCTTGCGTTGAATAGGACGTTCAAGCCGCCAATCCTCCACAGCATCCTCTCGTACATTTGCAACTGGATAGAAATCAAACAATTGCTGTCCATTCAACGCGTACTCCGGATGTAACGCAGAACGTGGTAAATTTGATTGCGATTCATCTGTTGGTGTAAAGAACAATAAGTGCTTTACTAGACGAGATCGTAATATTTGACCACCAGCTGTAATGGCAGAATACCTAAATATCATGGTTATTACACGATAAGCGTATTGTCAAGTAAACTAGCTACATGGTGTACGCATAGGCCAATAATCTAATAGGCTCAGTAATGGCTATTTCCGCAATATGAGTCTAGATGAGTAGTTTAGTGTATGATCAAGTAATAGTGGAATGAATGAAACCTATACCTTGTACGCTTTGGCAGCCGGACTCATACTTTCCTCGGCTAATTCCAATGCTCGTCGCGCAATGGTTATCTCGTCGAATGACGCATCATTTTCATCATTATCGGATATACTTGTTGTTGCATTGGATGCCAGTAATGATCGTGCATCATCCTTGTAATAAAACTCTAAATCAACCTCAAATGCCGCTGTTCGTGCCAATTCCGGCATCCAAACGTTAGTGAGTATTTCCTGCACACGACCTAGATGTTCCTTGTCGGCAGCACTCCTATTATCCTGCAATATTTTCGACCAGGCTGCTTCAAACGACTGGTAGACAGCCCAAAAGTCTCGTAGCAGTTGACGATAAAGACGAGCATCTCTGAGTGCGGTCACTGAACGTAATTGCGCCAACTTGTCCGTTTTATCATGACCAGAACGAGTAGCTCGAAGTATTTGCGCCGTCAGACTGGTTGCTTCTTGAGTAGACATGTTGCGTAAGCGAATGCGAAAGAATGAGAAAAGAATTACTCCCTCATTAGCAATTACTATCAATTTTGATTTGTTTTTAACATAATGTTACGATTTTCCTCGATTCACTTCCTTTCATTGACAACCGATTGGCATTTGTTGGATGTATTAATGATTTCAATAGGGAAATTTAACAATATGATAATTTGATACTGTAGTATATATATGTAGTTTGAATATATCAATGCAGTTTATTACAATATGTATATGTGTATATGTATATAGGACCAGACTCGATTAGTCAAAGTAATGAGGCATGTCAGATACTCCTCAATAAACTGCTGGGATCAATCTGCCAATACAGATTAAATCTAGTAGCGCCAGGTCCACCAGCCAGTGCCATCACCGCTTGGTTGGCAGGTAAGACCAGCAGTTGGAGGAGATCCGGCAGCACATGGGGTACCAGAGGTTGGTGGCTTGGTGAAACCAGGACGAGCCTCGGCGGAAGCGGCGGCAATGAGGATGGCGGCAGCAGCGAAGATGACAGTGGAGAACTTCATGGTGATATTAATTAGTTGGTTGATTGGTTGATTGTTGAACAGGTGTGTATATAGTATTGCGATATAATATCAAAAGTGATTATTAGACAGTTGACTAGAGAAGAGAGCTGGTTGTTGGTTGTGTGTGTGTGTGATGATATGTTCTCTTCATGACGATGAACGACGGCCTTTTTATAATGATCTCGCCAGACGATGAGTTAACAATGTGAAAACGACAAGGTTAAGGCAATTCAATGGAGAGTAATAAAAATGGATAACATGTAGACTTTTTTAGTATCTCAATAATCTCATTCCTTGAATGATCAAACGATTTACCCATTCATTAATCGTAGTCATTCTGTAAATAATAGCAAGTGTCGCATTAGGATAAGACGTGGGAAGCAAGCATTATCGTGTAGAATCATAAATATAAAAATATAACACGGTGGATTGACTGTATTGTGCGTATGTGTGTATAGACACATATCACCATAGAATGGCTGCTTGCATTGTCTATTGCGCGTTGGCATTGCAAGCTGGTATTAGCGTAGTCAATCGTCGCCTTTGTAAATATTACATGATACTAGTGCCGCTTTGTTTGCGGAATGTTACAGCTGTCATGCTACATGGCACGTTGGCATGCCATTCAATTAGAGCTTTGTAAAAATGGATATACCACTGCTATAATTGGCAGTGTTCCTAATGGAATTCGCATATTCATAGCTGTTATAACTCAGTTAGCTGAGATTAAAGACCTTTATGTTTGATTTGGTCATTGAACTGTCTAGAATAAAAGGAAGAACATTCTATTTGTATAGGTTGAACTAAAATTAGCATGATATTGAAGTAAATATAGTAAAGTGAAGAATCGGCTAAAATGATGCTGGATCGGATGTTTATTCGTGTAGTTCCAAGTAGAAATCTCAATGATCACATGTGTACTGGAATGGATTGACAATGTTAACACCGATCGTGGTACGAGAATCAGCAGCGACAATGACACCACCTTCAAATTCTACCGCCATGATGGTGGTCTACAAGACACGATTGTCATCAATATACAGGAATACTAGTGCAAGTAGCAGATAGCTATGACATCATACTTACACCAAGATCAACCTCGCCTGCCTTAAGTACCGTAGTCATTGTGAATAACAAGTGTTGTTGTTGTTGTGGTGGTGGTTGTAGTGATCGGACAAGTACTGGATGAATGAAGGAAACAAGTGCTGACGCAACAATGGTTGTCAATTCAGTTCCGACGTCATACCCTTCAATCGTGGCGCATGGAACATGGGTCATTTGTAATATGGGACATGCACATTGATAGACATTAGCATTAGCACTAGCATTACTATGAATGGATAAGTTGCAAGTACAGTGTTTTTCCAACTGACTAGCGCCGTTAGCTTTTAGCTTTTATTAACGCCATTGTATTATAAGAAATGATAATGAATTGCAATGATTTATTGATGCTTTCTATAGTTCACCGTATTCTTGTATTATCGGTACATCGCTGTCACGAGAACTACCTATCGTACCAAGCATTGCAAAATCATTGAAGTGCATGTCCGTGTTTGGTACGTCCAGTCTGCGTATTATTTCTTTTCTATTGATGTCTACAAGCAATCAACGTTCTATACGATCATGGTTTCTTGTAATAAAAATATAGAGATCTCCAATAAGATTTCTTATGGATACTGCACCCGGTATTCGTAATACCTGATCGTCATTGTAGAATAAGTCTGTCCATACTTTTGTTGGTTTGAAATCAAACATTGAATATCTGCATCCAGCCTTTAATAATGGAATAGGCATGTGTTGCTTAGATATAGTGTAGCAATTACGTGGAGTATGGCTTTGACCATCGGATGCTATATTATGTATTATGGATAGATCACTACGAACAGAATCAAGTATTTCAATTAGCATATGCGAATCGTATGAATTTTGAGCAAATATTGACACAGCTCTAATCCCTTCAGGTAGTTGAAACCAACCACTTCGCAATTGTACAACAGGATTATTGCTCGAGAATTGGTATAATGCCCATTCAATACGTCTGTATCATTATCTTGAGTAATCTTGCCATGTATACTATTGCTGTATTATTGGTTGTTTTGTAGAAACGAATCGCATGCCATGTATCATTAATGTTTCCGGACACATAATACTATTATCTATATCGAATACCATTATCTCGCTGAATTATTGATTATTAGTACTATTATATTGCATTATTGTATAGTTACTACACTTACGTATACAAACTGGTGAATCATGGAATAATCCATCTCTCTCATACACTAATAATGCCCATTTCCCCTCAATTGTATCCAGTCGATATTGTACTGGAACATCGAATGTAGTGAAAATACCACCATGTTTACGGGTAAGTATTTTTACATTAAAGTCGGTATCACTCTCGAATACATCAGGTCGTACAGCTATGTAATGGTCACCCGCAACATAATCATCCTGAGTTGTATTACCACTATCCAGCAGAAGAACATTTGGCATGTAGATAACGTACTGTTATATACAGTATTGTTGCTGATCTAAGTTTGAGTGCGGTAGATATTCTAAAATATAACTGTGATCTGGCGTTTCGTCTGGGCGATTTTGTTGTATAATAACTAAACTATTATACTCGGCTTCTATGGCATAACATACTCCATTCTTGTCAGATTTCATATCGATATGTGTGGTCTTGTATCGTCCATATCGCCAATTATTCTTGGTGCTCACTCGTCGACGATATGTGTTGTACCAGTCCACGTTCTCTAGTAGATCGGCTCGTTTATCCGATGTACATGGATTGTTGACATCCGTGCGTACACACCATAATACGAATTCCATTTCTTTAGTATAATAGGTCCTGATAGGAAATCCCTATGTATCGTTCTTGCCATAATGCTTATCATTTCGAATACTGTTCTTAACGAGCGAGAACATGCTGATAAACGCAATAATTCATATGCCAAGTAGACTACGAAAGACACCTGGTCATGAATGGAAGACTATTCAACAAATAGTAACCTACAAGACGAGTTGGAATTACTCGATATTTCAGTAGTAGTAGTAGACATAGTGGAATGGAATAAGAAAGGCGATATGGGGTAGAGAAATACAATGACGTTATTTTAATCAAGAATACACAAATAAATCATACACAAGCGTGATAACAATGAAGCATGGTGTTCAAGTCTTTCTAATTGACGAGATATCCTATGTCACTTGTCATGCCTTCTTAAATGAGTATAATCTATAACAATAGACTAATTCATTATTCTATTAGATGCACACATCAGAATTGTAAAGATGACATGAATGGTAAAGGATTCGAGTATTATTTATGGAATCGGGATATGGCAGCATGTCTGAATGTTATTCAAATTATTCTTAGTATTTGCAATGGAAATGGTGTTCCAACACAACTACATCAAAATGTCATTACTTCTAAACGTTCAAGAAATGAAGGACAACAAGAAACAACTTATCCGTGATGATTATCGCTACTCACGTCTAAATATGTATTATCATTGCTATTACTTATTCGTAAAAACAAAAGGCTAGCTGCGTTAATCAGAAGGAAAATCTTGTACCAATTATATTCCATCAATGACTAGCACGTTGCTTTCACGTATCATATCATTATAAATCGCACTCTTTCTTTTTCTACCTTATTCCTATCCAGTAGTTATTCACTTTATTATTAGGCACTAGTACAAGATGAGAATATTTACTAGTTTTCATAGTCGAAGAATATCCTTGACACTATTCGTCAGTCTGATAGTAGTCCTTGGTATTATTATTATAACAGCCGCCAATGACAATAATTATGGACCGTTTGCACTAGCCAAAGAGGCAGACACGTCTAAACACGACCATAGTCATAGTCATAGTCATGAACATAGTCATAGTCATAGTCATATCATGAGCATATCATGAGCATAGCCACGACCATAGACCACGACCATAGTCATAGTCATAGCCATAGCCATACAAACTCACCAAGTCAACTGGCTATGCTACACGCCTTCTTTCCGAAAGATCCTGCTTATGCCGCATTAACTGCTACCGCTTATGTTTCTCTAGCACCTATTGCTGTTTTGTTCTTTATCCCAAATGAAACCAGCGAGGCAACACTTAATACGCTTGTATCATTTGCGGTAGGCAGTCTACTCGGTGATGTATTCTTGCATCTATTGCCTCATGCATTTGCACCTCATTCTCACGAACACGAACACGAACATGAACACGAACATGAACATGAGCATCATCCTCATCATCATCATGGCGAGCATCATGACCATACTCGTGGTCTTTATATTGGTCTAGCAGTTCTAGCCGGATTCATGGTATTCTTTAGTATAGATCGTGGTATGCGTCTATTAAATGGATCATCTGAAGGTGGACATCATCAGCACGGTCATCAACACGGTCATCAACATATCTCCAAAGATAATCATAGTGATTATACAGATGATAACGAGTCATATGATGGACAAAGTTCGGCGGTGGATACAGCAGCTAAAACAAAGGGACGTAAGCGTAAATCAGCCAAATCCACCGGTAATCAACAACAAACATCAACTAGTGATATCGTTGCATCAAAATCAACGGACGCGTCATTATCTTTGAAACTAAGCGCTTATTTGAACTTATTAGCTGATGCCACTCATAATTTCACCGATGGATTAGCGGTAGCTGCCGCATTCTATGCTTCTCGTTCATTGGGTATTACCACCGCTGTTGCTTGTTTCTTCCATGAAATACCGCATGAGATTGGCGATTATGCCATTCTATTACGAAGTGGTTTCAGTCGATTCCGTGCTGCTATGGCGCAGGCTATTACGGCATTGGGGGCATTTGCCGGTACTGCAGCTGGTATTTGGTTGAAATCCAACATTAGCAAAGCATCTACCAGTGACAATGACGGCGATGATGTCGATCTGGTAATGCCATTTACTGCAGGTGGATTTATTTATGTGGCTACAGTTGGTGTAGTGCCAGAGTTATTGGCTGCGCGTGGTGTTACCATTCGACAATCCATCGTTCAATTGTTAGCCATGTCAGTAGGTGTAGGATTAATGGCACTAATCGCTTTAAACGAATAATAGCAATAATAATAAAAGTTAATGAGTATGCCTAATATACATGTATGATGATACTCGTTTACTATATTCATTTAAAAGTAGCGTTTCTTTTATTATAATGACTAGTATGATTATTAATAAATCTAATCCAAGTAAGTCTTGGTTTTTTCATAGACAGTATAAGAGATACCCACCGCTGGTACCACCTAATTAATAATGATAATAATAATAATAGTAAAATGATTAATGATTGCAAGTTACTCCATTGCAAGTTACGTACCTTTACTAGTGTCGGTACCAATCCTTTGTAGAATCCTCGAATACCCTCTCGTTGCAATGTGACGCGTATCACATCGAATGCGCCGCTATAAGTTGTAGGATGACCCGGTGTACCTTGTGCTTGTAAGCGTGTACGTACCAACGATAGCGGATACACGGCAACTGCGCCTGTTGTACCGGATATCATACCGCATACAAGTGTGCCAAACACCGATGGTGTAAATGTCTCGCCAGCTGGCAATTTAGCCTGACCACGCTTGATATACGTGGTTTTTAGCGTTTCAAAACAGGCCAGATCAATCGCTGCAAACGGGAATACACCAACGAGCGATGGAATAATACCGCGATAATAGGCGCGAATGCCTGTCTCGTGCCACATCTCCGTCGCTACACGTAGCATAACGTTTGACGATACAGCCTCGCCACTCGACGATGCCTTCACGCCTGAACTCGCCATCATACGTGTTTTCAACGTCTCCAACGGGTAGATGGCGCCCTGCGAAATGACACCGGCCGTACCACCCGCCATGAACTTGCTAATTAGGCCAGTTCAATTGGCGTGCCGTCTTCATTTCGTCTACCAGCGCCGAACAATTGCTTACACCGATCGTAACTAAGGAATTTGATGCCGGACTCGGGTGCAATCTTGAGTACATTAAGTCCGTTACCTCGGAAGAAATTACGAATACCACCGGTGCTGTAAAGTTGATGCACGGCAGTCAACAATGGATTGCCTTGACTTGGTCGCGGCGGGTATGTTTGCAGGTAGATCTTCAATCGATCCAATGGAGCGGTGGCCGTACGCGATACCATACCGGCTGCGGCACCCGCCATTAAATGGGCCCAACCGCTTTTAGTGCCTACCTCCGTGGTGATAACCACCTCGCCATCACTTGTAATCTGTGCCATACTACGTAAATGACGATAGATGTTGCTCAGATTGATTTCGCGCGGTAGAAATACGAGGAAATTACGCCACTCGTCGAATTGTATGTTACCATCGCCGTCCGTGTCGAGTAGACGCACGAATCGATCCACATCCGTATCGCTAACGGTGATGCCGGCACGCATTAGACTTCCTTTAATTCATCGGGTTGCAACACTTGATCCTTGCTCTCGTCCATTTCATCGAAAATCTTTCGTAGCGCACGTTCCTTCCGCTCGATAAACGCGTGAAACTCATCGTAGTCGACCACACCGTCTTTACTACGGTCGGCGACACGGATGAGTTCCGATGCGGCAAATGCGCCATATGCCTGGCCCGTGATCTTCCCTACACCTTGTTCGATATCGATAGGACGGAGGAATCCCGCTCGATTGGTATCCATACGTTCGAACAGACTACGAATACGCTGTTCTCGCTCGCCGGCGTTTCCGCATCCTTATGCATTGTCGCGGCAACACTAGCTGACACGGGCTCAGGGGTAGTCGCAGTATCATTGGCGTCATTATTCGATACGGTTTCCTCGGCTGCTTCAGCGGTTGTACGAGCGCGCGCCAAGCCGGCTGCTGCTGCCGCTGCAATTTCCGCCGACGATGACTCCGCCGTAACAATTTTCTCTTTTGTTTGCTTTGAGCTTGAAGAGAACCACGGAATGGAGAATGAGACCATGTTTACAGTTCTAGAGGAGTCTACAATAAGCTACCGTTAGAATAGAAGGAATGCTACTAGGATTCGAGTGGTGCGATTAGTTGGTTAGCTAGTTAGTTATAATTGGACGCTATCGCTACCACATAAACACGGAAAAAGAAAAGTTTGTGCGTAAAATTGCTCTAAAATGCTTTGATTCTATTTATGGCTAAATGGAGATGGAATAATATTTCTTCCTTATCATGGATGGTATGTAGGCACATGAACGCAGACATCTCAGTGTAGACGCGTGTTGTTACAATGCTGCCACAAAGGCACTGAGGCGTTGTTTTTATTATTACAATCTATGACGATATACCTGACAATGAATGAATCATATAGATAAATCGATCAAATTCATTATCTACCAATTTATTATCAGTATAATGAATAAACTAATAATATAATATCAATGACATAAAGAAGACGCGTACTATTGAGAAGAGAAAAGAGAAGGAGCAATGAAATGAATACTTGGAAATGGATTAGTAAATCATTAATGACATTAGACACTAGTAACAAACGTGTCAATTATTACCGCTATTATTATCATTGAGCCTCTCTTCTTTATTGCTTTATTGCAAACATATTAATTACACTTGACGTTTCTCTTCTAATTCAGGGATAAAAGTGCTCGATGAAAAAGGGGCGACTAGGTAGATGGTTTACTTGATCAAAATCGCTGTACTCATGGTAAGTAGAACTTATCAAGGAATTACTCAATATAATAATGTATAGTATCATCTTTATTGTTTCCTTCACTGTTTCCTTCTCGTACCATTTTCCTTCTTCGCATCCATAGACTATTGCTTAAAACGCATGCTATGCATACGAGATTAGGCTATTGGACGGCGAGAAGAGCGCTACCGTATGCGTTGGTGGGCAGCGCCGCATGGATATGGGACCGGTGGTATGGTGCACGCGTATTAAGTCGTAATACGCGGGCCATATGGGCAGCGGGCCAACTCGCTCTGGACTACAAGTGGAACTTCCAGGCGGACCGGTCAGCGGACGAGTTGTCAGCCCTTCACCAGCGTGCTGCCGAACGTATCCTTGATGTTTGCCAAAAGAACGGGTAAGTATTGAATCGATAATACGATCTATCATATATCATCAATAGTATTAACCGGTGGATTAGCGGTCTCTACACGAAATTCGGCCAGGCATTATCCTTGCAGTCGGCCATACTACCGCAAGAGTATAGCGATGTTATGAAAGTGCTACTTGATGACGCACCCTCCTCGCCCTACTTGGAAGTGGAGCGAATTATCAAGGACGAATTGGGCGCACAACCAATGGAATTGTTCGATTCATTCGAGGAACAACCAATTGCGTCAGCGTCTATCGCTCAAGTGCATCGTGCCACACTTAAGGATGGCACACATGTAGCGGTGAAGGTTCAGAAACCGAGATCCCCTGCAAATTGAATGGGATCTACGTGTCCACACTTTACTAATGAAATTCTTCGAGTGGACCTTTGATTTGCCGGTAAGTTGGGCCGGCGCCTACTTTCAAGACCATTACGACAAGAGATCGATTTTGTACGCGAGGCAAATAACGCGAAAACATGCGCTAAAGCCATTGCCGATGAACCGCGACTATCCGACAGCGTCTATATCCCATGTGTATTCGATCAATACTCTAGCAAGAAAGTTCTCACTTGCGAATGGATTGACGGTAGACGTTTGGCGGATATCGAAGAGTTGAAAGCGATGGGCTACAACATGACCGAGGTCATGAAGGTTATGGTGGATTTGTTTGCACATCAACTATTCGTTACAGGATTCGTTCATTGTAAGTAAGGTTAACCAAGAATACATTACGATCATCACTTTATTTAACATCTATCCTCTCGTTAGGTGATCCGCATCCGGGTAATCTACTCGTACGTCCTCATCCCAATGGTCCAGTACGACGAGCTCAACTCGTTCTACTGGATCACGGGCTTTACCTTCGATGTCGCGATAGTTTCCGACGAGAACACTGCCAGTTGTGGAAGGCACTCTTCACGAATGATCATCATCAATTAACGGAGATATGTCGTCAATGGGGCATCCAAGAGGTCGGCATGTTCGCCAGTGCAACACTAATGCGACCGTATCGACAAGGTCAATCGGTGGCCACGTTAAACACGCCGGTTCAAGCCCATGATGTTTACGAGATGCAGTTACAAGCGAAAGAACGTATACGTAGCTTGCTTGTTAATGAACAGCAATTTCCACCGGAGCTTATCCTAGTGGCACGTAACATGAACATGATACGCGCCTATAATCAGGCATTAGGCTCGCCCGTCAATCGTATTGGACGTATGGCTGATTGGGCTGTACGTGGATTAGGTACCAATTGGAATGAATGGCCATCGAATAAGCCGACAACGGATGCTAATGAACAACAGCGTCAACAATATCACCGGCATCTTCACGAGTTCTCGGCACGAGAGCTAGACATTCCCTACTTTATCGTGTAATGAATGCAATTCGTGCACGATTAACGTATCTTCACTTTCGACTAACACTCGCGGTTATCAATGTATCATTTCTAATTACACGTGCATGGCAGCAAACGATATCATGGATTCTAGGAAGGAGTGTTGCCGGTTTTGAGGATACTCTTAATGAAAAGGCAAACACGGCACTACAACAAGAGTTCGGTATGAATGTCGATATTAACGCGTTCAACGCATAATGTATTCCTTTTTTTCTTGTGATTCATCAGCCTATATTGATTATACCTTACTACTCGGCTCATTCAAATGGAAACAATAAACTTCATTTTTACTTCATTCTCATTATACACCTATACATATATGCCCCTTTTTACTAATCTACTTTTGAACTATATTAACAACAAATATATACATGCATTAATTTATAAATTGAACAAATAAACAATCAACATGTGCTTAATATTGTGTCTTCTTCTTAAAAAGATAAATGACAGGTGTACGGACCATGTTGCACAACTACTAAAGAAGTAGCATTGGCAGCTGTTATCAGCATCATCCCTTCATCGCCACGCTGAATGGATTGGATTTAGACGGGGTAATTTTTCTTCTTATTTTCCTCGTTGCATTTGTTGGTCAACATAAACATATCTTCATTTCTATTCATACAACGTATCGTCTTGCACGTATTTGCTATCTATCTATCTATCTACTATTGTCTATTGCTTAAACTAGTTACGTGGAACTCATTGCCACGTGTATATAGAACAGGTGGTGTTACTTATAGTAGAAGTAAAAGTAGTAGCAGTAGTAGTAGCGTAAAAGTGAAAGTGCCACACGCAACAGGTGCAGCAACGGCGTTTGTTATCAAGTTGTGTGTTCCTTGAACATTGACGCACTCACTCACCCTATCCTTCTCCTCCTCCTCCTCCTGCTGCTGCTGTTGCTGCACGTGTTCAGAATAGCAGTAACAATAATTGTTACAAGTTTTATTATTGTTCTTACTTTCCTATTGTTGTTGTTGTTGTTTTATTCTTATTATTATTGCCGCTATTGCAGTGAGACCGCCTTGCCTCACTCACTCACTCATTCACTCGTTCGCTTACTTGTTCACGCATACACGCATACACGCACACACACACGCTTATCCACTCTCAAGTATCACACAAGCAAGCGAGGAAGCAAGGAAGCAAGGAAGCACGCATACACACACACACATTTTCTTTTTCAATTCTTTTTCTCTTTCGTATACTACACGTAGTTTATAGTGGTGTCAGTTTTCTATTTACTTTATTAATCTATTTCATTTACCAAGACCACTTACTAAAGTGAGAGGCAGCCATCCGTGCATATACCATGGATGATGGCTGCCTTAGAAGCGGTGCTCCATCACCGCAACTAATGCCGCCATCACCGCAAATATTACAGGTTAACCTACCTGGAAACAAGGCGGTACGCGAAAAGATCCTACTAAGCGATCTTCATCTCAACAGTCCGAATACTGCCTCGACGGCTACCACCAGTGCTGCCACACTCATTTCACCTAGTTCAGTTGTAGTTAATTTACCGAAAGATGTTCGTAATGATGTTAAAGTACGTCTACCACAACCGTCTGCAACCGAGAGCGTTGAAGGAGAGCTAGGCGTTGACCATATGACACCGACACCGATGTTTACAACACCGCAACAAATGGCCTCGCCTTCTTTGTCGGCCGTTACTTCCGTTCATACTGACATCATGTATAGACATCATCCAGACTATAGAGCATCACATCCCTCCTACCATATGGGCGTTGTTATCGACGAGGATGGTGGTGGTGGTGGTGGTCACGGCGGCGGTAGTAGTCATCGATTTGCACCAATGCATCGTATGGAGTCGCACCCACCTGCCTCCATGTATGGTTCGCCACACTACAACTACGGCAGACCGGCTAGCTGGGCAGACTGGCATAGTCAACCGAGTGTTATGGGTCGAGATGGCTCGCAGTTCACCGAAGAATACGAGGTAGTCCACTATGAGGATTTAATGATGGCCGATAAGGAGGCGCATCGACTAATGCATATGCATGGCGGGGAAGGCGATTATCCTCCAGAGTATCATCATCAATACTCTTCCGCGCCTCCTGTACGTTACCCGCTACCCATCAATGGTTCCGGTGAAGACGGTCCATACTATGATGGTGATAGTGATAGCTTGGGCGATACCGCTCAACTATCCGATTGGGGTGACATGATTAGGTGTGTGTGCGTATACTGAAATGATAACTAATTGAGCAAAGCTAATATGTTGTTTGTTTGTTTGCTTGCTTGTTTATTAGAGTAATATCACCGGAAGATCAAGAGGGTCGTGTGGGAGCACATCATGAATGGTCACACCCACCTGTTCATTCCTATAGAGTGACGACCGATCGAGATGAGGATACCATGTCAATGACAGTACCAGATATAATTAATGGTAATGACAATGATCGTCCTATTAACACTAGTGTAATGGCATCATCTCATGTGTATCAGCATCAACATCAACATCAGCACCATCA
The DNA here is from genome assembly GCA_025201365.1 of Syncephalis plumigaleata. Taxonomy (NCBI): domain Eukaryota; kingdom Fungi; phylum Zoopagomycota; class Zoopagomycetes; order Zoopagales; family Piptocephalidaceae; genus Syncephalis; species Syncephalis plumigaleata. Next base: position 605,251 of record JAIXMF010000007.1, on the reverse strand, counting down.
ACATCATCAACATCATCAGCATCAGCATCATTCAGAGATGCAACGTCGAGCATCAGCTATTGCTTATCATGAGGGAATGATAGATGAACGAGGTAATCCAACCGGTTACATGTATCGTGATGGTTATGAACACGACTATCAGTTACCAGTAGGTGGCGATAGAACCGATCTAATACCGGCTGCACCAATGTCGCCACATCCACATTCGCATTCACATCCACATCCACATCCTCATCATGTTTCTCTTTCTCATTCACATCATTCCAATCCAGGGTATGATACCGATTTGAATGGTTCAATGGGCCTATCTAGCTATTCGCATATACCATCGAATGAATTACCGGAGAATCGACAAATGTCGCCGCATCCTCATCGTGTCATGACACCGGCCATGAGCTATTATGCACCGCATCATTCCATGGTGATAGACGAACATAATCGTGCAGTATTAACCGGGTCAGAGAATATGGAAGCTTACGCCATGGAGTATACACCGTCTCATCCTTATGCGGACGATGGATCCGATGGCGACTTGACCCATACCGACAATGAGCATTCCTATGGTGAAGCAGATGGAAATGAAGGCGAGACATCAGTTTACCAAGCAGGCGCTCACACTTACTACGTGCGTTCCCCTATGTTATCAGGTAAGCCATAATCGCTAATAACCAAAGTGATAGATAACGGATTGATACTAATTAATTAACGGTTTATTCATTTTCATATTAGGGCATCAATCACATAATCATAATACTCGTTTACTCTCGGAACATGCACCGCGTCCGCATACGATGGAACATTTGCCATATCGTCCACTACACTCGCCGGTGCCGCCACCAAACGAGTCACCGCAAGAGTACGAGTTTTTCCGTCGTCAGTTGAATGGTCTCGAGGAAGCAAGTAGCAGTGTAGAGAATACAACGCGTGTAGGCGATGAACGCGGCATTGACCTGCGCAGCGAGTTGTCCGGTTCCTATAGCGATACGGAGAGTCATCAGCAACTTTATCCTAGTCTACCATTGCCATTCGACTCGATATCACGTACGTCTAGTCGTTTGGGCATTGCCGGTTCGGTATGTCCACCGCCACCACCGCAGCCATCGGTACAACTAGGATCGTCCTCTATGATGTTGGACTATTATCGTGGTAACACCAGTCCTAATGGATTATTGGCCCCTAATTCCGCATGGTCGATTATGGTGGATCCGGCAACGCGGCCTAGTTCGCGGAACGCATCAGTTCACGGTAGTCAGTCGTCACGACTACCAGCGAGACCATCCACACAATACGGCCATGAAGATAGACGTCCGTCATTGTTGAAGGTGAACACTTCATCTAGTCTTAGTGTGCGACGTTTATCGCAAGCATCACAACAACAGCAAAGTGAAATGTTTGCGGCAATCAGTAATGGTATGGCATCACCACGAGAATTGATTCCAATCATCGATAATAGTCTTAATAATCTTGCTGCTGCCACCGCCGCTGCCGCTGCAGCTTCAGCTACCACTACTGCAGTTACTACCGCTGCTACTGCTATCAACACTGAGAATAACAACAATAGTGCTAGTGGTAATGGTAATGCCTTAGGAATGGCAGTTGCTACACTAGACCATCCGACGGCTGATCCATTCGTGTGCGATACACGGGCAAGTAGCAACACGCTAGAGTTGGCAGCAGAGAAAACGGCAGAATTGCACCAGATAACTCATCAGGAGTTGCAGGAAAGATTATCGGCCATCGCCATCAATGACCTAGCTGGTACGCCGCCCACCACCTCTTCAGTATCGAATGCAGCGGCTATTCTCGCGGCAGCAGCCACGGCTGTACGAGCACCATCGCCACCAATGCCCGTGTCGTTGCCGCCATTACAACCGCCGGTGCATCAACGTGGTCGTTCATCAGAGATGCGTCGCATATCGGCCGGTGAAGCCACTCGTGTTGCCTATACACCACTGGCTAACAACAATGTTGACGTTGACATATTTGGCGTGCAGCCACATCAACACTCGATGACGGTGACCGAGGAAATGGAGGAAGGGAGCGACGAGGGAATGTTAGAAACGCCTAACGAAAGAGCACTACGTCGTTTATCAGATGCGATGAAGGAGGAGGCTACAGAAACGACAAGTGGATTCGGTAAACCCGCAGGACCAGCTATTCCATGGGGCGAGCATCATCCAGGTTTATTGAACGCTGTCAAGGCACAACGGGAACTATTCTCACGTACAATTGAAGAGCGACGTATGGAAGAGCAGAAACAAAAGGCGAAAACAATGGAGATTGGCATTGGTACGGATGCCACGACAGCCACAGCTACTACTCAAACGGGAGAAGAAGCAGCAGCGGCTCTGTCACAATTTACAACACAAGGATGGGGTGAAGAAATTAAGGATCAATTCAATGAGGACGCGTCATTGCTGGATGCTAACAATGCGATGCAACAAGAATTGATGGAACCAGTTAAATCCATGGAACAATCAACAGCAGTAGCAGTAGCACCAGTAGCAGTCGATACACGGCCATGGAAAACATTCGAAGAGTGGCGTAAGGTTACATTGCCCGGTTCGACTGCCGGTTCAACATCGGGTCTTGCCAAATCCGTGGGCAGTCCTACCACACCATGGTTTACGCGTAATATAAAGAGCGATCTAAGTGGCTCATCCGACGAGGAAGAGGAACGTAACGAGAATGACACGAACACACGGGCAGAACCATCCGGCGTGCACGATGCTAAACTGGTGTACAAATCCATGACTCACTCGATGATGGAGCAACACGGTACTGCGGCACCTTATTCCTTCTTCCCTAGAAGCGCTCATGGTGATAGTCCACTTGCTGGCACTAGCACCCTGTCCAGTTCGTTGCATCAATCAACCTCGGATGTACACTCCTCGACAATCGATGCCAACGAGTCATCTTCTTGTATTTGTCCAGTACACGCATCAGCCAATGAACAAACGGCGAATAACACTAATGCCGCCACTGCTGCTAATACTACTACCACTACTACCACATCAACCGTAGTAGCGAAGAATGAAGAAAAGGCAAAGGTAAAAGAGCAGGAAGAAGAAGAAAAGGAGAAGGAGGTGGATGAGATAACGACAACAACGAAATCATCACGCTCTTCAGCTCATCGCTCATCGAGTAATAGTAAATCAAAGAGCGCACGTCGTAGTGGCAAGAAGGCACATCGATCGAGCAGCAGCAGCAGCAGCAGTGACGTGACCACCACCTCAGAATCATCTGAAAGCGAATCAGATTCCGATTCCGATAGCAGTCACAAGGCAATGCGCAAGGAGAAACGTACTAGTCGTGCCAAGAAATCTCGCTCCAAGCTTACAAAGAAGAATAATCACAGCAGTGATGATAGTAGTAGTAGTAGTAGTAGCAGCGAAGAAGAAGCGGAGCCAAAGAAGAAGGAGAAGAGCAGAAAGAAGAAGGAGAAGGCGGCGAGCAAGAAAAAGAGCAAGAGCAAGCAGCCGGTCTCTAGTTCCGAATCGGAAGAGGTCGAGGAAGCAGTAGAGGAGGCAGTCGAGGAACCTGTTTCACTACCAGTGCCACCTATGCGAAAACAAACGACAAAATCGCTAAAGGGTCGAGCTGACAGCGCGAGTCAGAGTGAAGGCAAGAGCAACAGCCTTCTATCGCCTAGTAGTGCAGCACTACGTCGTAAGAACATGTCATCCAGCCATGCGACAACACGTAAAAGCCGATCCACCCTCGAGTTGAACATTGAAACCAAGCATTTCGGTAAACAATTACTTTTACTTCATGTGGTAAGTAGTAATATGTAACTTTCTATCATTGCTATTATTAACATAATTAATGCTATCTACTACATTTAGAATGATAATCCAGCCAAGGTAGCTGCGGAATTCTGCAAACAATACGAAATGAGCGATCTACTTGCCGGTCTCACTCAAGTGCTAACGAAAGCGCTTAAGAAACGACGTCAGAAATTGGCAAACTTATCGGGAAATAACAATGCCACTACTACTACCACCACTAGCACTAGCACTACTACTACTTCTAATAACAAATCTACAAGTCGTAACGTTAATACGCCAGCGACACCATCATCATCGTCGTCTAAAGTGCATTAAATTGCGATCATATATTGCCGTTCATTATCATTGTTGTTGACTAATTCACCTTTCATTTTGCGTTAATAAAGCATGGCTTCATTTTAAACAAACTACAGTGCTGTTCCAACTGATTAACAATGTTAGTCTTTTGTGTTTATTAGTATATAGATTTGTACAATTGTTAACATCATTATCGCATTGCTATTATTATTGAGTAGTTGTCATTGCCCTAGCAGTTGAGGATTATCGCTACTCACATCTAAATACGTAAGTTTTATTATCATAACTATTATTTATTTGTAAAATAGAAGGTTAACTGCGCAAATTGGATGGAAGCCCTGTACATGATATTGTTATTCTACTTTTCTTTATTCTCCCTTATAAACCATAAATACGTTCAATTGCCTTATCCTTATTCACAATATTAGTGATACCTCATTCCCTTAGTTATGACTACACCAGATAAACGGGCGACCGAGCTGTCCGGCTGGCAGAGTGCTGCTTGTGGTGCAACGGCCGGTGTCATATCTCGGTAGGTGCTGCACCGTATGTACACTTTTATACACGTAATAGGGCTATAATACCACCGGTTACTGGCAAATTACTATCGATAGATTTGTGATAGCTCCGTTGGACGTTGTCAAGATTCGTTTACAAGTAAGTAATCTCTAGCTTGTTTATGAAGTATTGCTATTAAGGGTCTTCTATGTGTAAACACTTAGCTACAAAGTAGATCACGACCTCATCTTTCTCCGTTTCTATTAAGTCGCCAACATACTATCGCGAACGAGCCAGTACAAGGGGGCAAGGCAGGTAGTTCAATGACAGGTAGACCTGTTGCCACGGCAAAGTATCGTGGCGTATTCCAGTCGATGCGATTGATTGTACGCGAGGAAGGACTGTTAGTAAGTAAACGATAGGATATCCTCCTTTATTTGTATATGTGTATATACACGAAATCCAATCATCTACAGGATCATTTATCTGATCTAGCAATGAATAGGCATTGTGGAAAGGTAATCTGGCCGCCGAGTATCTTTATCTCGCCTATGGAGCAATGCAATTCCTTGCCTATCAACAAAGCCATCAATTAGTAAATGAAGTGGTAGGCTTACAGCTTATTATCATTACTGCTAATACAATTAGCTAATGGGATCGGTATAGCA